>ML777441.1:561596-586166 GCA_009831015.1 Picea engelmannii | reverse complement strand
ATATGATTTCATATTTGCAAATGAAGAATTTTGATTTTAAAAAATCACCTTCATTCGTGGTTAGCTAGAATCGATCGTAAAATTATATGAATTTGATCAAAATGGGCCAAAGAATGCCTCAATGTTACGAACGCTTGGGAACCTACTTGCATCTCTCAAATGGGTATCAAAAAATTATTTTGTCTTTTTAAACCCATAATTCCATGATCGAGAATCGGATCCAGAAGCCTGACAGGGCTTAAAAATGCTCAAAAATGAAAGTGCTTGGAATCCGACAAAACCAATGCCATTGCGTCCGTCTCGTCTTCGGATTCTGGCCATATATTTACTTCGTCAAACGGGCTCCGTATGCGAAAGTTATCACGGTCTATTTGAAAACCCAAACAGGCAAAAAAAGGGGATGATTGTACAGTCCGTACAGTGCCACGTGGCATGATGACTGTACAGGCCGTATGGCTGTACAGATGACGTGCCAGCTCCTGAAGATGACACGTGGTAGGCTGATGTGGCATACGGGGAGACAGCTAGACCAATCTATGGGTGAAATGTGTCACCACTGTAAGGGTGACACGTGGCACGGGATGACGTCAGCAACTGACTGGGCAGGTACGGTGGCAGAGTACGTGGCAGGTGATGTGGACCAGTCGGCAATTGACACTTGGCAGTTTTTGGTTGGGTGTTGAGGTGCCATGTGGCCCAGTCATGGGCTTCCACGTGGCACCTTGTGGTTGGTTAGTGGTTTTGTGTAAAATTATATGGGTTTCACCGGGGTCGAACCCGCGACCTCCCCTCCGGGCTGTGGACTGGCAGGACCGGGCTAACTGCCCGACCCATGGGTGTGACTTAACAATCATATGGCGCATATAATATTTATGTTTGAATAAAGAATTATGCGGAGGGGGAAAGGTCCAGGGCTTAGCCCCAGCCCTCGGCTCAAACACACAATGGTATGTCGTTTGATGTGACCACTCCATGTAACCGAGAGCGCGGTGTGATTCGGCGAGAGTTGGTGATAGGGACTAGTCCTCGGATTCTGGGTGGATCCCACAAGACTGGGGCATATCCACCAGATATGGGCGTGGGAGGTTAGTTGTTAGCCCGAGATCCGGTCCTATGAACCACCATCGATGACCAGGAGCCAACGACAGGGGGCCAGCGCAGAGCCAGTGGAGCGCTCGGCCACATGGCCGCCTCCATATGAACCAGAGCATGCATTTTGGTGGCTGCGCCCAAATTCATTCAAAAAAGTGGGTTTGTTTTGTTATGTTTTGTGATTTTTGAATGATATTATGCCTGTTTTTAATTGATTTTCTCCATTTTTGGGAGATATTCGGCATTTTTGGTGCCCAAATTTTGGGAGGAAGTTGGGGATGGATAACCAACTTTAGATCTATAAAAACCAGGCCTGTTTGAGGCCTTGTAGGACAGTCAAAGCAGAGTTATGCTGAAGGGAATCCAAGCCAAAGCCATTTTTATGCAGGGAAGCTATTGAGGAGCAGACGCTTGCAGGTCATTTCTGGGAGCTCCAGACGTCCATTTTGGGTGTCGTTTTCTTTCCAGGGTTCTAGAGATCTGGAAGAACATGACTAGATCTTTCTTGTAGCCAATTGGCACTGCTGAGATGTGATTTTGAGATTTTGAACAGAAATAAAGAAGCCTTCCCCACAGAGACAAAGGCCCGGAGACATAGGCAAAGTTGTGCCGAACTCCGTTATCAATTCTTGTGTTATGGTTTGTTGTCTATTATTTCATTTTAGATCTACATATGTGTATATGGTTGTCATAATTCCTCTTCTTTCCTCATTCTTTCCTTAAGTTTCTCAAATGGTTAATTAACACATGCAAAATTAAAACTCAACGATAGTCATTAAAAGATCCTACGGATCATTCCACTTCTTCCAAATAGCCTTCATTCGGGGATGGTCAAACTTGGCCCTAGAATGACTTGAAGTTGAGAAAAAGTGGCCCAAGAACTATACGTCTACGCTCACAAGGAATACCATGTGTACAAATCTCAAATGGGTATCGAAATATGATTTCTTATTTGCAAATGAAGAAATTTTCTTTTCAAAAATCACTTTCATTCGAGGTTAACCAGAATCAAACCTAAAACAATATGAATTTGATCGAATTGGGCAAAAGAATACGTCAACGTTGCGAGATCTCAGGAACACACCTATATCTCTCAAATGGGTATCAAAAAATTATTTATATTTTTAAACGCATAATTATACTTCTTTCAAATAGCCTTCGTTCGAGGCTGGCCAAATTTGGGCCTAGAATGACCTGAAGTTGAGAAAAAGGGGCCCAAGAACTACATGTCTTTTCCCACAATCAGGACCATGTGTACAACTCTCAAATAAGTATCCAAATATGATTTCATCTTTACAAATGAAGAATTTTTCTTTTCAAAAATCACCTTCATTCGGGGTTAACCAGAATCGACCCTAAAACGATACGAACTGACCGAAATGGGCCAAATAATGCCTCAACGTTACATCGCTTGGGAACCCACTTGCATCTCTGAAATGGGTATCAAAAAATTATCTTTTATTTTTAAACCCATAATTCCACTTCCAAATAATCCTTCATTCAGTGTTGGTCAAACCTAGCCTAGAATGACCCGAAGTTAAGAAAAAGGGGCCCAAGAACTACATGTCTTCACTCATAGTAAACACCACATGTACAACTCTCAAATGGGTATCCAAATATGCTTTCATATTTGTAAATTAAGAATTTTGCTTTTTAAAAAGCACCTGCATTCGGGGTTAACCATAATCAACCCTAAAACGATATGAATTTGATCGAAATCGGTGAAAGAATGCCTCAACGTTACGAGTGCTCGGGAACCCACTTAAATATATTAAATGGGTATCAAAAAATTATTTTATATTTTTAAACCCATAATTCCACTTTTTCTAATTAGCATTCATTGGGGTTGGTCAAACTTGGGCCTAGAATGACCCGAAGTTGAGAAAAAGGGGCCCAAGAACTACATGTCTTCGATCGCAATTAGGACCACGTATACAACTCTCAAATGGTTACCCAAATATGATTTCATATTTGCAAATGAATAATTTTTCTTTTCAAAAATCACCTTCATTCGGGGTTAACCGAAATCTAACCTAAAACGATACGAATTTCTTCGAAATGGGAAAAATAATGCCTTAACATTACATCGCTCGAAAACCCTCTTGCATCTCTCAAATGGTATCAAAAAATTATTTTTTATTTTTCAACCCATAATTCCACTTCTTCCAAATAGCCTTCATTCTGGGTTGGTAAAACTAGGGCCTAGAATGACTCAAAGTAGAGAAAAAGGGGCCCAAAAACTACATGTCTTCACTCTCAATGAGGACCACGTGTACAACTCTCAAATGTATACCTAAATATGATTTCATATCTGCAAATGAAGAATTTTTCTTTTCAAAAATCACCTTCATTCGGGGTTAACTAGAATCAACCCTAAAACGATACGAATTTGATCGAAATGGGACAAAGAATGCCCCAATGTTGGAAGAGCTTAGGAAACCGTATATCCCTCAAATGGGTATAAAAGAATTATTTTATATTTTTATACCCATAATGTCATCTCCTACAAATAACCTTTGTTCGAGGTTGGGCAGAACTTGGGCCTAGAATGACCCGAAGTTTAGAAAAAGGGGCCCAACCACTACATGTCTTCGCTCGCAATCAAGACCATGTGTACAAATCTCAAATTGGTATCCAAATATGATTTAATATTTTCAAATGAAGAATATTTCTTTTCAAAAATCACCTTCATTCGAGGTTATCAAAATCAACCATAAAACAATATTAATTTTAAGTGAAATGGGAAAAAGAATGCCTCAACATTACGAGCACTCAMGAACCCACTTTCATCTCTCAAATCGTTATCAAAAATTCATTTTRTATTTTTAAACCCATAATTCCACGTCTACCAAATAGCCCTCATTCGGGGTTGTTCAAACTTGGGTGTAGAATGACCCAAAGTTGAGAAAATGGGCCCAGGAACTACACGTCTTCGCTTGCAATCAAGACCACGTTACGAGCGCTTGGGAACACACTTGGATCTCTCAAATGGGTATCAAAAAATTATTTTGTATTTTTAAACCCATAATTCCACTTTTTCTAAATAACCTTCATTCAGAGCTAGTCAAACTTGGGCCTAGAACGACCCGAAGTTGAGAAAAAGGGTCCCAAGAACTACATGTATTCGCTTGCAATTAGGACCACATGTACAACTCTCAAATGGGTATCCAAATATGATTTCATATTTGTAAATGAAGAATGTTTCTTTTCATAACTCATCTTCATTCGGGGTTAGCTAGAATCGATCCTAAAATGATATGAATTTGATCAAAATGAGCCAAAGAAGGCCTCAACGTTACAAGTACTTGGGAACCCACTTGCATCTCTCAAATGGGTATCAAAAAATTATTTTGTGTTTTTAAACCCATAATTCCACTTATTCGAAATAGCCTTCATTCGGGGCTGGTCAAAATTGGCCCTAGAATGACCCGAAGTTGAGAAAAAGGCGCCCAAGAACTATACGGCTATTCTCTCAAGAAAGACGACGTGTACAAATCTCAAAAGGGTATCGAAATATGATTTCCTATTTTCAAATGAAGGATTTTTCTTTTCAAAAATCACTTTCCTTCGTCTTTAACCATAACCAGACCTCAAATGATGAATTTGATCGAAATGGGGAAAAGAATACGTCAACGTTGCGAAATCTCAGGAACACACCTATATCTCTCAAATGGGTATCAAAAAATTATTTATATTTTTAAACGCATAATTCTACTTCTTCCAAATAGCCTTCATTCAAGGCTGGCCAAATTTCGGCTTAGAATGACCCGAAGTTGAGAAAAAGGGGCCCAAGAACTACATGTCTTCTCCTACAATCGGGACCATGTGTACAAATCTCAAATGGGTATCCAAATATGATTTCATCTTTGGAAATAAAGAATTTGACTTTTCAAAAATCACCTTCATTCGGGGTTAACCAGAATCAACCCTAAAATCACCTTCATTCGGGGCTAACCACAATCGACCCTAAAATGATACTAAATTGATCTAAATGGGCAAAAGAATTCCTCAACGTTACGAGCACTTGGGAACACACTTGCATCTCTCAAATGGGTATCAAAAATTATTTTTTATTTTTAAACCCATAATTCCACTTATTCCAAATAGCCTTCATTCGGGGATGGTCAAAATTGGCCCTAGAATGACCCGAAGTTGAGAAAAAGGCGCCCAATAAATATATGGCTACGCTCGCAAGAAAGACCACGTGTACAAATCTCAAATAGGTATTGAAATATGATTTCCTATTTTCAAATGAAGAATTTTTCTTTTCAAAAATCACTTGCATTCGAGGTTAACCAGAACCAAACCTAAAATGATACGAATTTGATTGAATTGGGGCAAAGAATACGTCAATGTTGCGAGAGCTCTGGAACGCACCTATATCTCTCAAATGGGTATCAAAAAATTATTTATATTTTTAAACGCATAATTCTACTTCTTCCAAATAGCCTTCATTCGAGGCTGGCCAAATTTGGGCGTAGAATGACTCGAAGTTGAGAAAAAGGGGCCCAAGAATTACATCTCTTCTCCTGCAATCGGGAAAATGTGTACAAATCTCAAATGGGTATCCAAATTTGATTTCATCTTTGGAAATAAAGAATTTTTCTTTTCAAAAATCACCTTCATTTGGGGTTAACTAGAATCAACCCTAAAACGATACGAATTTGATCGAAATGGGACAAAGAATGCCTCAACGTTACGAGCGCTTGGGAACCCAGTTGCATCTCTCAAATGGGTATCAAAAAATTATTTTATATTTTTAAACCCATAATTCCACTTTTTCTAAATATCCTATATTCGGGGCTAGTCAAACTTGGGACTAGAATGACCCGAAGTTGAGAAAAAGGGCCGCAAGAACTACATGTCTTTGCTTGCAATTAGGACCACATGTACAAATATAAAATGGGTATCCAAATATGATTTCATATTTGAAAATGAAGAATTTTTCTTTTCAAAAATCACCTTCATTCGGGGTTACCCAGAATCAACCCTTAAATGATGCGAATTGATCGAAATGGGCAAAAGAATGTCCCAACGTTACATCGCTCGAGAACCCACTTGCATATCTCAAATGGGTATCAAAAAATTATTTTTTTAATTTTAAACACATAATTCCACTTCTTCCAAATAATCCTCCATTCGGGGTTGGTAAAACCTAGCCTAGAATGACCTGAAGTTGAGAAAAAGAGGCCCAAGAACTACATGTCTACGCTCGCAGTGAAGACCGCGTGTACAACTCTCAAATGGGTATCCAAATATGATTTTATATTTTCAAATTAAGAATTTATCCTTTTAGAAATCACCTTCATTCGGGGTTAACCATAATCAACCCTAAAACAATATGAATTTGATCGAAATGGGCCAAAGGATGCCTCAATGTTGTGAGCAATCCAGAACCCACTTAAATCTCTTAAATGGGTATCAAAAAATTATTTTATATTTTTAAACCCATAATTCCACTTTTTCTAAACAACCTTCATTTAGGTTGGTCAAACTTGGGCCTAGAATGACCCGAAGTTGAGAAAAAAGGGCCCAAGAACAACATGTCTTCGATCGCAATTAGGACCACATATACAACTCTCAAATGGTTATCCAAATATGATTTCATATTTGCAAATGAATAATTTTTCTTTTCAAAAATCACCTTCATTTGGGGTTAACCAAAATCGACCCTAAAACGATACGAATTTGATCAAAATGGGAAAAATAATGCCTTAATGTTACATCATTTGGAAACCCACTTGCATCTCTCAAATGGTATCAAAAAATTATTTTGCATTTTTAAACCCATAATTCCACTTCTTCCAAAATCTTTCATTCAAGGTTGGTAAAGCTAGGGCCTAGAATGACTCGAAGTTGAGAAAAATGGGCCCAAAAACTACATGTCTTCGCTCGCAATGAGGACCACGTGTACAACTCTCAAATGTATACCTAAATATGATTTCATATTTGCAAATGAAGAATTTTTCTTTTCAAAAATCACCTTCATTCGGGGTTAACCAGAATCAACCCTAAAATGATATGAATTTGATCGAAATGGGAAAAAGAATGCCTCAATGTTGGAAGAGCTCAGGAACCCGTATATCTCTCAAATGGGTATAAAAAACTTATTATATATTTTTATTCCCATAATTCCATTTCTTCCAAATAACCTTCGTTCGAGGTTGGGCAAACTTGGGCCTAGAATGACCCGAAGTTGAGAAAAAGGGGCCCAATTCCTACACGTCTTTTCCCGCAATTTGGACCACGTATACAACTCGCAAATGTGTATTCAAATACAATTTAATCTTTTGAAATGAAGAATTTGTCTTTTACAAAATCAACTTCATTCGAGGTAAAACAGAATCAACACTAAAACGATACGAATTTGATCGAAATGGGCCAAATATTACCTCAATGTTACGAGCTCTCGGCAGCCCACTTACATCTCTCAAATGTGTATCAAAAAATCATTTTATATTTTTAAACCCATAATTCCACTTTTTGTAAATAGCCTTCATTCGCGGCTAGTAAAACTTGGGCCTAGAATGACCTTAAATTATAAAAAGGGGCCCAAGAACTACACGTCTTCACTCGCAATTAGGACCATGTGTAAAACTCACAAATGGGTATCCAAATATGATTTCATATTTTCAAATGAAGAATTTTTCTTTTCAAAAATCACCTTCATTCAGGGTTTACCAGAATCGACCCTAAAATGATACAAATTTGATCGAAATGGGAAAAATAATGCCTCAACTTTAGGAGCGCTCGGGAACCCACTTTCATTTTTCAAATGGGTATTAAAAATTTATTTTTTACTTTTAAACCCATAATTCCACTTCTTCCAAATAGCCTTCATTCGGGGCTAGTCAAACTTGGGCTTAGAATGACCAGACGTTGAGAAAAAGGGGCCCAAGAACTACACGTCTTCGCTCGCAATGAAGACCACATGTACAACTTTCAAATGGGTATCCAAATCTTATTTCATATTTGTAAATAAAGAATTTTTCTTTTCAAAAATCAGCTCCATTCAGTGTTAACCAGAATCAACCCTAAAACGATACAAATTTGATCGAAATGGGCCAAATAATTCCTCAACGTTATGAGCACTTGGGACCCCACTTGCATCTCTCAAAATGGTATCAAAAAAATATTTTGAATTTTTAAACCTATGATTCCACTTCTTCCAAATAGATTTCGTTTAGGCCTGGTCAAACTTGGGCCTGGAATGACACGAAGTTGAGAAAAAGGGGGCCAAGAACTACACGTCTTTGCTCGCAATGAAATCCGTGTACAACTCTCAAATTGGTATCCAAATATGATTTCCTATTTGTAAAAAAAACAAATTCTTTTCAAAAATTACCTTCATTCAAGGTTAGAGAGAATCAACCCTAAAACGATCGAAATGGGAAAAAGAATGCCACAACGTTGCGAGAGCTCGAGAACCCACCTATATCTCTGAAATGGGTATCAAAAAATTATTTTATATTTTTAAACCAATAATTCCACTTCTTCAAAATAACCTTCGTTCGAGTTGTTCAAAGTTGGGCCTAGAATGTCCCGAAGTTGAGAAAAAGGGGCCCAAGTCGTACATGTCTTCACTCGCAATTAGGACCACATGTAAAACTCTGAAATGTGTATCCAAATATGATTTCATATTCGCAAATGAAGAATTTTATTTTTCAAAAATCACCTTCATTCGGGGTTAAACAGAATCAACCCTAAAACGATACACATTTAATCGAAATGGGCAAAATAATGCCTCAACTTTACGAGCACTCGGGAACCCACTTGCATTTCTCAAATGGGTAACAAAAAATTGTTTTTTATTTTTAAACCCATAATTCCACTTTTTCTAAATAGCCTTCATTCAGAGAAGGTCAAACTTGGGCCTAGAATGACCCAAACTTGAGAAAAAGTGGCCCAAGAAATACACGTATTCGCTCGCAATTTGGACCATGTGTGCAACTCTCAAATGGGCATCAATATATGATTTCATATTTGCAAATGAAGAATTTTGATTTTAAAAAATCACCTTCATTCGTGGTTAGCTAGAATGGATCGTAAAATTATATGAATTTGATCAAAATGGGCCAAAGAATGCCTCAATGTTACGAACGTTTGGGAACCCACTTGCATCTCTCAAATGGATATCAAAAAATTATTTTGTGTTTTTAAACCTATAAATCCATGATCCAGAATCAGATCCAGAAGCCTGACAGGGCTTAAAAATGCTCAAAAATGAAAGTGCTCGGAATTTGACGAAACCAATGCGATTGCATCATTCTTGTCTTCCTGATTTCGGCCATATATTTACTTCATCAAACGGGCTCCATATGCGAAAGTTATCACGTTCTATCTGAAAACCAAAACAGGTAAAAAAAGGAGATGACTATACAGTCCGTACAGTGCCATGTGGCATGCTGACTGTACAGGCCGTATGGCTGTAAAAATGACGTGCCATCTCCTGAAGACGACACGTGGTAGGATGATATTGCGTACGGGAAGACATCTAGACCAATCTATGGGTTACACTTGTCACCACTATAAGGGTGACACATGGCACAGGATGACATCAGCGACTAACTAGGCAGGTATGGTGGTAGGGTACGTGGAAGGTGACGTGGACCAGTCGGAAATTGACACTTGGCAGTTTTTGGTTGGGTGTTGAGGTGCCACGTGGCCCAGTCATGGGCTGCCACGTGGCACCCTATGGTTGGTTAGTGGTTTTGTGTAAAATTATATGGGTTTCACCGGGGTTGAACCCGCGACCTCCCCTCCGGGCTGTGGACTGCCAGGACCGGGCTAACCGCCCGACCCATGGGTGTGAATTAACAGTCATATGGCGCATATAATATTTATGTTTGAATAAATAATTATGCGGAGGGGGAAAGGGTCGGGGCTTAGCCGCAGCACTCGGCACAAACACACAAGGGTATGTCGTTTGACGTGACCACTCCATGTAACCGGGAGCGCGGCGCGATTCGGCAAGAGTTGGCGATAGGGACTAGTCCTCGAATCCCAGGCGGATCCCACAAGACTGAGGCCTATCCACCAGATATGGGTGCGGGAGGTTAGTTGTTAGCCCGAGATCCGGTCCTATGAACCACCATCGATGACTAGGAGCCAACGACAGGGGGCCAGCGCAGAGCCAGTGGAGCGCTCGGCCACATGGCTGCCTCCATATGACCCAGAGTGCGCATTTTGGGGGCTGCACCAAAATTCATTCAAAAAAGTGGGTTTTTTTTGTTATGTTTTGTGATTTTTGAATGATATTATGCCTTTTTTTAATTGATTTTCTCCATTTTGGGGAGATATTGGGCATTTTTGGAGCCCAAATTTTGGGAGGAAGTTGGAGATGGATAACCAAATTCAGATATATAAAAACCAGGCCTGTTTGAGGCCTTGAAGGACAGTCAGAGAAGAGTTATGCTGAAGGGAACCCAAGCCAGAGCCATTTTTATGCAGGGAAGCTATTGAGGAGCAGACGCTTGCGGGTCATTTCTGGGAGCTCCGGACGTCCGTTTTGCATGTCGTTTTCTTTGCAGGGTTCTAGATATTTGGAAGAACATGACCAGATCATTCTTGTAGCCAATTGGCACTGCTGTGATGTACTTTTGAGATTTTGAACAGAAATAAAGAAGCCTCCCCCACAGAGACGAAGGCCCGGAGACGTAGGCAAAGTTGTGTCGAACTCTGTTATGAATTCTCGCATTATGGTTTGCTGTCTATTATTTCATTTCAGATCTACATATGTGTATATGTCTGTCATTATTCCTCTTATTTCCTCATTATTTCCTTAAGTTTCTCAAATGGTTAATTAACACATGCAAAATTAAAACTCAACCATAGTCATTAAAAGATCCTACGGATCATTCCACTTCTTCCAAATAGCCTTCATTCGGGGATGGTCAAACTTTTCCCTAGAATGAATTGAAGTTGAGAAAAAGGGGCCCAAGAACTATACGTCTACGCTCACAAGGAATACCATGTGTAAAAATCTCAAATGGGTATCGAAATATGATTTCTTTTTTGCAAATGAAGAAATTTTCTTTTCAAAAATCACTTTCATTCGAGGTTAACTAGAATCAAACCTAAAACGATATGAATTTGATAGAAATGGGGAAAATAATATGTCAATGTTGTGAGATCTCAGGAACACACCTATATCTCTCAAATGGGTATCAAAAAATTATTTTTTTATTTTTAAACCCATAATTCCACTTCTAAATAATCCTTCATTCGGGGTTGGTCAAACCTAGCCTAGAATGACCTGAAGTTGAGACAAAGGGGCCCAAGAACCACATGTCTTCGCTCGTAGTAAAGACCACATGTACAACCTTCAAATGGGTATCCAAATATGATTTCATATTTTCAAATTAAGAATATTTCTTTTTGAAAATCACCTTCATTCGGGGTTAACCATAATCAACCCTAAAATGATATGAATTTGATCAAAATGGGCGAAAGAATGCCTCAACGTTACAAGCGCTCGGGAACCCACTTAAATATCTTAAATGGGTGTCAAAAAATTATTTTATATTTTTAAACCCATAATTCCACTTTTTCTAGATAGCATTCATTCGGGTTGGTCAAACTTGGGACTAGAATGACCCAAAGTTGAGAAAAAGGGGCCCAAGAACTACATGTCTTCAATCGCAATTAGGACCATGTATAGAACTCTCAAATGGTTACCCAAATATGATTTCATATTTGCAAATGAAGAATTTTTCTTTTCAAAAATCACCTTCATTCGGGGTTAAACGAAATCTAACCCAAAACGATACGAATTTCATCGAAATGGGAAAAATAATGCCTTAACGTTACATCGCTAGGAAACCCGCTTGCATCTCTCAAATGGTATTATTTTTTTATTTTATTTTTCAACCCATAATTCCACTTCTTCCAAATAGCCTTCATTCGGGGTTGGTAAAACTAGGGCCTAGAATGACTCCAAGTAGAGAAAAAGGGGCCCAAAAAATACATGTCTTCGCTCGCAATGAGGACCACATGTACAACTCTAAAATGTATACCTAAATATGATTTCGTATTTGCAAATGAAGAATTTTTCTTTTCAAAAATCACCTTCATTCGAGGTTAACTAGAATGAACCCTAAAACGATACGAATTTGATCGAAATGGGACAAAGAATGCCCCAATGTTGGAAGAGCTAAGGAACCCGTATATCCCTCAAATGGGTATAAAAAAATTATTTTATATTTTTATACCCATAATGCCATTTCTTACAAATAACCTTCGTTCGAGGTTGGGCAGAACTTGGGCCTAGAACGACCCGAAGTTTAGAAAAAAGGGCCCAACCACTACATGTCTCCACTCGCAATCAAGACCACATGTACAAATCTCAAATTGGTATCCAAATATGATTTAATATTTTCAAATGAAGAATTTTTCTTTTCAAAAATCACCTTCATTCGAGGTTATCAAAATCAACCATAAAATAATATTAATTTTAAGCGAAATGGGAAAAAGAATGCCTCAACATTACGATCGCTCACGAACCCACTTTCATCTCTCAAATCGTTATCAAAAATCCATTTTGTATTTTTAAACCCATAATTCCACGTCTACCAAATAGCCCTCATTCGAGGTTGTTCAAACTTGGGTGTAGAATGACCCAAATTTGAAAAAATGGGCCCAGGAACTACACGTCTTTGCTTGCAATCAATACCATGTGTACAAATCTCAAATGGGTATCCTAATATAATTTCATATTTTCAAATGAAGATTTTTTATTTTCAAAAATCACCTTCATTCAAGGTTAACTAGAATCAACCCTAAAACTATACGAATTTGATCGAAATGGGACAAAAAATGGCTCAACGTTGCGAGAGCTTGCGAACCCACCAATATCACTCAAATGGGTGTCAAAAATTTATTTTGTATTTTTAAACCCATAATTCCAGTTCTTCCAAATAGCCTTCGTTTGAGGCTGGTCAAACTTAGGCCTAGAGTGACCCGAAGTTGAGAAAAAGGCGCCCAAGAACTACATGTCTTCACTCCCAATTAGGACCACGTGTACAACTCTCAAATGGGTATCCAAATATGATTTCATCTTTTGAAATGAAGAATTTATCTTTTCTAAAATCACCTTCATTCGGGGTTAACCATAATCGACCCTAAAACGATGTGAACTTGATCAAAATGGGCAAAAGAATGCATCAACGTTACGAGCGCTTGGGAACCCAATGAATCTCTCAAAGGGGTATCCAAAAATTATTTTGTATTTTTAAATCCATAATTCCACTTCCTGCAAATAGCCTTCATTTGAGGCTGGTCAAACTTTGGCTTAAAATGACCCAAAGTTGAGAAAAAAGGGGCCCACAAACTACACGTCTTCACTCGCAATCAATACCACGTGTACAACTCTCAAATGGGTATCCAAATATGATTTCATATTTTCAAATGAAGAATTTGTCTTTTCAAAAATCACTTTCATTTAGGGTTAACCATAATCAACCCTAAAACGATACAAATTTGATCGAAATGGACAAAAGAATGCCTCAATATTATGAGCATTCGGAAACCCGCTTCCATTTTTCAAATGGGTATCAAAAAATTATTTTATATTTTTCAATCCATATTTCCACTTTTCTAAATAGCCTTCATTCCGGGCTGGTCAAACTTGGGCCTAGAATGACCCGAAGTTGAGAAAAGGGGCCCAAGAACTACATTTCTTCGATCGCAATTTGGACCACGTGTACAAACCTCAAATGGGTATCCAAATATGATTTGATATTTCTAATGAAGAAATTTTCTTTTCAAAAATCACCTTCATTCAGAGTTAACCAGAATCAACCCTAAAATGATACGAATTTAATGGAAATGGGCGAAATAATTCCTCAACATTACAAGCGCTCAGGAACCCACTTGCATCTTTCAAATGGGTATCGAAAAATTATTTTGTATTTTTAAATCCATAATTTTACTTCTTCCAAATAGCCTTCATTCGGGGCTGGTCAAACTTGGGCCTAGAATGACCTGAAGTTGACAAAAAGGGGCCCAACCACTACATGTCTTCGGTCGCAATCAAGACACATGTACAACTCAAAATGGGCCAAAGAATGCCTCAACGTTATGAGTGGTCGAAATCCCACTTGCATCTCTCAAATGGGTATAAAAAAATTATTTTATATTTTTAAACCCATAATTCCACTTCTTCTAAATAGCCTTCATTCGGGGATGGTCAAAGTTAGGCCTAGAATGACCCAAAGTTGAGAAAAAGGGACCTATGAACTACACATCTTCGCTCACAATTAGGACCATGTGTACAACTCTCAAATGGGTATCCAAATATGATTTCATATTTGCAAATGAATAGTTTTGTTATTCAAAAATTACCTTCATTCGAGGTTAACCATAATCGACCCTAAAACAATACGAATTTGATCGAAATGGCCAAAACAATGCCTCAATGTTATGAGTTCTCAGGAACCCACTTGCATCTCTCTAATGGGTATCAAAAAATTATTTTATATGTCTAAACCTATAATTCCACTTCTTCCAAATAGCCTTCATTCGGTGTTGGTCGAAATTAGGCCTAAAATAATCCGAAGTCTAGAAAAAGGGGCCCAGGAACTACGCATCTTTGCTCGCAATGAGGATGACGTGTACAAATCCCAAATGCGTATACAAATATGATTTCATATTTTCAAATGAAGAATTTTCTTTTCAAAAATCACCTTCATTCGGGGTTAACCACAATCGACCCTAAAATGATACTAAATTGATTGAAATGCGCAAAAGAATTCCTCAACATTAAGAGCGCTTGGGAACACACTTGCATCTCTCAAATGGGTATCAAAAAATTATTTTTTATTTTTAAACCCATAATTCCACTTTTTCTAAATAGCCTTCATTCGGAGCTAGTCAAACTTGGGCCTAGAATGAACCGAAGTTGAGAAAAAGGGGCCCAAGAACTACATGTATTCGCTCGCAATTAGGACCACGTGTACAACTCTCAAATGGGTATCCAAATATGATTTCATATTTGCAAATGAAGAGTTTTTCTTTTCATAAATCATCTTCATTCGGGGTTAGCTAGAATCGATCCTAAAATCATATGAATTTGATCGAAATGGGCCAAAGAATGTTTCAACGTTACAAGCACTTGGGAACCCACTTGCATCTCTCAAATAGGTATAGCAAATTATTTTGTGTTTTTAAACCCATAATTCCACTTATTCCAAATAGCCTTCATTTGGGGCTGGTCAAAATTGGCCCTAGAATGACCCGAAGTTGAGGAAAAGGTGCCCAAGAACTATACAACTATGCTCGCAAGCAAGACCACATGTACAAATCTCAAATGGGTATCGAAATATGATGTCCTATTTTCAAATGAAGAATTTTTCTTTCCAAAAATCACTTTCATTCGAGTTTAACCATAACCAAACCTCAAACGATACGAATTTGATCGAAATGGGGCAAAGAATACGTCAATGTTGCGAGAGCTCAGGAACGCACCTATATCTCTCAAATGGGTATCAAAAAATTATTTATATTTTTAAACGCATAATTCTACTTCTTCCAAATAGCCTTCATTCAAGGCTGGCCAAATTTGGGCCTAGAATGACCCGAAGTTGAGAAAAAGGGGCCCAAGAACTACATGTCTTCTCCTGCAATCGGGACCATGTGTACAAATCTCAAATGGGTATCCAAATATGATTTCATCTTTGGAAATAAATAATTTGTATTTTCAAAAATCACCTTCATTCGGGGTTAACCAGAATCAACCCTAAAACGATACGAATTTGACCGAAATGGGAAAAAGAATGCCTCAATGTTACGAGCGGTCGAGAACCCACTTGCATCTCTCAAATGGGTATGAAAAAATTATTTTATATTTTTAAACCCATAATTCCACTTCTTCTAAATAGCCTTCATTCGGGGATGGTCAAAGTTAGGCCTAGAATGACCCAAAGTTGAGAAAAAGGGACCTAGGAACTACACATCTTCGCTCACAATTAGGAYCATGTGTACAAMTMTCAAATGGGTATCCAAATAYRATTTCATATTTKCAAATGAATAKTTTTKYTATTCAAAAATCACCTTCATTYGGGGTTAACCARAATYGACCCTAAAACAATACRAATTTGAYCGAAATGGCCAAACCAATGCCTCAATGTTATGAGTGCTCAGGAACCCACTTGCATCTCTCTAATGGGTATCAAAAAATTATTTTATATGTCTAAACCTATAATTCCACTTCTTCCAAATATGCTTCATTCGGGGCTAGTYGAAATTAGGCCTAAAATAATCCGAAGTCTAGGAAAAGGGGCCCAAGAACTATGCGTCTTTGCTCACAATGAGGACGATGTGTACAACTCTCAAATGGGTATCCAAATATGATTTCATATTTTCAAATGAAGAATTTTCTTTTCAAAAATCACCTTCATTCGGGGTTAACCACAATCGACCCTAAAATGATACTAAATTGATCTAAATGGGAAAAAGAATTCCTCAACGTTACAAGCGCTTGGGAACACACTTGCATCTCTCAAATGGTTATCAAAAAATTATTTTGTATTTTTAAACCCATAATTCCACTTATTCCAAATAGCCTTCATTCGGGGCTGGTCAAAATCGGCCCTAGAATGACCCGAAGTTGAGAAAAAGGCGCCCAAGAACTATACATCTACGCTCGCAAGCAAGAACACGTGTACAAATCTAAAATGGGTATCGAAATATGATTTCCTATTTTCAAATGAAGAATTTTTCTTTTCAAAAATCACTTTCATTCGAGGTTAACCATTACCAAACCTAAAACGATACGAATTTGATCGAAATGGGGCAAAGAATATGTCAACGTTGAGAGAGCTCAGGAACGCACCTATATCTCTCAAATGGGTATCAAAAAATTATTTATATTTTTAAACGCATAATTCTACTTCTTCCAAATAACCTTCATTCGAGGCTGGCCAAATTTGGGCCAAGAATGACCCGAAGTTGAGAAAAATTGTCTCAAGAACTACATGTCTTCTTCTGCAATCGGGACCATGTGTACAAATCTCAAATGGGTATCCAAATATGATTTCATATTTGGAAATAAAGAATTTTTCTTTTCAAAAATCACCTTCATTTGGGGTTAACCAGAGTCAACCCTAAAACGATACAAATTTGATCGAAATGGGACAAAGAATGCCTCAACGTTACGAGCGCTTGGGAACCCACTTGCATCTCTCAAATGGGTATCAAAAAATTATTTTATATTTTTAAACCCATAATTCCACTTTTTCTAAATATCCTATATTCGGGGCTGGTCAAACTTGGGACTAGAATGAACCGAAGTTGAGAAAAAGGGCCGCAAGAACTACACGTTTTTTCTCGCAATTAGGACCACATGTACAAATCTAATATGGGTATACAAATATGATTTCATATTTGAAAATGAAGAATTTTTCTTTTCAAAAATCACCTTCATTCGGGGTTAACCAAAATCGACCCTAAAACGATGCGAATTGATCGAAATGGGAAAAAGAATGTCCCAACATTACATCACTCGGGAACCCACTTGCATCTCTCAAATAGGTATCAAAAAATAATTTTTTTATTTTTAAACACATAATTCCACTTTTTCCAAATAATCCTCCTTTCGGGGTTGGTTAAACCTAGCTTAGAATGACCTGAAGTTGAGAAAAACAGGCCCAAGAACTACATGTCTACGCTCGCAGTGAAGACCGCGTGTACAACTCTCAAATGCGTATCCAAATATGATTTCATATTTGCAAATTAAGAATTTAGCCTTTTAGAAATCACCTTCATTCGGGGTTAACCATAATCAACCCTAAAACAATATGAATTTGATCGAAATGGGCCAAAGAATGCCTCAATGTTATGAGCAATCCAGGACCCACTTAAATCTCTTAAATGGGTATCAAAAAATTATTTTATATTTTTAAACCCATAATTCCACTTTTTCTAAATAGCCTTCATTCAGGTTGGTCAAACTTGGGCCTAGAATGACCCAAAGTTGAGAAACAAGGGCCCAAGAACTACATGTCTTCGATCGCAATTAGGACCACATATACAACTCTCAAATGGTTATCCAAATATGATTTCATATTTGCAAATGAATGATTTTGCTTTTCGAAAATCACCTTCATTCGGGGTTAACCAAAATCGACCCTAAAACGATACGAATTTAATCGAAATGGGAAAAATAATGCCTTAATGTTACATCATTTTGAAACCCACTTGCATCTCTCAAATGGTATCAAAAAATTATTTTGCATTTTTAAACCCATAATTCCACTTCTTCCAAAATCCTTCATTCAAGGTTGGTAAAGCTAGGGCCTAGAATGACTCGAAGTTGAGAAAAATGGACCCAAAAACTACATGTCTTCGCTCGCAATGAGGACCATGTGTACAACTCTCAAATGTATACCTAAATATGATTTCATATTTGCAAATGAAGAATTTTTCTTTTCAAAAATCACCTTCATTCGGGGTTAACTAGAATCAACCCTAAAAGGATATGAATTTGATCGAAATGGGAAAAAGAATGCCTCAATGTTGGAAGAGCTCAGGAACCCGTATATCTCTCAAATGGGTATAAAAAACTTATTATATATTTTTATTCCCATAATGCCATTTCTTCCAAATAACCTTCGTTCGAGGTTTGGTAAACTTGGGCCTATAATGACCCGAAGTTGAGAAAAAGAGGCCCAAGTCCTACACGTCTTTTCCCGCAATCGGGACCACGTATACAACTCTCAAATGTGTAGTCAAATACAATTTAATCTTTTGAAATGAAGAATTTGTCTTTTACAAAATCAACTTCATTCGAGGTAAAACAGAATCAACACTAAAATGATACGAATTTGATCGAAATAGGCCAAATATAACCTCAATGTTACGAGCTCTCGGGAACCCACTTACATCTCTCAAATGGGTATCAAAAAATCATTTTATATTTTTAAACCCATAATTCCACTTTTTCTAAATAGCCTTCATTCGCGGCTAGTAAAACTTGGGCCTAGAATGACCTTAAATTATAAAAAGGGGCAGAAGAACTACATGTCTTCGCTCGCAATTAGGACCATGTGTAAAACTCTCAAATGGGTATCCAAATATGATTTCATATTTTCAAATGAAGAATTTTTCTTTTCCAAAATCACCTTCATTCAGGGTTTACCAGAATCGACCCTAAAATGATACAAATTTGATCGAAATGGGAAAAAGAATGCCTCAACTTTAGGAGCGCTCAGGAACCCACTTGCATTTTTCAAATGGGTATAAAAAAGTTATTTTGTACTTTTAAACCCATAATTCCACTTCGTCCAAATAGCCTTCATTCAGGGCTAGTCAAACTTGGGCCTAGAATGACCAGACGATGAGAAAAAGGGGCCCAAGAACTACACGTCTTCCCTCGCAATGAAGACCACGTGTACAACTTTCAAATGGGTATCCAAATCTTATCCCATATTTGTAAATAAAGAAGTTTTCTTTTCAAAAATGAGCTCCATTCGGTGTTAACCAAAATCAACCCTAAAACGAAAAAAATTTGATCGAAATGGGCCAAATAATGCCTCAACGTTACGAGCACTTGGGACCCCACTTGCATCTCTCAAAATGGTATCAAAAAAATATTTTGAATTTTTAAACCCATGATTCCACTTCTTCCAAATAGATTTCGTTTGGGCCTGGTCAAACTTGGGCCTAGAATGACATGAAGTTGAGAAAAAGGGGACCAAGAACTACACGTCTTTGCTCGCAATGAAATCCGTGTGTACAACTCTCAAATTGGTATCCAAATATGATTTCCTATTTGTAAAAAAAAAAAAAACTTTTCAAAAATTACCTTCATTCAAGGTTAGCGAGAATCAACGCTAAAACGATCGAAATGGGAAAAAGAATGCCGCAATGTTTCTAGAGCTCGAGAACCCACCTATATATCTGAAATGGGTATCAAAAAATTATTTTATATTTTTAAACCAATAATTCCACTTCTTCAAAATAACCTTTGTTCGAGTTGTTCAAAGTTGGGCCTAGAATGTCCCGAAGTTGAGAAAAAGGGGCGCAAGTCCTACATGTCTTCACTCGCAATTAGGACCACATGTAAAACTTTGAAATGGGTATCCAAATATGATTTCATATTCGCAAATGAAGAATATTGTTTTTCAAAAATCACCTTCATTCGGGGTTAACCAGAATCGACCCTAAAACGATACACATTTAATTGAAATGGGCAAAAGAATGCCTCAACTTTATGAGCGCTCGGGAACCCACTTGCATTTCTCAAATGGGTATCAAAAAATTATTTTTTATTTTTAAACCCATAATTCCACTTTTTCTAAATAGCCTTCATTCAGAGAAGGTCAAACTTGGGCCTAGAATGACCCAAAGTTGAGAAAAAGGTGCCCAAGAAATACACGTATTCGCTCGCAATTTGGACCACGTGTGCACCTCTCAAATGGGCATCAATATATGATTTCATATTTGCAAATGAAGAATTTTGATTTTAAAAAATCACCTTCGTTCGTGGTTAGCTAGAATCGATTGTAAAATTATGTGAATTTGATCAAAATGGGCCAAAGAATGCCTCAATGTTATGAACGCTTGGGAACCCACTTGCATCTCTCAAATGGGTATCAAAAAATTATTTTGTGTTTTTCAACCCATAATTCCATGATCCAGAATTGGATCCAGAAACCTGACAGGGCTTAAAAATGCTTCAAAAATTAAACTGCTTGGAATCCGACAAAACCAGCGCCATTGCATCCATATAGTCTTCCTGATTCCGGCCAGATATTTACTTCGTCAAACGGGCTCTGTATGTGAAAGTTATCACGTTCTATTTGAAAACCCAAACATGCAAAAAAAGGGGATGACTGTACAGTCCGTATAGTGCCACATGGCATGCTAACTGTACAAGCCATATGGTCGTACAGATGACGTGCCAGCTCCTGAAGACGACATGTGGCAGGCTGATGTGGTGTACAGGCAGACATCTGGACCAATCTATGGGTGACACGTGTCACCATTGTAAGGGTGACACGTGGCAGGGGATGATGTCAACAACTAACTGGGCAGGTACAGTGGTAGGGTACGTGGCAAGTGACGTGGACCAGTCGGAAATTGACACTTGGAAGTTTTTGGTTGGGTGTTGAGGTGCCACGTGGCCCAGTCATGGGCTTCCACATGGCACCCTATGGTTGGATAGTGGTTTTGTGTAAAATTATATGGGTTTCACCGGGGTCGAACCCGCGACCTCCCCTCCGGGCCGTGGACTGCCAGGACCAGGCTAACCGCGTGACCCACGGGTGTGACTTAACAGTCATATGGCGCATATAATATTTATGTTTGAATAAAGAATTATGTGGAGGGGGAAAGTGCCGGGGATTATCCCCATCCCTCGGCGCAAACACACAATGGTATGTCGTTTGACATGACCACTGCATGTAACCGGGAGCGCGACGTGATTCGGCGGGAGTTGGCGATAGGGACTAGTCCTCGGATCTCAGGAGGATCCCACAAGACTGGGGCCTATCCACCAGATATGGGCGCGGGAGGTTAGTTGTTAGCCCAAGATACGGTCCTATGAACCACCATCGATGACCAGGAGCCAACGACAGGGAGCCAGCGACAAGGGGGCAGCGCAGAGCCAGTGGAGTGCTTGGCCACATGGCCACCTCCATATGACCCAGAGCGCGCATTTTGGGGGCTGCGCCCAAATTCATTCAAAAAAGTGGGTTTTTTTTGTTATGTTTTGTGATTTTTGAATGACATTATGCCTATTTTTAATTGATTTTCTCCATTTTTGGGAGATATTGGGCATTTTTGGAGCCCAAATTTTGGGAGGAAGTTGGGGATGGATAACCAACTTCAGATATATAAAAACCAGGCCTGTTTGAGGCCTTGGAGGCCAGTCAGAGCAGAGTTATGCTGAAGGGAAGCCAAGCCAAAGCCATTTTTATGCAGGGAAGCTATTGAGGACCAGACGCTTGCGGGTCATTTCTGGGAGCTCCAGACGTCCGTTTTGCGTGCCTTTTTCTTTGCAGAGTTCTAGAGATCTAGAAGAACATGACCAGATTAGTCTTGTAGCCAATTGGCACTGATGCGATGTACTTTTGATATTTATAACAGAAATAAAAAAGCCTCCCCCACAGAGACAAAGGCCCGGAGACGTAGGCAAAGTTGTGCCGAACTCCGTTATCAATTCTCGTGTTATCGTTTGCTGTCTATTATTTCATTTCAGATCTGCATATGTGTATATGGCTGTCATAATTCCTCTTCTTTCCTCATTCTTTCCTTAAGTTTCTCAAATGGTTAACTAACACATGCAAAATTAAAACTCAACCATAGTCATTAAAAGATCCTACGGATCATTCCACTTCTTCCAAATAGCCTTCATTCGGGGATGGTCAAACTTGGCCCTAGAATGACTTGAATTTGAGGAAAAGGGGCCCAAGAACTATACGTCTACGCTCACAAGGAAGACCATGTGTACAAATCTCAAATGGGTATCGAAATATGATTTCTTATTTGCAAATGAAGAAATTTTCTTTTCAAAAATCACTTTCATTCGAGGTTAACCAGAATCAAACCTAAAACGATACAAATTTGATCAAAATGGGGAAAATAATACTTCAACATTGCAAGATCTCAGGAACACACCTATATCTCTCAAATGGGTATCAAAAAATTATTTATATTTTTAAACGCATAATTATACTTCTTTCAAATAGCCTTCATTCGAGGCTGGCCAAATTTGGGCCTAGAATGACCTGAAATTGAGAAAAAGGGGCCCAAGAACTACATGTCTTCTCCCACAATCATGAACATGTGTACAACTCTCAAATGGGTATCCAAATATGACTTCATCTTTGCAAATGAAGAATTTTTCTTTTCAAAAATCACCTTCATTCGGGGTTAACCAGAATCGACCCTAAAACGTTACGAACTGACCGAAATGGGCCAAATAATGCCTCAACGTTACATCACTCGGGAACCCACTTGCATCTCTGAAATGGGTATCAAAAAATTATTTTTTATATTTAAACCCATAATTCCACTTCCAAAGAATCCTTCATTCGGGGCTGGTCAAACCTAGCCTAGAATGACCCGAAGTTGAGAAAAGGGGCCCAAGAACTACATTTCTTCGCTCGTAGTAAAGACCACATGTACAACTCTCAAATGGGTATCCAAATATGATTTCATATTTGCAAATTAAGAATTTGTCTTTTTAAAAATCACCTTCATTCGGGGTTAACCATAATCAACCCTAAAACGATATGAATTTGATCGAAATTGGCGAAAGAGTGCCTCAACGTTACGAGCGCTCGAGAACCCACTTAAATATCTTAAATGGGTATCAAAAAATTATTTTATATTTTTAAACCCATAATTCCACTTTTTCTAAATAGCATTCATTCGGGTTGGTCAAACTTGGGCCTAGAATGACCCGAAGTTGAGAAAAACAGGCCCAAGAACTACATGTCTTCGATCGCAATTAGGACCACGTATACAACTCTCAAATGGTTACCCAAATATGATTTCATATTTGCAAATGAAGAATTTTTCTTTTCAAAAATCACCTTCATTCAGGCTTAACCGAAATCTAACCTAAAACGATACGAATTTCATCGAAATAAGAAAAATAATGCCTTAACGTTACATCGCTCAGAAACCCGCTTGCATCTCTCAAATGGTATCAAAAAATTATTTTTTATTTTTCAATCTATAATTCCACTTCTTCCAAATAGCCTTCATTTGAGGTTGGTAAAACTAGGGCCTAGAATGACTCAAAGTAGAGAAAAGGGGCCCAAAAACTACATGTCTTCGCTCACAATGAGGACCACATGTACAACTCTCAAATGTATACCTAAATATGATTTCATAGTTGCAAATGAAAAAAAATTCTTTTCAAAAATCACCTTTATTCAGGGTTAACTAGAATCAACCCTAAAACGATACGAATTTGATCGAAATGGGACAAAGAATGCCCCAATGTTGGAAGAGCTCAGGAACCCGTATATTCCTCAAATGGGTATAAAAAAATTATTTTATATTTTAATACCCATAATGCCATTTCTTACAAATAACCTTCGTTCGAGGTTGGGCAGAACTTGGGCCTAGAATGACCCGAAGTTTAGAAAAAGGGGCCCAACCACTACACATCTTCACTCGCAATCAAGACCACGTGTACAAATATCAAATTGGTATCCAAATATGATTTAATATTTTCAAATGAAGAATTTTTCTTTTCAAAAATCACCTTCATTCGAGGTTATCAAAATCAACCATAAAACAATATTAATTTTAAGCGAAATGGGAAAAAGAATGCCTCAACATTACGAGCGCTCACGAACCCACTTTCATCTCTCAAATTGTTATCAAAAATTCATTTTGTATTTTTAAACCCATAATTCCACGTCTACCAAATATCCCTCATTCGGGGTTGTTCAAACTTGGGTGTAGAATGACCCAAAGTTGAGAAAATGGGCCCAGGAACTACACGTCTTCGCTTGCAATCAAGAC
>ML777441.1:548240-560012 GCA_009831015.1 Picea engelmannii | reverse complement strand
AGCTCAGGAACGCACCTATATCTCTCAAATGGGTATCAAAAAATTATTTATATTTTTAAACGCATAATTCTACTTCTTCCAAATAGCCTTGATTCGAGGCTGGCCAAAATTGGGCCTAGAATGACCCGAAGTTGAGAAAAAGGGGCCCAAGAACAACATGTCCTCTCCTGCAATCGGGACCATGTGTACAAATCTCAAATGGGTATCCAAATATGATTTCATCTTTGGAAACAAAGAATTTGTCTTTTCAAAAATCACCTTCATTTGGGGTTAACCAGAATCAACCCTAAAACGATACAAATTTGATCGAAATGGGACAAAGAATGCCTCAACGTTACGAGCGCTTGGGAACCCACTTGCATATCTCAAATGGGTATCAAAAAATTATTTTATATTTTTAAACCCATAATTCCAGTTTTTCTAAATATCCTATATTCGGGGCTGGTCAAACTTGGGACTAGAATGACCCGAAGTTGACAAAAAGGGCCGCAAGAACTACACGTCTTTGCTCGCAATTAGGACCACATGTACAAATCTAAAATGGGTTTCCAAATATGATTTCATATTTGAAAATGAAGAATTTTTCTTTTCAAAAATCACCTTCATTCGGGGTTAACCAAAGTCTACCCTAAAACGATGCGAATTGATCGAAATAGGCAAAAGAATGTCCCAATGTTACATCGCTCGGGAACCCACTTGCATCTCTCAAATGGGTGTCAAAAAATTATTTTTTTATTTTTAAACACATAATTCCACTTCTTCCAAATAATCCTCCATTCGGGGTTGGTCAAACCTAGCCTAGAATGACCTGAAGTTGAGAAAAAGAGGCCCAAGAACTATATGTCTACGCTCGTAGTGAAGACCGCATGTACAACTCTCAAATGGGTATCCAAATATGATTTCATATTTGAAAATTAAGAATTTAGCCTTTTAGAAATCACCTTCATTCGTGGTTAACCATAATCGTTTGGAAACCCACTTGCATCTCTCAAATGGTATCAAAAAATTATGTTGTATTTTTAAACCCATAATTCCACTTCTTCCAAAATCCTTCATTCAAGGTTGGTAAAGCTAGGGCCTAGAATGACTCGAAGTTGAGAAAAATGGGCCCAAAAAGTACATGTCTTCACTCGCAATGAGGACCACGTGTACAACTCTCAAATGTATACCTAAATATGATTTCATATTTGCAAATGAAGAGTTTTCCGTTTCAAAAATCACCTTCATTCGGGGTTAACCAGAATCAACCCTAAAACGATATGAATTTGATCGAAATGGGAAAAAGAATGCCTCAATGTTGGAAGAGCTCAGGAACCCGTATATCTCTCAAATGGGTATAAAAAACTTATTATATATTTTTATTCCCATAATGCCATTTCTTCCAAATAACCTTCATTCGAGGTTGGGCAAACTTGGGCCTAGAATGACCCGAAGTTGAGAAAAAGGGGCCCAAGTCCTACACATATTTTCCCGCAATCGGGACCATGTATACAAATCTCAAATGTGTATTCAAATACAATTTAGTCTTTTGAAATGAAGAATTTGTCTTTTACAAAATCAACTTCATTCGAGGTAAAACAGAATCAACACTAAAACGATACGAATTTGATCGAAATGGGACAAATATTACCTCAATGTTACGAGCTCTCGGGAGGCCACTTACATCTCTCAAATGGGTATCAAAAAATCATTTTATATTTGTCAACCCATAATTCCACTTTTTCTAAATAGCCTTCATTCGTGGCTAGTAAAACTTGGGCCTAGAATGACCTTAAATTATCAAAAGGGGCCCAAGAACTACATGTCTTCGCTCACAATTAGGACCATGTGTAAAACTCTCAAATGGGTATCCAAATATGATTTCATATTTTCAAATGAAGAATTTTTCTTTTCAAAAATCAGCTTCATTCAGGGTTTACCAGAATCGACCCTAAAATGATACAAATTTGATCGAAATGGGAAAAATAATGCCTCAACTTTAGGAGCGCTCGAGAACCCACTTGCATTTTTCAAATGGGTATAAAAAAGTTATTTTGTACTTTTAAACCCATAATTCTACTTCTTCCAAATAGCCTTCATTCGAGGCTAGTCAAACTTGGGCCTAGAATGACCAGACGTTGATAAAAAGGGGCCCAAGAACTACACGTCTTCGCTCGCAATGAAGACCACGTGTACAACTTTCAAATGGGTATCCAAATCATATTTCATATTTGTAAATAAAGAATTTTTCTTTTCAAAAATCAGCTCCATTCGGTGTTAACCAGAATCAACCCTAAAAGGATACAAATTTGATCAAAATGGGCCAAATAACGCCTCAACGTTACGAGCACTTGGGACCCCACTTGCATATCTAAAAATGGTATCAAAATAATATTTTGAATTTTTAAACCCATGATTCCACTTCTTCCAAATAGATTTCGTTTGGGCCTAGTCAAACTTGGGCCTAGAATGACACGAAGTTGAGAAAAAGGGAACCAAGAACTACATGTCTTTGCTCGCAATGAAATCCATGTGTAGAACTCTCAAATTGGTATCCAAATATGATTTCCTATTTGTAAAAAAAAAAAATTATTTTCAAAAATTACCTTCATTCAAGGTTAGTGAGAATCAACCCTAAAACGATCGAAATGGGCAAAAGAATGCCTCAACATTGCTAGAGCTTGAGAACCCACCTATATCTCTAAAATGGGTATCAAAAAATTATTTTATATTTTTAAACCAATACTTCCACTTCTTCAAAATAACCTTCATTCGAATTGTTCAAAGTTGGGCCTAGAATGTCTCGAAGTTGAGAAAAATGGGCCCAAGTCCTACATGTCTTCACTCGCAATTAGGAACACATGTAAAACTTTGAAATGGGTATCCAAATATAATTTCATATTCACAAATGAAGAATTTTGTTTTGCAAAAATCACCTTCAATTGGGGTTAACCAGAATCGACCCTAAAAGGATACACATTTAATCGAAATGGGCAAAAGAATGCCTCAACTTTACGAGCGCTCAGGAACCCACTTGCATTTCTCAAATGGGTATAAAAAAAAATAAATATTTTGAAACCCATAATTCCACTTTTTCTAAATAGCCTTCATTCAGAGCTGGTCAAACTTTGGCCTAGAATGAACCAAAGTTGAGAAATAGGGGCCCAAGAAATACATGTATTCGCTCACAATTTGGACCACGTTTGCAACTCTCAAATGGGCATCAATATATGATTTCATATTTGCAAATGAAGAATTTTGATTTTAAAAAATTACCTTCATTCGTGGTTAGCTAGAATCGATCATAAAATTATATGAATTTGATCAAAATGGGCCAAAGAATGCCTCAATGTTACGAATGCTTTGGAACCCACTTGCATCTCTCAAATGGGTATCAAAAAATTATTTTGTGTTTTTAAACCCATAATTCCATGATCCAGAATCCGATCCAGAAGCCTGACAAGGCTTAAAAATGCTCAAAAATGAAAGTGCTTGAAATCCGACGAAAACCACGCCATTGCGTCCATCTCGTCTTCCTGATTTCGGCCATATATTTACTTCGTCAAACGGGCTCCGTATGCGAAAGTTATCACGTTCTGTCTGAAAACCCAAACAGGCAAAAAAAGGGGATGACTATATAGTCTGTACAATGACACATGGCATGATGACTGTACAAGATGTATGGCCGTACAGATGACGTGTCAGCTCCTAAGAAGAGTTATTCTGAAGGGAAGCCAAGCCAAAGCCATTTTTATATAGGGAAGATATTGAGGAGCAGACGCTTGCGGGTCATTTCTGGGAGCTCCGAACGTTCGTTTTGCGTGTCGTTTTCTTTGCAGGGTTCTAGAGATCTGGAAGAACATGACCAGATCAGTCTTGTAGCCAATTGGCACTGCTGCAATGTACTTTTGAGATTTTGAACAGAAATAAAGAAGCCTCCCCCACAGAGACAAAGGCCCGGAGACGTAGTCAAAGTTGTGCCGAACTCCGTTATCAATTCTCGTGTTATGGTTTGCTGTCTATTATTTCATTTCATATCTGCATATGTGTATATGGCTATCATAATTCCTCTTCTTTCCTCATTCTTTCCTTAAGTTTCTCAAATGGTTAATTAACACATGCAAAATTAAAACTCAACCATAGTCATTAAAATATCCTACGGATCATTCCACTTCTTCCAAATAGCCTTCATTCGGGGATGGTCAAACTTGGCCCTAGAATGACTCGAAGTTGAGAAAAAGGGGCCCAAAGAACTATACGTCTATTCTCACAAGGAAGACCATGTGTACAAATCTCAAATGGGTATCAAAATATGATTTCTTATTTGCAAATGAAGAAATTTTCTTTTCAAAAATCACTTTCATTCGAGGTTAACCAGAAACAAACCTAAAATGATACGAATTTGATCAAAATGGGGAAAAGAATACGTCAACATTGTGAGATCTCAGGAACACACCTATATCTCTCAAATGGGTATCAAAAAATTATTTATATTTTTAAACGCATAGTTATACTTCTTTCAAATAGCCTTTGTTCGAGGCTGGCCAAATTTGGGCCTAGAATGACCTGAAGTTGAGAAAAAGGGGCCCAAGAACTACATGTCTTCTCCCACAATCAGGACCATGTGTACAAATCTCAAATGGGTATCCAAATATGATTTCATCTTTGCAAATGAAGAATTTTTCTTTTCAAAAATCACCTTCATTCAGGGTTAACCAGAATCGACCCTAAAACGATACGAATTGATCGAAATGGGCCAAATAATGCCTCAACGTTACATCGCTCAGGAACCCACTTGCATCTCTGAAATGGGTATCAAAAAATTATTTTTTATTTTTAAACCCATAATTCCACTTCCAAATAATCCTTCATTCGAGGTTGGTCAAACCTAGCCTAGAATGACCCGAAGTTGAGAAAACGGGGCCCAAGAACTACATGTATTCGCTCGTAGTAAAGACCACATGTACAACTCTCAAATGGGTATCCAAATATGATTTCATATTTGCAAATTAAGAATTTTTCTTTTTAAAAATCACCTTCATTCGGGGTTAACCATAATCAACCCTAAAACGATATGAATTTGATTGAAATGGGCGAAAGAATGCCTCAATGTTACGCGTGCTCAGGAACCCACTTAAATATCTTAAATGGGTATACAAAAATTATTTTATATTTTTAAACCCATAGTTCCACTTTTTCTAAATAGCATTCATTCGGGTTGGTCAAACTTGGGCCTAGAATGACCCGAAGTTGAGAAAAAGGGACCCAAGAACTATATGTCTTCGATCGCAATTAGGACCACCTATACAACTCTCAAATGGTTACCCAAATATGATTTCATATTTGCAAATGAAGAATTTTTCTTTTCAAAAATCACCTTCATACGGGGTTAACCGAAATCTAACCTAAAACGGTACGAATTTCATCGAAATGGGAAAAATAATTCCTTAACGTTACATCGCTCTGAAACCCTCTTGCATCTCTCAAATGGTATCAATTTTTATTTTTTTTTCAACCCATAATTCCACTTCATCGAAATAGCCTTCATTCGGGGTTGGTAAAACTATGGCCTAGAATGACTCCAAGTAGAGAAAAAGGGGCCCAAAAACTACATGTCTTTGCTCGCAATGAGGACCATGTGTACAACTCTCAAATGTATACCTAAATATGATTTCATATTTGCAAATGAAGAATTTTTCTTTTCAAAAATCACCTTCATTCGGGGTTAACTAGAATTAACCCTAAAACGATACGAATTTGATCGAAATGGGACAAAGAATGCCCCAATGTTGGAAGAGCTCAGGAACCCGTATATCCCTCAAATGGGTATAAAAAAATTATTTTATATTTTTATACCCATAATGCCATTTCTTACAAATAACTTTCATTCGAGGTTGGGCAGAACTTGGGCCTAGAATGACCCGAAGTTTAGAAATAGGGGCCCAACCACTACACGTCTTCACTCGCAATCAAGACCACATGTACAAATATCAAATTGGTATCCAAATATGATTTAATATTTTCAAATGAAGAATTTTTCTTTTCAAAAATCACCTTCATTCGAGGTTATCAAAATCAACCATAAAACAATATTAATTTTAAGCGAAATGGGAAAAAGAATGCCTCAACATTACGAGCGCTCACGAACGCATTTTCATCTCTCAAATCATTATCAAAAATTCATTTTGTATTTTTAAACCCATAATTCCACGTCTACCAAATAGCCCTCATTCGGGGTTGTTCAAACTTGGGTGTAGAATGACCCAAAGTTGAGAAAATGGGCCCAGGAACTACACGTCTTCGCTTGCAATCAAGACCACGTGTACAAATCTCAAATGGGTATCCTAATATAATTTCATATTTTCAAATGAAGAATTTTTCTTTTCAAAAATCACCTTCATTCATGGTTAACTAGAATCAACCCTAAAACTATACGAATTTGATCGAAATGGGCCAAAAAATGCCTCAACGTTGTGATAGCTCGGGAACCCACCAATATCTCTCAAATGGATGTCAAAAAATTATTTTGTATTTTTAAACTCATAATTCCACTTCTTCCAAATAGCCTTCGTTTGAGGCTGGTCAAACTTAGGCCTACAGTGACCCGAAGTTGAGAAAAAGGCGCCCAAGAACTACATGTCTTCGCCCGCAATTAGGACCACGTGTACAACTCTCAAATGGGTATCCAAATATGATTTCATCTTTGGAAATGAAGAATTTATCTTTTCTAAAATCACCTTCATTCGGGGTTAACCAGAATCGACCCTAAAACGATACGAATTTGATCGAAATGGGCGAAAGAATGCATCAACGTTACGAGCGCTTGGGAACCCAATGAATCTCTCAAAGGGGTATCAAAAAATTATTTTGTATTTTTAAATCCATAATTCCACTTCCTCCAAATAGCCTTCATTCGAGACTGGTCAAACTTGGGCTTAGAATGACCCGAAGTTGAGAAAAAAGTGGCCCACAAACTACACGTCTTCACTCGCAATCAATACCACGTGTACAACTCTCAAATGGGTATCCAAATATGATTTCATATTTTCAAATGAAGAATTTGACTTTTCAAAAATCACTTTCATTTAGGTTTAACCATAATCAACCCTAAAACGATACAAATTTGATCGAAATGGACAAAATAATGCCTCAATGTTATGAGCATTCGGAAACCCACTTGCATTTTTCAAATGGGTATCAAAAAATTATTTTATATTTTTAAATCCATATTTCCACTTTTCTAAATAGCCTTCATTCCGGGATGGTCAAACTTGGGCCTAGAACGACGCGAAGTTGAGAAAAGGGGCCCAAGAACTACATGTCTTCGATCGCAATTAGGAGCACGTGTACAAATATCAAATGGGTATCCAAATATGATTTCATATTTCTAATGAAGAATTTTTATTTTTCAAAAATCACCTTCATTCGGAGTTAACCAGAATCAACCCTAAAACGATACGAATTTAATGGAAATGGGCAAAAGAATTCCTCAACATTAAAAGCGCTCAGGAACCCACTTGCATCTTTCAAATGGGTATCAAAAAATTATTTTGTATTTTTAAATCCATAATTTTACTTCTTCCAAATAGCCTTCATTCGGGGCTGGTCAAACTTGGGCCTAGAATGACCCGAAGTTGACAAAAATGGGCCCAACCACTACATGTCTTCGCTCGCAATCAAGACACATGTACAACTCGAAATGGGCCAAAGAATGCCTCAACGTTACGAGCGGTCGAAAATCCACTTGCATCTCTCAAATGGGTATAAAAAAATTATTTTATATTTTTAAACGCATAATTCCACTTCTTCTAAACAACCTTCATTCGGGGATGGTCAAAGTTAGGCCTAGAATGACCCAAAGTTGAGAAAAAGGGACCTAGGAACTACACATATTCACTCACAATTAGGACCATGTGTAAAACTCTAAAATGGGTATCCAAATACGATTTCATATTTGCAAATGAATAGTTTTGTTATTAAAAAATCACCTTCATTCGGGGCTAACGAGAATCGACCCTAAAACAATACGAATTTGATCGAAATATCCAAACCAATGCCTCAATGTTATGAGTGATCAGGAACCCACTTGCATCTCTCTAATGGGTATCAAAAAATTATTTTATATGTCTAAACCTATAATTCTAGTTCTTCCAAATAGCCTTCATTCGGGGCTGGTCGAAATTAGGCCTAAAATAATCCGAAGTCTAGAAAAAGGGGCCCAAGAACTACGCATCTTTGCTCACAATGAGTACGATGTGTACAACTCTCAAATGGGTATCCAAATATGATTTCATATTTTCAAATGAAGAATTTTCTTTTCAAAAATCACCTTCATTCGGGGTTTACCACAATCGACCCTAAAATGATACTAAATTGATCGAAATGGGCAAAAGAATTCCTCAACGTTACAAGCGCTTGGGAACACACTTGCATCTCTCAAATGGGTATCAAAAAATTATTTTGTATTTTTAAACCCATAATTCCACTTTTTCTAAATAGCCTTCATTCGGAGCTAGTCAAACTTGGGCCTAGAACAACCCGAAGTTGAGAAAAAGGGGCCCAAGAACTACATGTATTCGCTCGCAATTAGGACCACGTGTACAACTCTCAAATGGGTATCCAAATATGATTTCATGTTTGCAAATGAAGATTTTTTCTTTTCATAAATCATCTTCATTCGGGGTTAGCTAGAATCGATTGTAAAATGATATGAATTTGATCGAAATGGGCCAAAGAATGCCTCAACATTACAAGCACTTGGGAACCCACTTGCATCTCTCAAATGGGTATCAAAAAATTATTTTTTGTTTTTAAACCCATAATTCCACTTATTCCAAATAACCTTCATTCGGGGCTGGTCAAAATTGGCCCTAGAATGACCCAAAGTTGAGAAATAGGCACCCAAGAACTATACGAATGTGCTCGCAAGCAAGACCACGTTTACAAATCTCAAATGGGTATCGAAATCTGATTTCCTATTTTTAAATGAAGAATTTTTCTTTTCAAAAATCACTTTCATTCGAGTTTAACCATAACCAAACCTCAAACGATACGAATTTGATCGAAATGGGGCAAAGACTACATCAACGTTGCGAGAGCTCAGTAACGCACCTATATCTCTCAAATGGGTATGAAAAAATTATTTATATTTTTAAACACATAATTCTACTTCTTCCAAATAGCCTTCATTCAAGGCTGGCCAATTTTGGGCCTAGAATGACCCAAAGTTGAGAAAAAGGGGCCCAAGAACTACATGTCTTCTCCTGCAATCGGGACCATGTGTACAAATCTCAAATGGGTATCCAAATATGATTTCATATTTGGAAATAAAGAATTTTTCTTTTCAAAATTCACCTTCATTTGGGGTTAACCATAATCAACCCTAAAACAATACGAATTTGATCGAAATGGGAAAAATAATGCCTCAACGTTACAAGCGGTCGAAAACCCACTTGCATCTCTTAAATGGGTATCAAAAAATTATTTTATATTTTTAAACCCATAATTCCACTTCTTCTAAATAGCCTTCATTCGGGGATGGTCAAAGTTAGGCCTAGAATGACCCAAAGTTGAGAAAAAGGGACCTAGGAACTACACTTCTTCGCTCACAATTAGGACCATCTGTACAACTCTCAAATGCGTATCCAAATATGATTTCATGTTTTCAAATGAATAGTTTTTCTATTCAAAAATCACCTTCATTCGGGGTTAACCAGAATTGACCCTAAAACAATATGAATTTGATCGAAATGGCCAAACCAATGCCTCAATGTTATGAGTGCTCAGGAACCCACTTGCATCTCTCTAATGGGTATCAAAAAATTATTTTATATGTGTAAACCTATAATTCCACTTCTTCCAAATAGCCTTCTTTCGGGGCTGGTCGAAATTAGGCCTAAAATAATCCGAAGTCTAGAAAAAGGGGCCCAAGAAATACGCGTCTTTGCTTGCAATGAGGACGACGTGTACAACTCTCAAATGGGTATCCAAATATGATTTCATATTTTCAAATGAATAATTTTCTTTTCAAAAATCACCTTCATTCGGGGTTAACCACAATCGACCCTAAAATGATACTAAATTGATCGAAATGGGCAAAAGAATTCCTCAACGTTACGAGCGCTTAGGAACACACTTGCATCTCTCAAATGGGTATCAAAAAATTATTTTGTATTTTTAAACCCATCATTCCACTTATTCCAAATAGACTTCATTCAGGGCTGGTAAAAATTGGCCCTAGAATGACCCGAAGTTGAGAAAAAGGTGCCCAAGAACTATACGGCTACGCTCGCAAGCAATACCACGTGTACAAATCTCAAATGGGTATCGAAATATGATTTCCTATTTTCAAATGAAGAATTTTTCTTTTCAAAAATCACTTTCATTTGAGGTTAACCAGAACCAAACCTAAAACGATAAGAATTTAATCAAAATGGGGCAAAGAATACGTCAATGTTGCGACAGCTCAGGAACGCACCTATATCTCTCAAATGGGTATAAAAAAACTATTTATATTTTTAAACGCATAATTCTACTTCTTCCAAATAGCCTTCATTCGAGGCTGGCCAAAATTGGGCCTAGAATGACCCGAAGTTGAGAAAAAGGGGCCCAAGAACTACATGTCTTCTCCTGCAATTGGGACCATGTGTACAAATCTCAAATGGGTATCCAAATATGATTTCATCTTTGGAAATAAAGAATTTGTCTTTTCAAAAATCACCTTCATTTGGGGTTAACCAGAATCAACCCTAAAATGATACAAATTTGATCGAAATGGGACAAAGAATGCCTCAACGTTACGAGTTCTTGGGAACCCACTTGCATCTCTCAAATGGGTATCAAAAAATTATTTTATATTTCTAAACCCATAATTCCACTTTTTCTAAATATCCTATATTCGGGGTTGGTCAAACTTGGGACTAGAATGACCCGAAGTTGAGAAAAATGGCCGCAAGAACTACACATCTTTGCTCGCAATTAGGACCACATGTACAAATCTAAAATGGGTATCCAAATATGATTTCATATTTGAAAATGAAGAATTTTTCTTTTCGAAAATCACCTTCGTTCGGGGTTAACCAAAATCTACCCTAAAACGATACGAATTGATCGAAATGGGCAAAAGAATGTCCCAACGTTACATTGCTCGGGAACCCACTTGCATCTCTCAAATGGGTGTCAAAAAATTATTTTTTTATTTTTAAACACATAATTCCACTTCTTCCAAATAATCCTCCAATCGGGGTTGGTCAAACCTAGGCTAGAATGACCTGAAGTTGAGAAAAAGAGGCCCAAGAACTATATGTCTACGCTGGCAGTGAAGACCGCGTGTACAACTCTCAAATGGGTATCCAAATATGATTTCATATTTGCAAATTAAGAATTTAGCCTTTTAGAAATCACCTTCATTCGGGGTTAACCAAAATCGTTTGGAAACCCACTTGCATCTCTCAAATGGTATCAAAAAATTATTTTGTATTTTTAAACCCATAATTCCACTTCTTCCAAAATCCTTCATTCAAGGTTGGTAAAGCTAGGGCCTAGAATGACTCGAAGTTGAGAAAAATTGGCCCAAAAACTACATGTCTTCGCTCCCAATGAGGACCACGTGTACAACTCTCAAATGTATACCTAAATATGATTTCATATATGCAAATGAAGAATTTTTCTTTTCAAAAATCACCTTCATTCGGGGTTAACCAGAATCAACCCTAAAACGATATGAATTTGATCGAAATGGGAAAAAGAATGCCTCAATGTTGGAAGAGCTCAGGAACCCGTATATCTCTCAAA
>ML777441.1:493458-515652 GCA_009831015.1 Picea engelmannii | reverse complement strand
TCAAATGGGTATCAAAAAATTATTTTATATTTTTAAATCCATATTTCCACTTTTCTAAATAGCCTTCATTCCGGGCTGGTCAAACTTGGGCCTAGAATGACCCGAAGTTGAGAAAAGGGGCCCAAGAACTACATGTCTTCGATTGCAATTAGGACCACGTGTACAAATCTCAAATGGGTATCCAAATATGATTTCATATTTCTAATGAAGAATTTTTCTTTTCAAAAATCACCTTCATTCGGGGTTAACCAGAATCAACCCTAAAACGATATGAATTTGATCGAAATGGGAAAAAGAATGCCTCAATGTTGGAAGAGCTGAGGAACCCGTCTATCTCTGAAATGGGTATAAAAAACTTAAAATATATTTTTATTCCCATAATGCCATTTCTTCCAAATAACCTTCGTTCGAGGTTGGGCAAACTTGGGCCTAGAATGACCTGAAGTTGAGAAAAAGGGTCCCAAGTCCTACATGTCTTTTCCCACAATCGGGACCACGTATACAACTCTCAAATGTGTATTCAAATACAATTTAATCTTTTGAAATGAAGAATTTGTCTTTTACAAAATCAACTTCATTCGAGGTAAAACAGAATCAACACTAAAACGATACGAATTTGATCGAAATGGGCCAAATATTACCTCAATGTTACAAGCTCTCGGGAACCCACTTACATCTCTCAAATGGGTATCAAAAAATCATTTTATATTTTTAAACCCATAATTCCACTTTTTCTAAATAGCCTTCATTCGCGGCTAGTAAAACTTGGGCCTAGAATGACCTTAAATTATAAAAAGGGGCCCAAGAACTACACGTCTTTGCTCGCAATTAGGACCATGTGTAAAACTCTCAAATGGGTATCCAAACATGATTTCAGATTTTCAAATGAATAATTTTTCTTTTCAAAAATCACCTTCATTCAGGGTTTACCGAAATCGACCCTAAAATGATACAAATTTGATCGAAATGGGAAAAAGAATGCCTCAACTTTAGGAGCGCTCGGGAACCCACTTGCATTTTTCAAATGGGTACAAAAAAGTTATTTTCTACTTTTAAACCCATAATTCCACTTCTTCCAAATAGCCTTCATTCGGGGCTACTCAAACTTGGACCTAGAATGACCAGACGTTGAGAAAAAGGGGCCCAAGAACTACACGTCTTCGCTCGCAATGAAGACCACGTGTACAACTTTCAAATGGGTATCCAAATCTTATTTCATATTTGTAAATAAAGAATTTTTATTTTCAAAAATCAGCTCCATTCGGTATTAACCAGAATCAACCCTAAAATGATACAAATTTGATCGAAATGGGCCAAATAATGCCTCAACGTTATGAGCACTTGGGACCCCACTTGCATCTCTCAAAATGGTATCAAAAAAATATTTTGAATTTTTAAACCCATGATTCCACTTCTTCCAAATAGATTTTGTTTGGGCCTGGTCAAACTTGGGCCTAGAATGACACGAAGTTGAGAAAAAGGGGACCAAGAACTACACGTCTTTGCTCGCAATGAAATCCGTGTGTACAACTCTCAAATTGGTATCCAAATATGATTTCCTATTTGTAAAAAAAATAAATTCTTTTCAAAAATTACCTTCATTCAAGGTTAGTGAGAATCAACCCTAAAACGATCTAAATGGGCAAAAGAATGCCTCAACGTTGCTAGAGCTCGAGAACCCACCTATATCTCTGAAATGGGTATCAAAAAATTATTTTCTATTTTTAAACCAATAATTCCACTTCTTAAAAATAACCTTCGTTCAAGTTTTTCAAAGTTGGGCCTAGAATGTCCCGAATTTGAGAAAAAGGGGCCCAACTCCTACATGTCTTTACTCGCAATTAGGACCACATGTAAAACTCTGAAATGGGTATCCAAATATGATTTCATATTTGCAAATGAAGAATTTTGTTTTTCAAAAATCATCTTCATTCGGGGTTAACTATAATCGACCCTAAAACGATACACATTTAATTTAAATGGGCAAAATAATTCCTCAACTTTACGAGTGCTCGGGAACCCACTTGCATTTCTCAGATGGGTATCAAAATTTTTTTTTTTTTTTTTAAACCCATAAGTGCTCGGAATCCGATGAAACCAGCGCCATTGCGTCCGTCTCGTCTTCCTAATTTCGGCCATATATTTACTTCATCAAACAAGCTCCGTATGTGAAAGTTATCACGTTCTGTCTGAAAACCCAAACAGATAAACAAAGGGGATGACTGTACAGTTTGTACAGTGCCAAGTGGCATGCTGACTATACAGTCTGTATGGCCGTATAGATCACGTGCCAGCTTCTGAAGACGACATGTGGCAGGCTGATGTGGCGTAAGGGCAGATAGCTGGATCAATCTATGGGTGACACATGTGACCACTGTAAGGGTGACACGTGGCATGAGATGACGTCAGCAGCTGATTGGGGAGGTACGGTGGCAGGTGACGTGGACCAATCGACAATTAACACTTGGTAGTTTTTGGTTGGGTGTTGAGGTGCCACGTGGCCTAGTCATGGGCTGCCACATGGAACCCTGTGGTTGGTTAGTGGTTTTGTGTAAAATTATATGGGTTTCACTGGGGTCGAACCCGCGACCTCCCCTTCGGGCTGTGGACTGGAAGAAGGGGGAAAGGGTCGGGGCTTAGCCCCAGCCCTCGACGCAAACACACAACGATATGTCGTTTGACGTGACCACTCCATGTAGCCGGGAGCGCGACGCGATTCAGCGGGAGTTGGCGATAGGGACTAGTCCTCGGATCTCGGGTGGATCCCAAAAGACCGGGGCCTATCCACCATATATGGGTGCGGGATGTTAGTTGTTAGCCCGAGATCTGGTCCTATGAACCACCATCGATGACCAGGAGCCAACGATAGGGAGCCAACGACAGGGGGCCAGCGCAAATCCAGTGGAGCGCTCAGCCACATGGCCACCTCCATATGACCCAGAGTGCGCATTTTGGGGGCTGTGCCCAAATTCATTCAAAAAAGTGGGTTTTTTTTGTTATGTTTTGTGATTTTTGAATGATATTATGCCTGTTTTTAATTGATTTTCTCCATTTTTGGAGCCCAAATTTTGGGAGGAAGTTGGGGATGGATAACCAACTTCAGATCTATAAAAACCAGGCCTGTTTGAGGCCTTGGAGGAGAATCAGAGCATATTTATGCTGAAGGGAAGGCAAGCCAAATCCATTTTTATGTAGGGAAGCTATTGAGGAGCAGACGCTTGCGGGTCATTTCTGGGAGCTCCGGATGTCTGTTTTGCGTGCCATTTTCTTTGCAGGGTTCTAGATATCTGGAAGAACATGACCAGATCAGCCTTGTAGCCAATTGACACTGCTGCGAAGTAATTTTGAGCTTTTGAACATAAATAAAGAAGCCTCCCCCACAGAGACAAAGGCCCGAAGACGTAGGAAAAGTTGTGCCGAACTCTGTTATCAATTCTCATGTTATGGTTTGCTGTCTATTATTTCATTTCAGATTTGCATATGTGTATATGGTTGTCATAATTCGTCTTCTTTCCTCATTATTTCCTTAAGTTTCTCAAATGGTTAATTAACACATGCAAAATTAAAACTCAACCATAGTCATTAAAAGATCCTACGAATCATTCCACTTCTTCCAAATAACTTTCATTCGGGGATGGTCAAACTTGGCCCTAGAATAACTCAAAGTTGAGAAAAAGGGGCCCAATAACTATACGTCTACGCTCACAAGGAAGACCATGTGTACAAATCTCAAATGGGTATCGAAATATGATTTCTTGTTTGCAAATGAAGAAATTTTCTTTTCAAAAATCACTTTCATTCGAGGTTAACCAGAATCAAACCTAAAACGATACGAATTTGATCGAAATGGGGAAAATAATACGTCAACGTTGAGAGATCTCAGGAACACACCTATATCTCTCAAATGGGTATCAAAAAATTATTTATATTTTTAAACGCATAATTATACTTCTTTCAAATAGCCTTCGTTCGAGGCTGGCTAAATTTGGGCCTAGAATGACCTGAAGTTGAGAAAAAGGGGCCCAAGAACTACATGTCTTCTCCCACAATCAAGACCATGTGTACAACTCTCAAATGGGTATCCAAATATGATTTCATCTTTGCAAATGAGGAATTTTTATTTTCAAAAATCACCTTCATTCGGGGTTAACCAGAATCGACACTCAAACGATACGAACCGAACGAAATTGGCCAAATAATGCCTCAACGTTACATCGCTCGGGAACCCACTTGCATCTCTGAAATGGGTATCAAAAAATTATTTTTTATTTTTAAACCCATAATTCCACTTCCAAATAATCCTTCATTCGGGGTTGGTCAAACCTAGCCTAGAATAACCCGAAGTTGAGAAAAAGGGGCCCAAGAAATACATGTGTTCGCTCGTAGTAAATACCACATGTACAACTCTCAAATGGGTATCCAAATATGATTTCATATTTTCAAATTAAGAATTTTTCTTTTTAAAAATCACCTTCATTCAACGTTAACCATAATCAACCCTAAAACGATATGAATTTGATCGAAATGGGCGAAAGAATGCCTCAACGTTACGAGCGCTCGGGAACCCACTTAAATATCTTAAATGGGTATCAAAAAATTATTTTATATTTTTAAACCCATAATTCCACGTTTTCTAAATATCATTCATTCGGGTTGGTCAAACTTCGGCCTAGAATGACCCTAAGTTGAGAAAAAGGGGCCCAAGAACTACATGTCTTCGATCGCGATTAGGACCACGTATACAACTCTCAAATGGTTACCCAAATATGATTTCATATTTGCAAATGAAGAATTTTTCTTTTCAAAAATCACCTTCATACGGGGTTAACCGAAATCTAACCTAAAACAATATGAATTTCATCAAAATGGGAAAAATAATGCCATAACATTACATCACTTAGAAACCCGCTTGCATCTCTCAAATGGTATCAATTTTTTTTAATTTTTTTTCAACCCATAATTCTACTTCTTCCAAATAGCCTTCATTCGGGGTTGGTAAAACTAGGGCCTAGAATGACTCCAAGTAGAGAAAAAGGGGCCCAAAAACTACATGTCTTCGCTTGCAATGAGGACCATGTGTACAACTCTCAAATGTTAAATAGAATCAACCCTAAAATGATACGAATTTGATCGAAATGGGACAAAGAATGCCCCAATGTTGCAAGAGCTCAGAAACTCGTATATCCCTCAAATGGGTATAAAAACATTATTTTATATTTTTATACCCATAATGCCATTTCTTACAAATAACCTTCGTTCGAGGTTGGGCAGAACTTGGGCCTAGAATGACCCGAATATTAGAAAAAGGGGCCCAACCACTACACGTATTCACTCGCAATCAAGACCGTGTGTACAAATCTCAAATTGGTATCCAAATATGATTTAATATTTTCAAATGAAGAATTTTTCTTTTCAAAAATCACCTTCATTCGAGGTTATCAAAATCAACCATAAAACAATATTAATTTTAAGCGAAATGGGAAAAAGAATTCCTCAACATTACGAGTGCTCACGAACCCACTTTCATCTCTCAAATCTTTATCAAAAATTCATTTTGTATTTTTAAACCCATAATTCCACGTCTACCAAATAGCCCTCATTTGGGGTTGTTCAAACTTGGGTGTAGAATGACCCAAAGTTGAGAAAATGGGCCCAGGAACTACACGTCTTTGCTTGCAATCAAGACCACGTGCAGAAATCTCAAATGGGTATCCTAATATAATTTCATATTTTCAAATGAAGAATTTTTCTTTTCAAAAATCACCTTCATTCAAGGTTAACCAGAATCAACCCTAAAACTATAGGAATTTGATCGAAATGGGCCAAAAAATGCCTCAATGTTGTGAGAGCTCGGGAACCCACCAATATCTCTCAAATGGGTGTCAAAAAATTATTTTGTATTTTTAAACCCATAATTCCACTTCTTCCAAATAGCCTTCGTTTGAGGTTGGTCAAACTTAGGCCTAGAGTGACCCAAAGTTGAGAAAAAGGCGCCCAAGAACTACATGTCTTCGCTCGCAATTAGGACCACATGTACAACTCTCAAATGGGTGTCCAAATATGATTTCATCTTTGGAAATGAAGAATTTATCTTTTCTAAAATCACCTTCATTCAGGGTTAACCAGAATTGACCCTAAAACGATACGAATTTGATCGAAATGGGCGAAAGAATGCATCAACGTTACGAGCGCTTGGGAACCCAATGAATCTCTCAAAGGGGTATCAAAAAATTATTTTGTATTTTTAAATCCATAATTCCACTTCCTCCAAATAGCCTTCATTCGAGGCTGATCAAACTTGGGCTTAGAATGACCCGAAGTTGAGAAAAAAGGGGCCCACAAACTACAYGTCTTCACTCGCAATCAAAACCACGTGTACAACTCTCAAATGGGTATCCAAATATCATTTCATATTTTCAAATGAAGAATTTGTTTTTTCAAAAATCAATTTCATTTAGGGTTAACCATAATCAACCCTAAAACGATACAAATTTGATCGAAATGGACAAAAGAATGCCTCAATGTTATGAGCATTCGGAAACCCACTTGCATTTTTCAAATGGGTATCAAAAAATTGTTTTATATTTTTAAATCCATATTTCCACTTTTCTAAATAGCCTTCACTACGGGCTGGTCAAACTTGGGCCTAGAATGACCCGAAGTTGAGAAAATGAGCCCAAGAACTACGTGTCTTCGATTGCAATTAGGACCACATGTACAAATCTCAAATGGGTATCCAAATATGATTTCATATTTCTAATGAAGAATTTTTCTTTTCAAAAATCACCTTCATTCGGAGTTAACCAGAATCAACCCTAAAACGATACGAATTTAATGGAAATGGGCGAGAGAATTCCTCAACATTACAAGCGCTCAGGAACCCACTTGCATCATTCAAATGGGTATCAAAAAATTATTTTGTATTTTTAAATCCATAATTTTACTTCTTCCAAATAGCCTTCATTCGAGGCTGGTCAAACTTGGGCCTAGAATGACCCGAAGTTGACAAAAAGGGGCCCAACCACTACATGTCTTCGCTCGCAATCAAGGCACATGTAGAAATCGAAATGGGCCAAAGAATGCCTCAACGTTACGAGCAGTCGAAAACCCACTTTCATGTCTCAAATGGGTATAAAAAATTTATTTTATAGTTTTAAACCCATAATTCCACTTCTTCTAAATAGCCTTCATTCGGGGATGGTGAAAGTTAGGCCTAGAATGACCCAAAGTTGAGAAAAAGGGACCTAGGAACTACACATCTTCGCTCACAATTAGGACCATGTGAACAACTCTCAAATCGGTATCCAAATACGATTTCATATTTGCAAATGAATAGTTTTGTTATTCAAAAATCACCTTCATTCGGGGTTAACCAGAATCGACCCTAAAACAATACGAATTTGATCGAAATGGAAAAACCAATGCCTCAATGTTATGAGTGCTCAGGAACCCACTTGCATCTCTCTAATGGGTATCAAAAAATTATTTTATATTTCTAAACCTATAATTCCACTTCTTCCAAATAGCCTTCATTCGGGGCTGGTTGAAATTAGGCCTAAAATAATCTGAAGTCTAGAAAAAGGTGCCCAATAACTACGCGACTTTGCTCGCAATGAGGACTACATGTACAACTCTCAAATGAGTATCCAAATATGATTTCATATTTTCAAATGAAGAATTTTCTTTTCAAAAATCACCTTCATTTGGGGTTAACCACAATCGACCCTAAAATGATACTAAATTGATCGAAATGGGCAAAATAATTCCTCAACCTTACGAGCGCTTGGGAACACACTTGCATCTCTCAAATGGGTATCAAAAAATTATTTTGTATTTTTAAACCCATAATTCCACTTATTCCAAATAGCCTTCATTCAGGGCTGGTCAAAATTGGCCCTAGAATGACCCGAAGTTGAGAAAAAGGAGTCCAAGAACTATACGGCTACGCTCACAAGCAAGACCACATGTAAAAATCTCAAATGGGTATCGAAATATGATTTCCTATTTTCAAATAAAGAATTTTTCTTTTCAAAAATCACTTTCTTTCGAGCTTAACCAGAACCAAACCTAAAACGATACGAATTTGATCGAAATGTGGCAAAGAATACGTCAACGTTGCGAGAGCTCAGGAATGCACCTATATATCTCAAATGGGTATCAAAAAATGATTTAATTTTTAAACGCATAATTCTACTACTTCCAAATAGCCTTCATTCAAGGCTGGCCAAATTTGGGCCTAGAATGACCCGAAGTTGAGAAAAAGGGGCACAATAACTAAATGTCTTCTCCTGCAATCGGGACCATGTGTACAAATATCAAATGGGTATCCAAATATGATTTCATCTTTGGAAATAAAGAATTTTTCTTTTAAAAAATCACCTTCATTTGGGGTTAACCAGAATCAACCCTAAAACGATACGAATTTGATCGAAATGGGACAAAGAATGCCTCAACGTTACGAGCCATAATTCCACTTTTTCTAAATAGCCTTCATTCAGGTTGGTCAAACTTGTGCCTAGAATGACCCGAAGTTGAGAAACAAGGGCCCAAGAACTACATGTCTTCGATCGCAATTAGGACCACATATACAACTCTCAAATGGTTATCCAAATATGATTTCATATTTGCAAATGAATAATTTTGCTTTTCAAATATCACCTTCATTCGGGGTTAACCAAAATCGACCCTACAACGATATGAATTTGATCGAAATGGGAAAAATAATTCCTTAATGTTACATCGTTTGGAAACCCACTTACATCTCTCAAATGGTATCAAAAAATTATTTTGTGTTTTTAAACCCATAATTCCACTTCTTCCAAAATCCTTCATTCAAGGTTGGTAAACCTAGGGCCTAGAATGACTCGAAGTTGAGAAAAATGGGCCCAAAAACTACATGTCTTCGCTCTCAATGAGGACCACGTGTACAACTCTCAAATGTGTACCTAAATATGATTTCATATTTGCAAATGAAGAATTTTTCTTTTCAAAAATCACCTTCATTCGGGGTTAACCAGAATCAACCCTAAAACGATATGAATTTCATCGAAATGGGAAAAAGAATGCATCAATGTTGGAAGAGATCAGGAACCCGTATATCTCTCAAATGGGTATAAAAAACTTATTATATATTTTTATTCCCATAATGCCATTTCTTCTAAATAACCCTCATTCGAGGTTGGGCAAACTTGGGCCTAGAATGACCCGAAGTTGAGAAAAAGGGGCCCAAGTCTTACACGTCTTTTCCCGCAATCGGGACCATGTATACAACTCTCAAATGTGTATTCAAATACAATTTAATCTTTTGAAATGAAGAATTTTTCTTTTACAAAATCAACTTCATTCGAGGTAAAACAGAATCAACACTAAAACGATACGAATTTGATCGAAATGGGCCAAATATTACCTCAATGTTATGAGCTCTCGGGAACCCACTTACATCTCTCAAATGGGTATCAAAAAATCAATTTATATTTTTAAACCCATAATTCCACTTTTTCTAAATAGCCTTCATTCGCGGCTAGTAAAACTTGGGCCTAGAATGACCTTAAATTATAAAAAAGGGCCCAAGAACTGCACGTCTTCGCTCGCAATTAGGACCATATGTAAAACTCTCAAATGGGTATCCAAACATGATTTCATATTTTCAAATGAAGAATTTTTCTTTTCAAAAATCACCTTTATTCAGGGTTTACTAGAATCGACCCTAAAATGATACAAATTTGATCAAAATGGGAAAAAGAATGCCTCAACTTTAGGAGTGCTCGGGAACCCACTTGCATTTTTCAAATGGGTATAAAAAAGTTATTTTGTACTTTTAAACCCATAATTACACTTCTTCCAAATAGCCTTCATTCGGGGCTACTCAAACTTGGGCCTAGAATGACCAGACATTGAGAAAAAGGGGCCCAAGAACTACACGTCTTTGCTCGCAATGAATACCACGTGTACAACTTTCAAATGGGTATCCAAATCTTATTTCATATTTGTAAATAAAGAATTTTTATTTTCAAAAATCAGCTCCATTCGGTGTTAACCAGAATCAAACCTAAAACGATACAAATTTGATCGAAATGGGCCAAATAATGCCTCAACGTTACGAGCACTTGGGACCCTACTTGCATCTCTCAAAATGGTATCAAAAAAATATTTTGAAATTTTAAACCCATGATTCCACTTCTTCCAAATAGATTTCGTTTCGGCCTGGTCAAACTTGGGCCTAGAATGACACGAAGTTGAGAAAAAGGGGACCAAGAACTACACGTCTTTTCTCGCAATGAAATCCGTGTGTACAACTCTCAAATTGGTATCCAAATATGATTTCCTATTTGTAAAAAAAAAAAAAACTTTTCAAAAATTACCTTCATTCAAGGTTAGCGAGAATCAACACTAAAACGATCGAAATGGGCAAAAGAATGCCTCAATGTTGCTAGAGCTCGAGAACCCACCTATATCTCTGAAATGGGTATCAAAAAATTATTTTATATTTTTAAACCAATAATTCCACTTCTTCAAAATAACCTTCGTTCGAGTTGTTCAAAGTTGGGCCTAGAATGTCCCAAAGTTGAGAAAAAGGGGCCCAAGTCCTACATGTCTTCACTCGTAATTAGGACCACATGTAAAACTCTGAAATGGGTATCAAAATATGATTTCATATTCGCAAATGAAGAATTTTGTTTTTCAAAAATCACCTTCATTCGGGGTTAACCAGAATCAACCCTAAAACGATACACATTTAATCGAAATGGGCAAAAGAATGCCTCAACTTTACGAGCGCTCGAGAACCCACTTCCATTTCTCAAATGGGTATCAAAAAATTATTTTTTATTTTTAAACCCATAATTCCACTTTTTCTAAATAGTCTTCATTCAGAGCTGGTCAAACTTGGGCCTAGAATGACCCAAAGTTGAGAAAAAGGGGCCCAAGAAATACACGTATTCGCTCGCAATTTGGACCACGTGTGCAACTCTCAAATGGGCATCAATATATGATTTCATAATTGCAAATGAAGAATTTTGATTTTAAAAAATCACCTTCATTCGTGGTTAGCTAGAATCGATCGTAAAATTATATGAATTTGATCAAAATGGGCCAAAGAATGCCTCAATGTTATGAACGCTTGGGAACCTACTTGCATCTCTCAAATGGGTATGAAAAAATTATTTTGTGTTTTTAAACCCATAATTCCATGATCCAGAAGCTTGACAGGGCTTAAAAATGATAAAAAAATGAAAGTGCTCGGAATCCAACGAAACCAACGCCATTGTGTCTGCCTCGTCTTCCTGGTTCCGACCATATATTTACTTCATCAAACGGGCTCCGTATGTGAAAGTTATCACATTCTGTCTGAAAACCCAAACAAGCAAAAAAAGGGGATGATTGTACACTCCGTACAGTGCCACGTGGCATGCTGACTGTACAGGCCGTATGGCCATACAGATGGCGTGCCATCTCCTGAAGACGACATGTGGTAGGCTGATGTGGCATATGAGCAGACAGCTGGACCAATCTATGGGTGACACGTGTCACCACTGTAAGGGTGACAGGTGGCACGGGATGACATTAGCAGCTGACTGGGTAGGTACGGTGGCAAGTGACGTGGACCAGTCGGCATTTGGCACTTGGTAGTTTTTGGTTGGGTGTTGAGGTGCCACGTGGCCCATTCATGGGCTGCCACGTGGCACCCTGTGGTTGGTTAGTGGTTTTGTGTAAAATTATATGGGTTTCACCGAGGTCGAACCCGCGACCTCCCCTCCGGGCTGTGGACTGGCAGCACCGGGCTAACCGCTCGACTCATGGGTGTGACTTAACAGTCATATGGCGCATATAATATTTATGTTTCAATAAAGAATTATGCGGAGGGGGAAAGGGTCGGGGCTTAGCCCCAACCCTCGGTGCAAACACACAACGGTATGTCGTTTGATGTGACAACTCCATGTAAACGGGAGCGCGGTGCGATTCGGTGGGAGTTGGCGATAGGGACTAGTCCTCGAATCCTAGGCGGATCCCACAAGACCGGGGCCTATCCACCAGATATGGGCGTGGGAGGTCAGTTGTTAGCCCGAGATCCGGTCCTATGAACCACCATCGATGACCAGGAGCCAACAACAGGGAGCCAGCGACAGGGGGCCAGCGCAGAGCCAGTGGAGCGCTCGGCCACATGGCCGCATCCATATGACCCAGAGAACGCATTTTGGGGGCTGCGCCCAAATTCATTCAAAAAAGTGGGTTTTTTTTGTTATGTTTTGTGATTTTTGAATGATATTATGCCTGTTTTTAATTGATTTTCTCCATTTTTGGGAGATATTGGGCATTTTGGAGCCCAAATTTTGGGAGGAAGTTGGGGATGGATAACCAACTTCAGATCTATAAAAATCAGGCATGTTTGAGGCCATGGAGGACAGTCAGAGAAGATTTATGTTGAAGCGAAGCCAAGCCAAAGCCATTTTTATGCAGGGAAGCTATTGAGGAGCAGACGCTTGCGGGTCATTTCTGGGAGCTCCGGACGTCCGTTTTGCGTGTTGTTTTCTTTGCAGGGTTCTAGAGATTTGGAAGAACATGACCAGATCAGTCTTGTAGCCAATTGACACTGCTGCGATGTACTTTTGAGCTTTTGAACAGAAATAAAGAAGCCTCCCCCACAGAGACAAAGGCCCGGAGACGTAGGCAAAGTTGTGCCGAACTCCGTTATCAATTCTCGTGTTATGGTTTGCTGTCTATTATTTCATTTCAGATCTGCATATGTGTATATGGCTGTCATAATTCCTCTTCTTTCCTCATTATTTCCTTAAGTTTCTCAAATGGTTAATTAACGCATGCAAAATTAAAACTCAACCATAGTCATTAAAAGATTCTACGGATCATTCCATTTCTTCCTAATAGCCTTCATTCGGGGATGGTCAAACTTGGCCCTAGAATGACTCGAAGTTGAGAAAAAGGGGCCCAAGAACTATACGTCTACGCTCACAAGGAAGACCATGTGTACAAATCTCAAATGGGTATCGAAATATGATTTCTTATTTGCAAATGAAGAAATTTTCTTTTCAAAAATCACTTTCATTCGAGGTTAACCAGAATCAAACCTAAAACGATACGAATTTCATCGAAATGGGGAAAAGAATACGTCAACGTTGCAAGATCTCAGGAACACACCTATATCTCTCAAATGGGTATCAAATTATTATTTATATTTTTAAACGCATAATTATACTTCTTTCAAATAGCCTTCATTCGAGGCTGGCCAAATTTGGGCCTAGAATGACATGAAGTTTAGAAAAAGGGGCCCAAGAACTACATGTCTTCTCCCACAATCAGGACCATGTGTACAACTCTCAAATGGGTATCCAAATATGATTTCATCTTTGCAAATGAAGAATATTTCTTTTCAAAAATCACCTTCATTCGGGGTTAACCAGAATCAAGCCTAAAACGATACGAACTGACTGAAATGGGCCAAATAGTGCCTCAACGTTACATCGCTCGGGAACCCACTTGCATCTCTGAAATGGGTATCAGAAAATTATTTTTTATTTTTAAACCCATAATTCCACTTCCAAATAATCCTTCATTCGAGGTTGGTCAAACCTAGCCTAGAATGACCCGAAGTTGAGAAAAAGGGGCCCAAGAACTACATGTCTTCCCTCGTAGTAAAGACCACATGTACAACTCTCAAATGGGTATCCAAATATGATTTCATATTTGCAAATTAAGAATTTTGGTTTTTAAAAATCATCTTCATTCGAGGTTAACTATAATCAACCCTAAAATGATATGAATTTGATCGAAATGGGTGAAAGAAAGACTCAACATTATGAGTGCTCGGGAACCCACTTAAATATCTTAAATGGGTAACAAAAAATTATTTTATATTTTTAAACCCATAATTCCACTTTATTCTAAATAGCATTCATTTGGGTTGGTCAAACCTGGGCCTAGAATGACCCGAAGTTGAGAAAAAGGGGCCCAAGAACTACATGTCTTTGATCGCAATTAGGACCACGTATACAACTCTCAAATGGTTACCCAAATATGATTTCATATTTGCAAATGAAGAATTTTTCTTTTCAAAAATCACCTTCATACGGGGTTAACCGAAATCTAACCTAAAACGATATGAATTTCATCAAAATGGGAAATATAATGGCGTAACATTACATCACTTAGAAACCCGCTTGCATCTCTCAAATGGTATCAATTTTTTTTAATTTTTTTTCAACCCATAATTCCATGTCTTCCAAATAGCCTTCATTCGGGGTTGGTAAAACTAGAGCCTAGAATGACTCCAAGTAGAGAAAAAGGGGCCCAAAAACTACATGTCTTCGCTCGCAATGAGGACCATGTGTACATCTCTCAAATGTATACCTAAATATGATTTCATATTTGCAAATGAAGAATTTTTCTTTTCAAAAATCACCTTCATTCGGGGTTAACTAGAATCAACCCTAAAACGATACGAATTTGATCGAAATGGGACAAAGAATACCCCAATGTTGGAAGAGCTCAGGAACCCGTATATCCCTCAAATGGGTATAAAAAAATTATTTTATATTTTTATACCCATAATGCCATTTCTTACAAATAACCTTCGTTCGAGGTTGGGCATAACTTGGGCCTAGAATGACCCGAAGTTTAGAAAAAGGGGCCCAACCACTACACGTCTTCGCTCGCAATCAAGACCATGTGTACAAATCTCAAATTGGTATCCAAATATGATTTAATATTTTCAAATGAAGAATTTTTCTTTTCAAAAATCACCTTCATTCGAGGTTCTCAAAATCAACCATAAAACAATATTAATTTTAAGCGAAATGGGAAAAAGAATGCCTCAACATTACGAGTGCTCACGAACCCACTTTCATCTCTCAAATCTTTATCAAAAATTCACTTTGTATTTTTAAACCCATAATTCCACGTCTACCAAATAGCCCTCATTCGGGGTTGTTCAAACTTGGGTGTAGAATGACCCAAAGTTGAGAAAATGGGCCCAAGAACTACACGTCTTCACTTGCAATCAAGACCACATGTACAAATCTCAAATGGGTATCCTAATATAATTTCATATTTTCAAATGAAGAATTTTTCTTTTCAAAAATCACCTTCATTCAAGGTTAACCAGAAACAACCCTAAAACTATACGAATTTGATCGAAATGGTCCAAAAAATGCCTCAACGTTGTGAGAGCTCGGGAACCCACCAATATCTCTCAAATGGGTGTCAAAAAATTATTTTGTATTTTTAAACCCATAATTCCACTTCTTCCAAATAACCTTTGTTTGAGGCTGGTCAAACTTAGGCCTAGTGTGACACGAAGTTGAGAAAATTCCACCCAAGAACTACATGTCTTCGCTCGCAATTACGACCACGTGTACAACTCTCAAATAGGTATCCAAATATGATTTCATCTTTGGAAATGAAGAATTTATCTTTTCTAAAATCACCTTCATTCGGGGTTAAGCAGAATCGACCCTAAAACGATACGAATTTGATCGAAATGGGCGAAAGAATGCATCAACGTTACGAGCGCTTGGGAACCCAATGAATCTCTCAAAGGGGTATCAAAAATTTATTTTGTATTTTTAAATCCATAATTCCACTTCCTCCAAATAGCCTTCATTCGAGGCTGGTCAAACTTGGGCTTAGAATGACCCGAAGTTGAGAAAAAGGGGCCCACAAACTACACGTCTTCACTCGCAATCAATACCACATGTACAACTCTCAAATGGGTATCCAAATATGATTTCATATTTTCAAATGAAGAATTTGTCTTTTCAAAAATCACTTTCATTTAGGGTTAACCATAATCAACCCTAAGACGATACAAATTTGATCGAAATGGACAAAACAATGCCTCAATGTTATGAGCATTCGGAAACCCACTTGCATTTTTCAAATGGGCATCAAAAAATTATTTTATATTTTTAAATCCATATTTCCAGTTTTCTAAATAGCCTTCATTCTGGGATGGTCAAACTTGGGCCTAGAATGACCCGAAGTTGAGAAAAGGGGCCCAAGAACTACATGTCTTCGATCACAACTAGGACCACGTGTACAAATCTCAAATGGGTATCCAAATATGATTTCATATTTCTAATGAAGAATTTTTCTTTACAAAAATCACCTTCATTCGGAGTTAACCAGAATCAACCCTAAAACGATACGAATTTAATGGAAATGGGCGAAAGAATTCCTCAACATTACAAGTGCTCAGGAACCCACTTGCATCTTTCAAATGGGTATCAAAAAATTATTTTGTATTTTAAAATCCATAATTTTACTTCTTCCAAATAGCCTTCATTCGAGGCTGGTCAAACTTGGGCCTAGAATGACCCGAAGTTGACAAAAAGGGGCCCAACCACTACATGTCTTCGCTCGCAATCAAGACACATGTACAACTCAAAATGGGCCAAAGAATGCCTCAACGTTACGAGTGGTCGAAAACCCACTTTCATCTCTCAAATGTGTATAAAAAATTTATTTTATAGTTTTAAACCCATAATTCCACTTCTTCTAAATAGCCTTCATTCGGGGATGGTGAAAGTTAGGCCTAGAATGACCCAAAGTTGAGAAAAAGGGACCTAGGAACTACACATCTTCGCTCACAATTAGGACCATGTGTACAACTCTCAAATGGGTATCCAAATACGATTTCATATTTGCAAATGAATAGTTTTGTTATTCAAAAATCACCTTCATTCGGGGTTAACCAGAATCGACCCTAAAACAATACAAATTTGATCGAAATGGCCAAACCAATGCCTCAACGTTATGAGTGTTGAGGAACCCACTTGCATCTCTCTAATGGGTATCAAAAAATTATTTTATATGTCTAAACCTATAATTCCACTTCTTCCAAATAGCCTTCATTCGGGGCTGGTCGAAATTAGGCCTAAAATAATCCGAAGTCTAGAAAAAGGGGCCCAAGAACTACGCGTCTTTGCTCGCAATGAGGACGACGTGTACAACTCTCAAATGAGTATCTTAATATGATTTCATATTTTCAAATGAATAATTTTCTTTTCAAAAATCACCTGCATTCTGGGTTAACCACAATCGACCCTAAAATGATACTAAATTGTTCGAAATGGGCAAAGGAATTCCTCAACATTACGAGCGCTTGGGAACACACTTGCATCTCTCAAATGGGTATCAAAAAATTATTTTGTATTTTTAAACCCATAATTCCACTTTTTCTAAATAGCCCTCATTCAGAGCTAGTCAAACTTGGGCCTAGAACGACCTGAAGTTGAGAAAAAGGGGCCCAAGAACTACATTTATTCACTCACAATTATGACCACATGTACAACTCTCAAATGGGTATCCAAATATGATTTCATATTTGCAAATGAAGAATTTTTCTTTTCATAAATCATCTTCATTCGGGGTTAGATAGAATCGATCCTAAAATGATATGAATTTGATCGAAATGGGCCAAAGAATGCCTCAACGTTACAAGAACTTGGGAACCCACTTGCATCTCTCAAATGGGTATCAAAAAATTATTTTGTGTTTTTAAACACATAATTCCACTTATTCCAAATAGCCTTCATTTGGGGTTGGTCAAAATTGGCCCTAGAATGACCCGAAGTTGAAAAAAAGGCGCCCAAGAACTATACAGCTGTGCTCGCAAGCAAGACCACGTGTACAAATCTCAAATGGCTAACGAAATATGATTTCCTATTTTCAAATGAAGAATATTTTTTTTCAAAAATCACTTTCATTCGAGTTTAACCATAACCAAACCTCAAACGATACGAATTTGATCGAAATGGGGCAAAGAATACGTCAACATTGCGAGAGCTTAGGAACGCACCTATATCTCTCAAATGGGTATCAAAAAATTATTTATATTTTTAAACGCATAATTCTACTTCTTCCAAATAGCCTTCATTCAAGGCTGGCCAAATTTCGGCCTAGAATGACCCGAAGTTGAGAAAAAGGGGCCCAAGAACTACATGTCTTCTCCTGCAATCGGGACCATGTGTACAAATCACAAATGGGTATCCAAATATGATTTCATCTTTGGAAATAAAGAATTTGTCTTTTCAAAAATCACCTTCATTCGGGGTTAACGAGAATCAACCCTAAAACGATACGAATTTGATCGAAATGGGAAAAAGAATGCCTCAACGTTACGAGCGGTCGAAAACCCACTTGCATCTCTCAAATGCGTATCAAAAAATTATTTTATATTTTTAAACCCATAATTCCACTTCTTCTAAATACCCTTCATTCGGGGATGGTCAAAGTTAGGCCTAGAATGACCCAAAGTTGAGAAAAAGGGACCTAGGAACTACACATTTTCGCTCACAATTAGGACCATGTGTACAACTCTCAAATGGGTATCCAAATACGATTTCATATTTGCAAATGAATAGTTTTTCTATTCAAAAATCACCTTCATTCGGGGTTAACCAGAATTGACCCTAAAACAATACAAATTTGATCGAAATGGCCAAACCAACGCCTCAATGTTATGAGTGCTCAGGAACCCACTTGCATCTCTCTAATGGGTATCAAAAAGTTATTTTATATGTCTAAACCTATAATTCCACTTCTTCCAAATAACCTTCATTCGGGGCTGGTCGAAATTAGGCCTAAAATAATCCTAAGTCTAGAAAAAGGGGCCCAAGAACTACGCGTCTTTGCTCGTAATGAGGACGACGTTTAAAACTCTCAAATGGGTATCCAAATATGATTTCATATTTTCAAATGAAGAGTTTTCTTTTCAAAAGTCACCTTCATTCGGGGTTAACCACAATCGACCCTAAAATGATACTAAATTTATTGAAATGGGCAAAAGAATTCCTCAACGTTACGAGCACTTGGGAACACACTTGCATCTCTCAAATGGGTATCAAAAAATTATTTTGTATTTTTAAACCCATAATTCCACTTATTCCAAATAGCCTTCATTCGGGGATGGTCAAAATTGGTCCTAGAATGACCCGAAGTTGAGAAAAAGGTGCCCAAGAACTATACGGCTACGCTCGCAAGCAAGAGCACGTGTACAAATCTCAAATGGGTATCAAAATATGATTTCCTATTTTGAAATGAAGAATTTTTCTTTTCAAAAATCACTTTCATTTGAGGTTAACCAGAACCAAACCTAAAATGATACGAATTTGATCGAAATGGGGCAAAGAATACGTCAACGTTGTTGATCTAAAATTGAAGAAGACTTGAAATACTTGAAATTATTTGCAATGTAAATGTTATGTGTTTAAAGCAAAAGGATCAGTTTGCAACACATAGATTAAGGGATTAATTATGCAAAATACACATAGACAACAACATAATCAATGAACATAAGAACATAAACACAACAATTTGATAAAGGAGTTCACCCCTCTCTTGGGCTACATCTCCTGGTCCATCTTCCAATGGATCATTATTATTATTTGCTCAAAGTGCTCAAAAACATGTCTTACAATGCTCAAACTGACAAATCGACTGCTCCAATGGCTTCAGAGCATCCAAAAACCCTTGTCTGGGCTCTTTCGGCACCTCAATCAGTCGAAAAATGAAGAAGTTAGGCCTCCTGGAAGTCTCCCTCTTCAAGCTTTCTTTCTCTGCATCTACAAATTGCACCCTTGTCAATTGAACCTGGCTCACACACAATATAAAGCATGAAAACCCAACACCGAGCACAACCACGCTAACGGTGCAAACCGTAGGATGATTAAGGGCACGCCAACCCCTAACTGCCTAGCACCTGGGTGTATGAGGGTCATATGACCGCGTGCATTGGCAAAAAGTGGTTAACACCGTTACAACTGTTTAACTCCCCCCACGCTCCACACATGGTCACATGTAATAACCCATACAACCGCGGGCTTTACACAATACAAAATATAAAGTTTCATGCAACCATTCCACGGAGGATTGGGTCATATGGCATATGTTATATACAAAACAAAGAACCGCGGGCCGGGGCTAAGCCCCGGCCCGACCCCCCGCCCAACGGTCATATAACTTGAACTTAAATATATATGAGTTTGTATATATAACAAGGCACAATTGATAGTCCATTGGTCGAATGGTCTTTGCGAAGGCGTTGTGTGGAGGGAGGTCCGGGGGTCGAACCCCACAGACTCCAATAGTTTTACATAACGACCATAAACCAATATAAAGGTGCCACGTGGCAACCCTTGACTGGGCCACGTGGCATCAAACCACCAACCATATGCTAACACGTGTCGAATCATCATTCGACCTCAAATGCCAACCAAACTTTTCCACGTCATCAGATGCCATGTCATCATACGGTCTGTACGGTCCTGCCACGTCAACCTGTACGGACTGTACGGACTGTATAGTCAGCATAAAATGTTTTTACCTATTTGACTTGACGAACAGATTGCAATATCTCTCGCTCCCGATGTTCGTTTGAGACGAAACGAGTTGCATTGGGTTCGCAATGATGAGGCCTACGCTCTCGTCCAATTTGAGGTGATTCCAAGCACTTTGAATTTTTGAGGAAAATTTGATCCCCTGATCACACCTCCCCATTGGGAAGCTTTTGGACCTCCAAAAGACTATTTCATTCTATGTGAAGATGAGGGTAAAGTTCCCTCACCCTTCCAACATCAATCCACTTGGCCTTGCTTGGATTCGTCCCTTTAAGACCAACTCGCAGATACTCCACATTTCCTCGTTTTGAAGTTCGCATCCTCCTATCAAGGATGGTGTCTTCCTGTAGTTATGTTAGATACTCTGGAGAAAAATCATCTATGGAAGGAATATGAACATGCTCTCCTTTATCATCAATCAATGGAGGCTCATACAACTTCAAATTCTCAACATTAACAACTGCATACATCTGCATATAAGGAGGGAAATCTAAATGAAAAGCATTGTTACCAATCTTGTCGATAATCTTGAAAGGACCATATCGAATTGGTTTCAAATTTTTACCTTCTCCTTTAAGCCTCTCCTTGCTGATGTAAAACCAAACTTTATCTCCAACATGGAAACTGTGATCAACACGATGCTTGTCATGTCTCTTCTTGTACTTGGCCTGACTCTTTTCCAACTGCTCTTGCACCACCTGATGTATCGACTGAATTTGTTCAATGAACTTCTCTTCCCTGTCAATGTCATATTGACCATCAACAACAATATATTTCCCAAAGATAAAATCTAAAGGTGACTTGGGCAAATATCCAAAACATGCTTCAAATGGCGACGTTTGCGTCGAAGAGTGCTTAGCTCGATTGTACGCATGCTGAATGTAGTGTAAATGTTCATCCCAAAGTTTAGGATGCTTGCTGCAATAAGCACGAAGAAGATGCACCACTGTACGATTTACCACCTCTGTCTGACCATCTGTGTGCGGATGAAAATTTGTGCTCTTTTTAAGTTTGGTGTCCATGAGTGCCCATAAACTTGACCAAAAACTTCCAACAAATCGAGAATCTCGATCAGAAATAATGGACTTAGGCAATCCAAAATGCACCCAAACATTTTGAAAGAACAACTGTGTCATTTGTTCTATTGTTACCTACTTAGTACAAGGCATCAAAATACACATCTTGCTAAATCGATCAACCACAACATAAAGATAATCATGACCTCGTCTCGACATAGGTAAACCACCTACAAAATCCATGGAAATACTTTCCCAAGGTCTAGAAGGAATTGGAAGTGGAGTGTACAAACCCAACTTTCGATTACTAGGTTTACTTGTAGCACACAACGAACATCCTCGAACATATCGTGAAACACTTTCATTCATCTTAGGCCAGTAGCAATATCTTTGCAAATTAGCCACTGTCTTGCCTACACCAAAATGACCAAAAATAAGAGAAGAATGTGCTTCTCTTATAATGTTGATTATTTCCCCTTGTGGAATACACAACTTGCCAAGATGATACAAGAGATTATTATGCACATGATAATCCAATTCTTCAACATGGTTAGAATGGCACAAATTTTCATACACTTCTTTGAAATCAGTATCTAAAGCATATTGCTCCACATAACTTTAATGCATTATAGGACTTTGCTTAAGAATAACTGAAGCACTAATAATAGGCCTTGAAAGCATATTAGTGACTTTGTTAAAAATGCCCTTCTTATACCTGATAACCAAATGAAACTGTTGAAGAAAACCCATCCATCTAAAGTGCCTAGCTTGTTGTAGCTTTGTCTGTGATTGTAAGTATTGCAAAGGTTGATGATCGGTGTGAATAATGG
>ML777441.1:473073-490564 GCA_009831015.1 Picea engelmannii | reverse complement strand
CTGAGTCTTGGATTCCCACCATATAAGTGTTGCACTATCCAATCTTAACGAAGCAAGCTGAATTTTGGTTTCATCATTTTGAATTTTCTGTATTCTACAATATACTTCAATTTGACGTATCAAATTATCTAACTTCTCAGCATTAACTTCTCCATTGTATATTGGCAATTAAAATTTTATATCAAGCTTTAATGAAGGAATTTGCGAAGGATTTTTACCATGCCCCTTTGGAGAATCCAGAAGAGGTCTCGAACTGGTAGAAGAAGAAGAAGAAGATGATTATGGAGGAGAGGGTGGTGGAGAAGCACCATTCCCTCCATTTCCATCTGGAGTTTTGTCACCACCGCCTCCCTTATGCATTGAAGGGTTGGAGCCTTCACGTTGCGACAATATGTTCCTTTCCATCAATATCTTCATCATCTCTCTCATCTCCATGACAACCTTTCTGAGATCTTCATCTTCGGTAGGAACATGTTCATGACTTTCTGCATGAGCCATGCTTGGTGAATGTCTCCCTGAAACTTGCGGTGAATGAATATTCTTCCTCCTTGTCGGATGAGAACTTGGCTCCACAAGTTGACCTTCTCCTCTTGTGAGTTTCAACCTTGTGAGCATCAGAAACAAAACTTGAAAACAATCAAGTCTTCAAAAACCAGTGCTCTGATACCAACTTGATCTAAAATTGAAGAAGACTTGAAATACTTGAAATTATTTGCAATGTAAATGTTATGTGTTTAAAGAAAAAGGATCAGTTTGCAACACATAGATTAAGGGATTAATTATGCAAAATACACATAGAAAATAGCATAATCAATGAACATAAGCACATAAACACAAAAATTTGATAAAGGAGTTCACCCCTCTCTTGGGCTACATCCCCTGGTCCAGCTTCCAATGGATCATTATTATTAATTGTTCAAAGTGCTCAAAAACATGTCTTACAATGCTCAAACTGACAAAACGACTGCTCCAATGGCTTCAGAGCATCCAAAAACCCCTGTCTGGGCTCTTTAGGCACCTCAATCGATCAAAAAATGAAGAAGTTAGGCCTCCTGGAAGTCTCCCTCTTTAAGTTTGTTGTCTCTGCATCTACAAATTGCACCCTTGTCAATTGAACCTGACTCACACGCAATATAAAGCGTGAAAACCCAACACCGGGTGCAATTGTGCCAACGGTGCAAACTGTAGGACAATTAAGGGCACGCCATCCCCTAACCGCCTAGCACCTAGGCGTATGAGGGTCATATGACCGCGCGCATTGGCAAAAAGTGGTTAACACCGTTACAACTGTTTAACTCACCCCGTGCTCCACACATGGTCACATTTGATAACCCATACAACTGAGGGCTTTACACAATACAAAATATAAATTTTCATGCGCCCATTCCATGGAGGATAGGGTCATATGGCATATGTTATATACAAAACAAAGAACCGTGGTTCGGGGCTAAGCCCCAGCCCGACCCCCCGCCCAATGGTCATATAACTTGAACTTAAATATATATGAGTTTGTATATATAACAAGGCACAATTGATAGTCCGTTGGTCGAATGGTCTTTGCGAAGGCGTTGTGTGGAGGGAGGTCCGGGGGTTGAACCCCACAGACTCCAATAGTTTTACATAACGACCATAAACCAATATAAATGTGCCACGTGGCAGCCCTTGACTGGGCCACGTGGCATCAAACCACCAACCATATGCTGACACGTGTTGAATCATCATTCGACCTCAACTGCCAACCAAAATTTTCCATGTCATCAGATGCCACATCATCGTACGGTCTGTACGGTCCTCCCATGTTAGCCTGTACGGACTGTATGGACTGTACAGTCAGCATCAATTTTTTTTACCTCTTTGACTTGACGAACCGATTGCAATATCTCTCGCTCCCGATGTCCGTTTGAGACGAAATGAGTTGCGTTGGGTTCACAATGACGAGGCCTATGCTCTCGTCCGATTAGAAGTGATTACGAGCACTTTGAATTTTTGAGCAAAATTTGATCCCATGATCAGTTGCGAGAGCTCAGGAACACACCTATATCTCTCAAATGGGTATCAAAAAATTATTTATATTTTTAAACACATAATTCTACTTCTTCCAAACAGCCTTCATTCGAGGCTAGCCAAATTTGGGCCTAGAATGACCCGAAGTTGAGAAAAAGGGGCCCAAGAACTACATGTCTTCTCCTGCAATCGGGACCATGTGTACAAATCTCAAATGGGTATCCAAATATGATTTCATCTTTGGAAATAAAGAATTTGTCTTTTCAAAAATCATCTTCATTTGGGGTTAACCAGAATCAACCCTAAAACGATACGAATTTGATCGAAATGGGACAAAGAATGCCTCAACGTTACAAGCGCTTGGGAACCCACTTGCATCTCTCAAATGGGTATGAAAAAATTATTTTATATTTTTAAACCCATAATTCCACTTTTTCTAAATATCCTATATTCAGAGCTGGTCAAACTTGGGACTAGAATGACCCGAAGTTGAGAAAAAGGGCCGCAAGAACTACACGTCTTTGCTCACAATTAGGACCACATGTACAAATCTAAAATGGGTATCCAGAACTACACGTCTTTGCTCGGGGTTAACCAGAATCAACCCTAAAACAATATGAATTTGATCTAAATGGGAAAAAGAATGCCTTAATGTTGGAAGAGCTCAAGAACCCGTATATCTCTCAAATGGGTATAACTTATTATATATTTTTATTCCCATAATGCCATTTCTTCCAAATAACCTTCGTTCGAGGTTGGGCAAACTTGGGACTAGAATGACCTGAAGTTGAGAAAAAGGGGCCCAAGTCCTACACGTCTTTTCCCGCAATCGGGACCACGTATACAACTCTCAAATGTGTATTCAAATTAAATTTAATCTTTTGAAATGAAGAATTTGTCTTTTACAAAATCAACTTCATTCGAGGTAAAACAGAATCAACACTAAAACGATACAAATTTGATCGAAATGGGCCAAATATTACCTCAATGTTACGAGCTCTCAGGAACCCACTTACATCTCTCAAATGGGTATCAAAAAATCATTTTATATTTTTAAACTCATAATTCCACTTTTTCTAAATAGCCTTTATTCACGGCTAGTAAAACTTGGGCCTAGAATGACATTAAATTATAAAAAAGGGCCCAAGAGCTACACGTCTTTGCTCGCAATTAGGACCATGTGTAAAACTCTCAAATGGGTATCCAAACATGATTTCATATTTTCAAATGAAGAATTTTTCTGTTCAAAAATGACCTTCATTCAGGGTTTACCATAATCGACCCTAAAAATATACAAATTTGATCGAAATGGGAAAAATAATGCCTCAACTTTAGGAGTGCTCGGGAACCCACTTGCATTTTTCAAATGGGTATAAAAAGTTATTTTGTACTTTTAAACCCATAATTCCACTTCTTCCAAATAGCCTTCAATCGGGGCTACTCAAATTTGGGCCTAGAATGACCCGAAGTTGAGAAAAAGGGGCCCAAGAACTACATGTCTTCTCCTGCAATCGGGACCATGTGTACAAATCTCAAATGGGTATCCAAATATGATTTCATCTTTGGAAATAAAGAATTTGTCTTTTCAAAAATCACCTTCATTTGGGGTTAACCAGAATCAACCCTAAAACGATACAAATTTGATCGAAATGGGCCAAATAATGCCTCAATGTTACGAGCACTTGGGACCCCACTTGCATCTCTCAAAATGGTATMCAAAAAATATTTTAAATTTTTAAATCCATGATTCCACTTCTTCCAAATAGATTTTGTTTGGGCCTGGTCAAACTTGGGCCTAGAATGACACGAAGTTGAGAAAAAGGGGACCAAGAACTACATGTCTTTGCTCGCAATGAAATCTGTGTGTACAACTCTCAAATTGGTATCCAAATATGATTTCCTATTTGTAAAACAAAAAAATTCTTTTCAAAAATTACCTTCATTCAAGGTTAGCGAGAATCAACCCTAAAACGATCGAAATGGGAAAAAGAATGCGTCAACGTTGCTAGAGCTCGAGAACCCACCTATATCTCTGAAATGGGTATCAAAAAATTATTTAATATTTTTAAACCAATAATTCCACTTCTTCAAAATAAACTTCGTTCGAGTTGTTCAAAGTTGGGCCTAGAATGTCCCGAAGTTGAGAAAAAGGGCCCCAAGTCCTACATGTCTTCACTCGCAATTAGCACCACATGTAAAACTCTGAAATGGGTATCCAAATATGATTTCATATTCGCAAATGAAGAATTTTGTTTTTCAAAAATCACCTTCATTCGGGGTTAACCAGAATCGACCCTAAAACGATACACATTTAATCGAAATGGGCAAAAGAATGCCTCAACTTTACGAGCACTCGAGAACCCACTTGCATTTCTCAAATGGGTATCAAAAAATTATTTTTTATTTTTAAACCCATAATTCCACTTTTTCTAAATAGCCTTCATTCAGAGCTGGTCAAACTTGGGCCTAGAATGACCCAAAGTTGAGAAAAAGGGGCCCAAGAAATACACGTATTCGCTCTCAATTTGGACCACGTGTGCAACTCTCAAATGAGCATCAATATATGATTTCATATTTGCAAATGAAGAATTTTGATTTTAAAAAATCACCTTCATTCGTGCTAGAATCGATCGTAAAATTATATGAATTTGATCAAAATGGGCCAAAGAATGCCTCAATGTTACGAATGCTTGGGAACCCACTTTCATCTCTCAAATGGGTATCAAAAAATTATTTTGTGTTTTTAAACCCATAATTCCATGATCCAGAATCGGATCTAGAAGCCTGACAGGGCTTAAAAATGCTCAAAAATGAAAGTGCTCGGAATCCGATGAAACCAACGCCATTGTGTCCATCTTGTCTTCCTGATTCCGACCATATATTTACTTCATCAAATGGGCTCTGTATGCGAAAGTTATCACGTTCTATCTGAAAACCCAAACAGGCAAAGAAAGGGGATGACTGTACAGTCCGTACAGTGCCACATGGCATGCTATCTGTATAGGCCATATGGATGTACAGATGGCGTGCCAGCTCCTAAAGATGACACGTGGTAGGCTGATGTGGCATACGGGCAGACAGCTGGACCAATCTATGGGTGACACGTGTCACCACTGTAAGGGTGACACGTGACACGGGATGACATCAGCAGCTGACTGGGCAGGTACAGTGGTAGGTGACGTGGACCAGTCGACAATTGACACTTGGCAGTTTTTGGTTGGGTGTTGAGGTGCCATGTGGCCCATTCATGGGCTGCCATGTGGCACCCTGTGGTTGGTTAGTGGTTTTGTGTAAAATTATATGGGTTTCACCAGGGTCGAACCCGCGACCTCCCCTCTGGGCTGTGGACTGGCAGGACCGGGCTAACCACCGGACCCATGGGTGTGACTTAACAGTCATATGGAACATATAATATTTATGTTTGAATAAAGAATTATGCGGAGGGGGAAAGGGTCGGGGCTTAGCCCCAGCCCTCGGCGCAAACACACAACGGTATGTCGTTTGACGTGACCACTCCATGTAACCGGGAGTGTGGCGTGATTCAGCAGTAGTTGGCGATAGGGACTAGTCCTCAAATCTTGGGTGAATCCCACAAGACCGGGGCCTATCCACCAGATATGGGCGTGGGAGGTTTGTTGTTAGCCCGAGATCAGGTCCTATGAACCACCATCGATGACCAGGAGCCAACGACAGGGAGCCAGCGACAGGGGGCCAGCGCAGAGCCAGTGGAGCGCTCGGCCACATGGTCACCTCCATATGACCCAAAGTGCACATTTTGGGGGCTACGCCCAAATTCATTCAAAAAATTGGATTTTTTTTGTTATGTTTTGTGATTTTTGAATGATATTATGCCTATTTTTAATTGATTTTCTCCATTTTTGGGAGATATTGGGCATTTTTGGAGCCCAAATTTTGGGAGGAAGTTGGGGATGGATAACCAACTTCAGATCTATAAAAACTAGGCCTGTTTGAGGCCTTGGAGGACAGTCAGAGCAGAGTTATGCTGAAGGGAAGCCAAGCCAAAGCCATTTTTATGCAGGGAAGCTATTGAGGAGAAGACGCTTGCCGGTCATTTCTGGGAGCTCCAGACGTCCGTTTTGTGTGTCATTTTCTATGCAGGGTTCTAGAGATCTGGAAGAACATAACCAGATCAGTCTTATAGCCAATTGGCACTGCTGCAATGTAATTTTGAGCTTTTGAACAGAAATAAAGAAGCCTCCCCCACAGAGACAAAGGCCAGGAGACGTAGGCAAAGTTGTGTTGAACTCCGTTATCAATTCTCATGTTATGGTGTGCTGTCTATTATTTCATTTCAGATCTGCATATGTGTATATGGCTTTCATAATTCCTCTTATTTCCTCATTCTTTCCTTAAGTTTCTCAAATGGTTAATTAACACATGCAAAATTAAAACTCAACCATAGTCATTAAAAGATGCTACGGATCATTCCACTTCTTCCAAATAGCCTTCATTCGGGGATGGTCAAACTTGGCCCTAGAACGATTCGAAGTTGAGAAAAAGGGGCCCAAGAACTATACATCTACACTCACAACGAAGACCATGTGTACAAATCTCAAATGGGTATCGAAATATGATTTCTTATTTGCAAATGAAGAAATTTTCTTTTCAAAAATCACTTTCATTCGAGGTTAACCAGAATCAAACCTAAAATGATACGAATTTGATCGAAATGGGGAAAATAATACGTCAACGTTGAGAGATCTCAGGAACACACCTATATCTCTCAAATGGGTATCAAAACATTATTTATATGTTTAAACGCATAATTATACTTCTTTCAAATAGCCTTCGTTCGAGGCTGGCTAAATTTGGGCCTAGAATGACCTGAAGTTGAGAAAAAGGGGCCCAAGAACTACATGTCTTCTCCCACAATCAGAACCATGTGTACAACTCTCAAATGGGCATCCAAATATGATTTCATCTTTGAAAATGAAGAATTTTTCTTTTCAAAAATCACATTCATTTGAGGTTAACCAGAATCGACCCTAAAATGATACAAACTGACCGAAATGGGCCAAATAATGCCTTAACATTACATCGCTCGGGAACCCACTTGCATCTCTGAAATGGGTATCAAAAAATTATTTTTTATTTTTAAACCCATAATTCCACTTCCAAATAATCCTTCATTCAGGGTTGGTCAAACCTAGTCTAGAATGACCCGAAGTTGAGAAAAAGGGGCCCAAGAACTACATGTCTTTGCTCGTAGTAAAGACCACATGTATAACTCTCAAATGGGTATCCAAATATGATTTCATATTTGCAAATTAAGAATTTTCCTTTTTAAAAATCACCTTCATTCGGGGTTAACCATAATCAACCCTAAAACAATATGAATTTGATCAAAATGGGCGAAATAATGCCTCAACGTTACGAGCTCTCAGGAACCCACTTAAATATCTTAAATGGGTATTAAAAAATTATTTTATATTTTTAAACCCATAATTCCACTTTTTCTAAATAGCATTCATTCGGGTTGGTCAAACTTGGGCCAAGAATGACTCGAAGTTGAGAAAAAGGGGCCCAAGAACTACATGTCTTCGATCACAATTAGGACCACGTATACAAATCTCAAATGGTTACCCAAATATGATTTCATATTTTCAAATGAAGAATTTTTCTTTTCAAAAATCACCTTCATTCGGGGTTAACCAAAATCTAACCTAAAACGATACGAATTTCATTGAAATCGGAAAAATAATGCCTTAACGTTACATCGCTCGGAAACCCGATTGCATCTCTCAAATGGTATCAAAAAATTATTTTTTATTTTTCAACCCATAATTCCACTTCTTCCAAATAGCCTTCATTCGGGGTTGGTAAAAAGAGGGCCTAGAATGACTCGAAGTAGAAAAAAAGGGCCCCAAAAACTACATGTCTTCGCTCGCAATGAGGACCACGTGTACAACTCTCAAATGTATACCTAAATATGATTTCATATTTGCAAATGAAGAAATTTTCTTTTCAAAAATCACCTTCATTCGGGGTTAACTAGAATCAACTCTAAAACGATACGAATTTGATTGAAATGGGACAAAGAATGCCCCAATGTTGGAAGAGCTCAGTAACCCGTATATCCCTCAAATGGGTATAAAAAAATTATTTTATATTTTTATACCCATAATGCCATTTCTTACAAATAACCTTCGTTCGAGGTTAGGCAGAACTTGGGCCTAGAATGACCCGAAGTTTAGGAAAAGAGGCCCAACCACTACACGTCTTCGCTCGCAATCAAGACCACGTGTACAAATCTCAAATTGGTATCCAAATATGATTTAATATTTTCAAATGAAGAATTTTTCTTTTCAAAAATCACCTTCATTCGAGGTTATCAAAATCAACCATAAAACAATATTAATTTTAAGCGAAATGGGAAAAAGAATGCCTCAACATTACGAGCGCTCACGAACCCACTTTCATCCTTCAAATCGTTATCAAAAATTCATTTTGTATTTTTAAACCCATAATTCCACGTCTACCAAATAGCCCTCATTCGGGCTTGTTCAAACTTGGGTGCAGAATGCACCAAAGTTGAGAAAATGGGCCCAGGAACTACACGTCTTCGCTTGCAATCAAGACCATGTGTACAAATCTCAAATGGGTATCCTAATATAATTTCATATTTTCAAATGAAGAAATTTTCTTTTCAAAAATCACCTTCATTCAAGGTTAACCAGAATCAACCCTAAAACTATACGAATTTGATCGAAATGGGCCAAACATGCCTCAACGTTGTGAGAGCTCGGGAACCCACCAATATCTCTCAAATGGGTGTCAAAAAATTATTTTGTATTTTTAAACCCATAATTCCACTTCTTCCAAATAGCCTTCGTTTGAGGCTGGACAAACTTAGGCCTAGAGTGACCCGAAGTTGAGAAAAAGGCACCCAAGAACTACATGTCTTCGCTCACAATTAGGACCACATGTACAACTCTCAAATGGGTATCCAAATATGATTTCATCTTTGGAAATGAAGAATTTATCTTTTCTAAAATCACCTTCATTCAGGGTTAACCAGAATCGACCCTAAAACGATACAAATTTGATCGAAATGGGCGAAAGAATGATTCAACGTTACGAGCGCTTGGGAACCCAATGAATCTCTCAAAGGGGTATCAAAAAATTATTTTGTATTTTTAAATCCATAATTCCACTTCCTCCAAATAGCCTTCATTCGAGGCTGGTCAAACTTGGGCTTAGAATGACCCGAAGTGGAGAAAAAGGGGCCCACAAACTACACGTCTTCACTCACAATCAATACCACGTGTAAAACTCTCAAATGGGTATCCAAATATGATTTCATATTTTCAAATGAAGAATTTGTCTTTTCAAAAATCACTTTCATTTAGGGTTAACCATAATCAACCCTAAAATGATACAAATTTCATCGAAATGGACAAACAAATGCCTCAATGTTATGAGCATTCGGAAACTCACTTGCATTTTTCAAATGGGTATCAAAAAATTATTTAATATTTTTAAATCCATATTTCCACTTTTCTAAATAGGCTTCATTCCGGGCTGGTCAAACTTGGGCCTAGAATGACCCGAAGTTGAGAAAAGGGGCCCAAGAACTACATGTCTTCGATCGCAATTAGGACCACGTGTACAAATCTCAAATGGGTATCCAAATATGATTTCATATTTCTAATGAAGAATTTTTCTTTTCAAAAATCACCTCCATTCGGAGTTAACTAGAATCAACCCTAAAACGATACGAATTTAATGGAAATGGGCGAAAGAATTCCTCAACATTACAAGCGCTCAGGAACCCACTTGCATCTTTCAAATGGGTATCAAAAAATTATTTTGTATTTTTAAATCCATAATTTTACTTCTTCCAAATAGCCTTCATTCAGCGCTGGTCAAACTTGGGCCTAGAATGACCCGAAGTTGACAAAAAGGGGCCCAACCACTACATGTCTTCGCTCGCAATCAAGACACATGTACAACTCGAAATGGGCCAAAGAATGCCTCAACGTTACGAGCGGTCGAAAACCCACTTGCATCTCTCAAATGGGTATAAAAAAATCATTTTATATATTTAAACCCATAATTCCACTTTTTCTAAATAGCCTTCGTTCGGGGATGGTCAAAGTTAGGCCTAGAATGAGACAAAGTTGATAAAAATAGACCTAGGAACTACACATCTTCGCTCACAATTAGGACCATGTGTACAAATCTCAAATGGGTATCCAAATATGATATCATATTTGCAAATGAATAGTTTTATTATTCAAAAATCACCTTCATTTGGGGTTAACCAGAATCGACCCTAAAACAAAACGAATTTGATCGAAATGGCCAAACCAATGCCTCAATGTTATGAGTTCTTAGGAACCCACTTGCATATCTCTAATGGGTATCAAAAAATTATTTTATATGTCTAAACCTATAATTCCACTTCTTCCAAATAGCCTTCGTTCGGGGCTGGTCGAAATTAGGCCTAAAATAATCTGAAGTCTAGAAAAAGGGGCCCAAGAACTACACATCTTTGCTCGCAATGAGGATGACGTGTACAACTCTCAAATGGGTATCCAAATATGATTTCATATTTTCAAATGAAGAGTTTTCTTTTAAAAAATCACCTTCATTCGGGGTTAACCACAATCGACGCTAAAATGATACTAAATTTATCGAAATGGGAAAAAGAATTCCTCAATGTTACGAGCGTTTGGGAACACACTTGCATCTCTCAAATGGGTATTAAAAAATTATTTTGTATTTTTAAACCCATAATTCCACTTTTTCTAAATAGCCTTCATTCGGAGCTAGTCAAACTTGGGCCTAGAACGACCCAAATTTGAGAAAAAGGGGCCCAAGAACTACATGTATTCGCTCGCAATTAGGACCACGTGTAAAACTCTCAAATGGGTATCCAAATATGATTTCATATTTGCAAATGAAGAATTTTTCTTTTCATAAATCATCTTCATTTGGGGTTAGCTAGAATCGATCCTAAAATGATATGAATTTGATCGAAATGGGCCAAAGAATGCCTCAACGTTACAAGTACTTGGGAACCCACTTGCATCTCTCAAATGGGTATCAAAAAATTATTTTGTGTTTTTAAACCCATAATTCCACTTATTCGAAATAGCCTTCATTCGTGGCTGGTCAAAATTGGCTCTAGAATGACTCGAAGTTGAGAAAAAGGGGCCCAAGAACTACATGTTTTTTCCTGCAATCGAGACCATGTGTACAAATCACAAATGGGTATCCAAATATGATTTCATCTTTGGAATCAACCCTAAAACGATACAACCCTAAAAACGATACAAATTTGATCGAAATGGGAAAAAGAATGCCTCAATGTTACGAGCGGTCGAAAACCCACTTGCATCTCTCAAATGGGTATCAAAAAATTATTTTATATTTTTAAACCCATAATTCCACTTCTTCTAAATAGCCTTCATTCGGGGATGGTCAAAGTTAGGCCTAGAATGACCCAAAGTTGAGAAAAAGGGACCTAGGAACTACACATCTTCGCTCACAATTAGGACCATGTGTACAACTCTCAAATGGGTATTCAAATATGATTTCATATTTGCAAATGAATAGTTTTGCTATTCAAAAATCACCTTCATTCGGGGTTAACCAGAATTGACCCTAAAACAATACGAATTTGATCGAAATGGCCAAACCAACGCCTCAATGTTATGAATTCTAAGGAACGCACTTGCATCTCTCTAATGGGTATCAAAAAATTATTTTATATGTCTAAACCTATAATTCCACTTCTTCCAAATAGCCTTCATTCGAGGCTGGTCGAAATTAGGCCTAAAATAATCCTAAGTCTAGAAAAAGGTGTCCAAGAACTACGCGTCTTTGCTCGCAATGTGGACGACGTGTACAACTCTCAAATGGGTATCCAAATATGATTTCATATTTTCAAATGAAGAATTTTCTTTTCAAAAATCACCTTCATTCGGGGTTAACCACAATCGACCCTAAAATGATACTAAATTTATCGAAATGGGCAAAAGAATTCCTCAATGTTACGAGCGCTTGGGAACACACTTGCATCTCTCAAATGGGTATCAAAAAATTATTTTGTATTTTTAAACCCATAATTCCACTTATTCCAAATAGCCTTCATTCGGGGCTGGTCAAAATTGGCCCTAGAATGACCCGAAGTTGAGAAAAAGGCACCCAAGAACTATACGGCTACGCTCGCAAGCAAGACCACATGTACAAATCTCAAATGGGTATCGAAATATGATTTCCTATTTTCAAATAAAGAATTTTTATTTTCAAAAATCACTTTCATTCGAGGTTAACCATAATCAAACCTAAAACGATACAAATTTGATCCAAATGGGGCAAAGAATACGTCAACGTTGCGAGAGCTTAGGAACGCACCTATATCACTCAAATGGGTATCAAAAAATTATTTATATTTTTAAACGCATAATTCTACTTCTTCCAAATAGCCTTCATTCGAGGCTGGCCAAATTTGGGCCTAGAATGACTCGAAGTTGAGAAAAAGGGGCCCAAGAACTACATGTCTTTTCCTGCAATCGGGACCATGTGTACAAATCTTAAATGGGTATCCAAATATGATTTCATCTTTGGAAATAAAGAATTTGTCTTTTCAAAAATCACCTTCATTTGGGGTTAACCAGAATCAACCCTAAAATGATACAAATTTGATTGAAATGGACCAAATAATGCCTCAACGTTACGAGCACTTGGGACCCCACTTGCATCTCTCAAAATGGTATCAAAAAAATATTTTGAATTTTTAAACCCATGATTCCACTTCTTCCAAATAGATTTCATTTGGGCCTGGTCAAACTTGGGCTTAGAATGACACGAAGTTGAGAAAAAGGGGACCAAGAACTACACGTCTTTTCTCGCAATGAAATCCATGTGTACAAGTCTCAAATTGGTATCCAAATATGATTTCCTATTTGTAAAAAAAAAAAATTCTTTTCAAAAATTACCTTCATTTAAGGTTAGCGAGAATCAACCCTAAAACAATCGAAATGGGCAAAAGAATGCCTCAACGTTGCTAGAGCTCGAGAACCCACCTATATCTCTAAAATGGGTATCAAAAAATTATTTAATATTTTTAAACCAATAATTCCACTTCTTCAAAATAACCTTCGTTCGAGTTGTTCAAAGTCGGGCCTAGAATGTCCCGAAGTTGAGAAAAAGGGGCCCAAGTCCTACATGTCTTCACTCACAATTAGGACCACATGTAAAACTATGAAATGGGTATCCAAATATGATTTCATATTCGCAAATGAAGAATTTTGTTTTTCAAAACTCACCTTCATTCGGGGTTAACCAGAATCGACCCTAAAATGATACACATTTAATCGAAATGGGCAAAAGAATGCCTCAACTTTACGAGCGCTCGGGAACCCACTTGCATTTCTCAAATGGGTATCCAAAAATTACTTATTATTTTTAAACCCATAATTCCACTTTTTCTAAATAGCCTTCATTCAGAGCTGGTCAAACTTGGGCCTAGAATGACCCAAAGGTGAGAAAAAGGGGCCCAAGAAATACACGTATTCGCTCGCAATTTGGACGACGTGTGCAACTCTCAAATGGGCATCAATATATGATTTCATATTTGCAAATGAAGAATTTTGATTTTAAAAAATCACCTTCATTCGTGGTTAGCTAGAATCGATCGTAAAATTATATGAATTTGATCAAAATGGGCCAAAGAATGCCTCAATGTTACGAACGCTTGGGAACCCACTTGCATCTCTCAAATGGGTATCAATTTTTTTTATTTTTTTTTTAAACCCATAATTCCATGATCCAGAATCGGATCGAGAAGCCTGACAGGGCTTAAGAATGCTCAAAAATGAAAGTGCTCGGAATCCGACGAAACCAATGCCATTGCATCCATCTCATCTTCCTGATTCCGGCCATATATTTACTTCTTCAAATGGGCTCTGTATGCGAAAGTTATCACGTTCTTTCTAAAAACCCAAATAGACAAACAAAGGGGATGAATGTACAGTCCGTATAGTGCCATGTGGCATGCTGACTGTACAGGCCGTATGGCCGTATAGATGACATGCCAGCTCCTGAAGATGACACGTGGTAGGCTGATGTGGCGTAAGGGCAGACATCTGGACCAATCTATGGGTGACACGTGTCACCACTATAAGGGTGACACGTGGCACGGGATGACATTAGCAGCTGACTAGGTAGGTATGGTGGAAGGGTATGTGGCAGGTGACATGGACCAGTCGATAATTGACACTTGGCAGTTTTTGATTGGGTGTTGAGGTGCCACATGGCCCAGTCATGGGATGCCACGTGGCACCCTGTGGTTGGTTAGTGGTTTTGTGTAAAATTATATGGGTTTCACCAGGGTCGAACCCATGACCTCCCCTCCGGGCTGTGGAATGGAAGGACCGGGCTAGCTGCCTAACCCACGGGTGTGACTTAACAGTCATATGGCGCATCTAATATTTATGTTTGAATAAAGAATTATGCGGAGGGGGAAAGGGCCGGGGCTTAGCCCCAGCCCTCGGCACAAACACACAACGGTATGTCAATTGATGTGACCACTCCATGTAACCGGGAGCGCGACGCGATTCGGCGAGAGTTGGCGATAGGGACTAGTCCTCGGATCGCGGGTGGATCCCACAAGACCAGGGCCTATCCACTAGATATGGGCATGGGAGGTTAGTTGTTAGCCCGAGATCTGGTCCTATGAACCACCATCGATGACCAGGAGCCAACGACAGGGAGCCAACGACAGAGGGCTAGCGCAGAGCCAGTGGACGACTCAACCACATGGCCGCCTGCATATGACCCAAAGCGCGCATTTTGGGGGATGCACCCAAATTCATTCAAAAAAGTGGGTTTTTTTGTTATGTTTTGTGATTTTTGAATGATATTATGCCTATTTTTAATTGATTTTTACCGAAATGGGCCAAATAATGTCTCAACGCTACATCGCTCGAGAACCCACTTTCATCTTTGAAATGGGTATCAAAAAATTATTTTTTATTTTTAAACCCATAATTCCACTTCCAATTAATCCTTCATTTGGGCTTGGTCAAACCTAGCCTAGAATGACCCAAAGTTGAGAAAAAGGGGCCCAAGAACTACATGTCTTCGATCGCAATTAGGACCACTTATAAAACTCTCAAATGGTTACCCAAATATGATTTCATATTTGCAAATGAAGACTTTTTCTTTTCAAAAATTGCCTTCATTCGGGGTTAACCGAAATCTAACCTAAAACGATACAAATTTCATCGAAATGGGAAAAATAATGCCTTAACATTACATCGCTCGGAAACCTTCTTGCATCTCTCAAATGGTATCAAAAAATTGTTTTTTTATTTTTCAACCCATAATTCCACTTCTTCCAAATAGCCTTCATTCGGGGTTGGTAAAACTAGGGCCTAGAATGACTCCAAGTAGAGAAAAAGGGGCCCAAAAACTACTTGTCTTCGCTCACAATGAGGACCATGTGTACAACTCTCAAATGTATACCTAAATATGATTTCATATTTGCAAATGAAGAATTTTTCTTTTCAAAAATCACCTTCATTCGGGGTTAACTAGAATCAACCCTAAAACGATACGAATTTGATCGAAATGGGACAAAGATTGCCCCAATGTTGGAAGAGCTCAGGAACCCGTATATCCCTCAAATGGGTATTAAAAAATTATTTTATATTTTTATACCCATAATGCCATTTCTTACAAATAACCTTCATTCGAGGTTGGGCAGAACTTGGGCCTAGAATGACCCGAAGTTTAGAAAAAGGGGCCCAACCACTACACGTCTTTGCTCGCAATCAAGACCACATGTACAAATCTCAAATTGGTATCCAAATATGATTTAATATTTTCAAATGAAGAATTTTTCTTTTCAAAAATCACCTTCATTCGAGGTTATCAATATCAACCATAAAACAATATTAATTTTAAGCGAAATGGGAAAAAGAATGCCTCAACATTACGAGCGCCCACGAACCCACTTTCATCTCTCAAATCGTTATCAAAAATTCATTACTTATTTTTAAACCCATAATTCCACGTCTACCAAATAGCCCTCATTCGGGGTTGTTCAAACTTGGGTGTAGAATGACCCAAAGTTGAGAAAATGGGCCTAGGAACTACACGTCTTCGCTTGCAATCAAGAACACGTGTACAAATCTCAAATGGGTATCCTAATATAGTTTCATATTTTCAAATGAAGAATTTTTCTTTTCAAAAATCACCTTCATTCAAGGTTAACCAGAATCAACACTAAAACTATACGAATTTGATCGAAATGGGCCAAAAAATGCCTCAACGTTGTGAGAATTCGGGAAGCCACCAATATCTCTCAAATGGGTGTCAAAAAATTATTTTGTATTTTTAAACCCATAATTCCACTTCTTCCAAATAGCCTTTGTTTGAGGCTGGGCAAACTTAGGCCTAGAGTGACCCGAAGTTGAGAAAAAGGCACCCAAGAACTACATGTCTTCGCTAGCAATTAGGACCACGTGTACAACTCTCAAATGGGTATCCAAATATGATTTCATCTTTGGAAATGAAGAATTTATCTTTTCTAAAATCACCTTCATTCGGGGTTAACCAGAATCGACCGTAAAACGATACAAATTTGATCAAAATGGGCAAAAGAATGCATCAACGTTATGAGCGCTTGGGAACCCAATGAATCTCTCAAAGGGGTATCAAAAAATTATTTTGTATTTTTAAATCCATAGTTCCACTTCCTCCAAATAGCCTTCATTCGAGGCTGGGCAAACTTGGGCTTAGAATGACCCGATGTTGAGAAAAAAGGGGCCCACAAACTACACGTCTTCACTCGAAATCAATACCACGTGTACAACTCTCAAATGGGTATCCAAATATGATTTCATATTTTCAAATGAAGAATTTGTCTTTTCAAAAATCACTTTCATTTAGGGTTAACCATAATCAACCCTAAAACGATACAAATTTGATCGAAATGGACAAAAGAATGCCTCAATGTTATGAGCATTCGGAAACCCACTTTCATTTTTCAAATAGGTATCAAAAAATTATTTTATATTTTTAAATCCATATTTCCACTTTTCTAAATAGCCTTCATTCCGGGCAGGTCAAACTTGGGCCTAGAATGACCCGAAGTTGAGAAAAGGGGCCCAAGAACTACATGTCTTCGATCGCAATTAGGACCACATGTACAAATCTCTAATGGGTATCCAAATATGATTTCATATTTCTAATGAAGTATTTTTCTTTTCAAAAATCACCTTCACTCAGAGTTAACTAGAATCAACCCTAAAACAATACGAATTTAATGGAAATGGGCGAAAGAATTCCTCAACATTACAAGCGCTCAAGAACCCACTTGCATCTTTCAAATGGGTATCAAAAAATTATTTTGTATTTTTAAATCCATAATTTTACTTCTTCCAAATAGCCTTCATTCGGGGCTGGTCAAACTTGGGCCTAGAATGACCCGAAGTTGACAAAAAGGGGCTCA
>ML777441.1:418013-450341 GCA_009831015.1 Picea engelmannii | reverse complement strand
TTTTTAAATGAAGAATTTGTCTTTTACAAAATCAACTTCATTCGAGGTAAAACAAAATCAACACTAAAACGATACGAATTTGATTGAAATGGGCCAAATATTACCTCAATGTTACGATCTCTCGGGAACCCACTTACATCTCTCAAATGGGTATCAAAAAATCATTTTACATTTTTAAACCCATAATTCCACTTTTTTTAAATAGCCTTCATTCACGGCTAGTAAAACTTGGGCCTAGAATGACCTTAAATTATAAAAAAGGGCCCAAGAACTACACATCTTCGCTCGCAATTAGGACCATGTGTAAAACTCTCAAATGGGTATCCAAACATGATTTCATATTTTCAAATGAAGAATTTTTCTTTTCAAAAATCACCTTCATTCAGGGTTTACCAGAATCGACCCTAAAATGATACAAATTTGATCGAAAATGGGAAAAAGAAGGCCTCAACTTTAGGAGTGCTCGGGAACCCACTTGCATTTTTCAAATGGGTATAAAAAAGTTATTTTGTACTTTTAAACCCATAATTCCACTTATTCCAAATAGCCTTCATTCGCGGCTAGTCAAACTTGGGCCTAGAATGACCAGACGTTGAGAAAAAGGGGCCCAAGAACTACACGTCTTTGCTCGCAATGAAGACCATGTCTACAACTTTCAAATGGGTATCCAAATCTTATTTCATATTTGTAAATAAAGAATTTTTCTTTTCAAAAATCAGCTCCATTTGGTGTTAACCAGAATCAACCCTAAAACAATACAAATTTGATTGAAATGGGCCAAATAATGCCTCAACATTATGAGCACTTGGGACACCACTTGCATCTCTCAAAATGGTATCAAAAAAATATTTTGAATTTTTAAACCCATGATTCCACTTCTTCCAAATAGATTTCATTTGGGCCTGGTCAAACTTGGGCCTAGAATGACACGAAGTTGAGAAAAAGGGGACCAAGAACTACACGTCTTTGCTCGCAATGAAATCTGTGTGTACAACTCTCAAATTGGTATCCAAATATGATTTCCTATTTGTAAAAAAAAAAAATTCTTTTCAAAAATTACCTTCATTCAAGGTTAGCGAGAATCAACCCTAAAACGATCGAAATGGGCAAAAGAATGCCTCAACGTTGCTAGAGCTCGAGAACCCACCTATATCTCTGAAATGGGTATCAAAAAATTATTTAATATTTTTAAACCAATAATTCCACTTCTTCAAAATAACCTTCGTTCGAGTTGTTCAAAGTTGGGCCTAGAATGTCCCGAAGTTGAGAAAAAGGGGCCCAAGTCCTACATGTCTTCACTCGTAATTAGGACCACATGTAAAACTGTGAAATGGGTATCCAAATATGATTTGATATTCGCAAATGAAGAATTTTGTTTTTCAAAAATCACCTTCATTCGGGGTTAACCAGAATCGACCCTAAAACGATACACATTTAATCGAAATGGGCAAAAGAATGCCTCAACTTTACGAGCGCTCGGGAACCCACTTGCATTTCTCAAATGGGTATAAAAAAATTATTTTTTATTTTTAAACCCATAATTCCACTTTTTCTAAATAGCCTTCATTCAGAGCTGGTCAAACTTGGGCCTAGAATGACCCAAAGCTGAGAAAAAGGGCCCCAAGAAATACATGTATTTGCTCGCAATTTGGACCATGTGTGCAACTCTCAAATGGGCATCAATATATGATTTCATATTTGCAAATGAAGAATTTTGATTTTAAAAAATCACCTTCATTCGTGGTTAGCTAGAATCGATCGTAAAATTATATGAATTTGATCAAAATGGGCCAAAGAATGAATCAATGTTATGAACGCTTGGGAACCCACTTGCATCTCTCAAATGGGTATCAAAAAAATATTTTGTGTTTCTAAACCCATAATTCCATGATCCAGAATCAGATCCAGAAGCTTGACAGAGCTTAAGAATGCTCAAAAATGAATGTGCTCGGAATCCGACGAAACTAGTACCATTGCGTCCGTCTCATCTTCCTGATTCCGGCCATATATTTACTTCGTCAAACGAGCTCCGTATGCGAAAGTTATCACATTCTATCTGAAAACCCAAACAGGCAAAAAAAGGGGATGACTGTATAGTCCGTACAGTGCCACGTGGCATGCTGACTGTACAGGCTGTATCTCCGTACAGATGACGTGCCAGATCTTGAAGATGACATGTGGCAGGCTAATGTGGTGTATGGGCAGACAGCTGGACCAATCTATGGATGACACATGGCACAGGATGACGTCAGCAGCTGACTGGGCAGGTACGGTGGCAGGTGACGTGGACCAGTCGGCAATTGACACTTGGTAGTTTTTGGTTGGGTGTTGAGGTGCCACATGGCCTATTCATGGGCTTCCACATGGCACCCTGTGGTTTGTTAATGGTTTTGTGTAAAATTATATGGGTTTCACCGAGGTCTAACCCGCGACCTCCCCTCCGGGCTGTGGACTGGCAGGACCAGGCTAACCGCCGAACCCATGGGTGTGACTTAACAGTCATATGGCACATATAATATTTATGTTTGAATAAAGAATTATGCATAGGGGGAAAGGTTCGGGGCTTAGCCCCAACCCTCGGCGCAAACACACAACGGTATGTCGTTTGACGTGACCACTCCATGTAACTGGGAGCGCAGCGCGATTCAGCGGGAGTTGGTGATAGGGACTAGTCCTCGGATCTTGGGTGGATCCCACAAGACTGGGGCCTATCCACCAGATATGGGCGCAGGAGGTTAGTTGTTAGCCCGAGATCTGTTCCTATGAACCACCATCGATGACCAGGAGCCAACGACCGGGGACCAGCGACAGGGGGCCAGCGCAGAGCCAGTGGAGCGCTCGGCCACATGCCTGCCTCCATATGACCCAGAGCATGCATTTTGTGGGCTGCGCCCAAATTCATTCAAAAAAGTGGGTTTTTTTGTTATGTTTTGTGATTTTTGAATGATATTATGCCTATTTTTAATTGATTTTCTCCATTTTTGGGAGATATTGGGCATTTTTGGAGCCCAACTTTTGGGAGGAAGTTGGGGATGGATAACCAACTTCAGATCTATAAAAACCAAGCTTGTTTGAGGCCTTAGAGGACAATCAGAGCAGAGTTATGCTGAAGGGAAGCCAAGCCAAAGCCATTTTTATGTAGAGAAGCTATTGAGGAGCAGACTCTTGCGGGTCATTTCTGGGAGCTCCGGACGTCCGTTTTGCGTGTCGTTTTCTTTGTAGGGTTCTAGAGATCTGGAAGAACATGTCTAGATCAGTCTTGTAGCCAATTGGCACTGCTGTGATGTACTTTTGATCTTTTGAACAGAAATAAAGAATCCTCCCCCACAGAGACAAAGGCCCGGAGACGTAGGCAAAGTTGTGCCGAACTCCATTATCAATTCTCGTGTTATGGTTTGCTATCTATTATTTCATTTCAGATCTGCATATGTGTATATGGCTTTCATAATTCCTCTTCTTTCCTCATTCTTTCCTTAAATTTCTCAAATGGTTAATTAACACATGCAAAATTAAAACTCAACCATAGTCATTAAAAGATCCTACGGATCATTCCACTTCTTCCAAATAGCCTTCATTCGATGATGGTCAAACTTGGCCCTAGAATGACTCAAAGTTGAGAAAAAGGGGCCCAAGAACTATACGTCTACGCTCACAAGGACGACCATGTGTACAAATCTCAAATGGGTATCGAAATATGATTTCTTATTTGCAAATGAAGAAATTTTCTTTTCAAAAATCACTTTCATTCGAGGTTAACCAGAATCAAACCTAAAAAGATACGAATTTGATCAAAATGGGGAAAAGAATATGTCAACGTTGCGAGATCTCAGGAACACACCTATATCTCTCAAATGGGTATCAAAAAAAAAATATATTTTTAAATGCATAATTATACTTCTTTCAAATAGCCTTCATTCAAGGCTGGCCAAATTTGGGCCTATAATGACCTAAAGTTGAGAAAAAGGGGCCCAATAACTACATGTCTTCTCCCACAATCAGGACCATGTGTACAACTCTCAAATGGGTATCCAAATATGATTTCATCTTTGCAAATGAAGAATTTTTCTTTTCAAAAATCACCTTCATTCGGGGTTAACCAAAATCGACCCTAAAACGATACGAACTGACCGAAATGGGCCAAGTAATGCCTCAACATTACATCGCTAGGGAACCCACTTGCATCTCTGAAATGGGTATCAAAAAATTATTTTTTATTTTTAAACCCATAATTCCACTTCCAAATAATCCTTCATTCGGGGTTGGTCAAACCTAGCCTAGAATGACCCGAAGTTGAGAAAAAGGGCCCCAAGATCTACATGTCTTCGCTCGTAGTAAATACCACATGTACAACTCTCAAATGGGTATCCAAATATGATTTCAGATTTACAAATTAAGAATTTTGCTTTTTGAAAATCACCTTCATTCGAGGTTAACCATAATCAACCCTAAAACGATATGAATTTGATCGAAATGGGAGAAAGAATGCCTCAACATTACGAGCGCTTGGGAACCCACATAAATATCTTAAATGGGTAACAAAAAATTATTTTATATTTTTAAACCCATAATTCCACTTTGTCTAAATAGCATTCATTCAGGTTGGTCAAACTTGGGCCTAGAATGACCCGAAGTTGAGAAAAAGGGGCCCAAGAAATACATGTCTTCGATCGCAATTAGGACCACGTATACAACTCTCAAATTACCCAAATATGATTTCATATTTGCAAATGAAGAATTTTTCTTTTCAAAAATCACCTTCATTTGGGGTTAACCAAAATCTAACCTAAAACGATACGAATTTCATCGAAATGGGAAAAATAATGCCTTAACGTTACATTGCTCGGAAACCCGCTTGCATCTCTCAAATGGTATCAAAAAATTGTCTTTTATTTTTCAACCCATAATTCCACTTCTTCCAAATAGCCTTCATTCGGGGTTGGTAAAACTAGGGCCTAGAATGACTCCAAGTAGAGAAAAAGGGGCCCAAAAACTACATGTCTTCGCTGGCAATGAGGACCACGTGTACAACTCTCAAATGTATACCTAAATATGATTTCATATTTGCAAATGAAGAATTTTTCTTTTCAAAAATCACCTTCATTCGGGGTTAACTAGAATCAACCCTAAAACGATACGAATTTGATTGAAATGGGACAAAGAATGCCCCAATGTTGGAAGAGCTCAGGAACCCGTATATCCCTCACATGGGTATAAAAAAATTATTTTATATTTTTATACCCATAATGCCATTTCTTACAAATAACCTTCGTTCGAGGTTGGGCATAACTTGGGCCTAGAATGACCCGAAGTTTAGAAAAAGGGGCCCAACCACTACACATCTTCGCTCGCAATCAAGACCACGTGTACAAATCTCAAATTGGTATCCAAATATGATTTAATATTTTCAAATGAAGAATTTTTCTTTTCAAAAATCACCTTCATTCGAGGTTATCAAAATCAACCATAAAACAATATTAATTTTAAGTGAAATGGGAAAAAGAATGCCTCAACATTACGAGTGCTCACGAACCCACTTTGATCTCTCAAATCGTTATCAAAATTTCATTTTGTATTTTTAAACACATAATTCCACGTCTACCAAATAGCCCTCAATCGGGGTTGTTCAAACTTGGGTGTAGAATGACCCAAAGTTGAGAAAATGGGCCCAGGAACTACACGTCTTCGCTTGCAATCAAGACCACATGTACAAATCTCAAATGGGTATCCTAATATAATTTCATATTTTCAAATGAAGAATTTTTCTTTTCAAAAATCACCTTCATTCAAGGTTAACCAGAATCAACCCTAAAACTATACGAATTTGATCGAAATGGGCCAAAAAATGCCTCAACGTTGTGAGATCTTGGGAACCCACCAATATCTCCCAAATGGGTCTCAAAAAATTATTTTTTATTTTTAAACCCATAATTCCACTTCTTCCAAATAGCCTTCGTTTGAGGTTGGTCAAACTTAGGCCTAGAGTGAGCCGAAGTTGAGAAAAAGGCGCCCAAGAACTACATGTCTTCGCTCGCAATTAGGACCACGTGTACAACTCTCAAATGTGTATCCAAATATGATTTCATCTTTGGAAATGAAGTATTCATATTTTCTAAAATCACCTTCATTCAAGGTTAACCAGAATCGACCCTAAAATGATACGAATTTGATCAAAATGGGCGAAAGAATGCATCAACGTTACGAGCGCTTGGGAACCCAATGAATCTCTCAAAGGTGTATCAAAAAATTATTTTGTATTTTTAAATCCATAATTCCACTTCCTCCAAATAGCCTTCATTCGAGGCTGGTCAAACTTGGGCTTAGAATGACCCAAAGTTGAGAAAAAAGGGGCCCACAAACTACACGTCTTCACTCGCAATCAATACCACGTGTACAACTCTCAAATGGGTATCCAAATATGATTTCATATTTTCAAATGAAGAATTTGTCTATTCAAAAATCGCTTTCATTTAGGGTTAACCTTAATCAACCCTAAAACGATACAAATTTGATCGAAATGGACAAAAGAATGCCTCAATGTTATGAGCATTCGGAAACCCACTTGCATTTTTCAAATGGGTATCAAAAAATTATTTTATATTTTTAAATCCATATTTCCACTTTTCTAAATAGCCTTCATTCCGGGCTGGTCAAACTTGGGCCTAGAATGAACCAAAGTTGAGTAAAGGGCCCCAAGAACTACATGTCTTCGATCGCAATTAGGACCACGTGTACAAATCTCAAATGGGTATCCAAATATGATTTCATATTTCTAACGAAGAATTTTTCTTTTCAAAAATCACCTTCATTCGGAGTTAACCAGAATCAACCCTAAAACGATACGAATTTAATGGAAATGGGCGAAATAATTCCTCAACATTACATGTGCTCAGGAACCCACTTGCATCTTTCAAATGGGTATCAAAAAATTATTTTGTATTTTTAAATCCATAATTTTACTTCTTCCAAATAGCCTTCATTCGGGGCTGGTCAAACTTGGGCCTAGAATGACCCGAAGTTGACAAAAAGGGGCTCAACCACTACATGTCTTCGCTCGCAATCAAGACACATGTACAACTCGAAATGGGCCAAAGAATGCCTCAACGTTACGAGCGGTCGAAAACCCACTTGCATCTCTCAAATGGGTATCAAAAAATTATTTTATATTTTTAAACCCATAATTCCACTTCTTCTAAATACCCTTCATTCGGGGATGGTCAAAGTTAGGCCTAGAATGACGCAAAGTTGAGAAAAAGGGACCTAGGAACTACACATCTTCGCTCACAATTAGGACCATGTGTACAACTCTCAAATGGGTATCCAAATACGATTTCATATTTTCAAATGAATAGTTTTTCTATTCAAAAATCACCTTCATTCGAGGTTAACCAAAATTGACCCTAAAACAATACGAATTTGATCGAAATGGCCAAACCAACGCATCAATGTTATGAGTGATCAGGAACCCACTTGCATCTCTCTAATGGGTATCAAAAAATTATTTTATATGTCTAAACCTATAATTCCACTTCTTCCAAATAGCCTTCATTCGGGGCTGGTCGAAATTAGGCCTAAAATAATCCGAAGTCTAGAAAAAGGGGCCCAAGAACTACGCGTCTTTGCTCGCAATGAGGACGACGTGTACAACTCTCTAATGGGTATCCAAATATGATTTCATATTTTCAAATGAATATTTTTCTTTTCAAAAATCACCTTCATTCGGGGTTAACCACAATCGACCCTAAAATGATACTAGATTGATCGAAATGGGCAAACAAATTCCTCAACGTTACGAGCGCTTGGGAACACACTAGCATCTCTCAAATGGGTATCAAAAAATTATTGTATTTTTAAACCCATAATTCCACTTATTCCAAATAGCCTTCATTCGGGGCTGGTCAAAATTGGCCCTAGCAGTACCCGAAGTTGAGAAAAAGGCACCCAAGAACTATACGGCTACGCTCGCAAGCAAGACTACATGTACAAATCTCAAATGGGTATTGAAATATGATTTCCTATTTTCAAATGATGAATATTTCTTTTCAAAAATCACTTTCATTCGATGTTAACCAGAACCAAACCTGAAACGATACGAATTTGATCGAAATGGGGCAAAGAATACATCAACGTTGCGAGAGCTCAGGAATGCACCTATATCTCTCAAATGGGTATCGAAAAATTATTTATATTTTTAAATGCATAATTCTACTTCTTCCAAATAGCCTTCTGGCCAAATTTGGGCCTAGAATGACCCGAAGTTGAGAAAAAGGGGCCCAAGAACTACATGTATTCTCCTGCCATCGGGACCATGTGTACAAATCTCAAATGGGTATCCAAATATGATTTCATCTTTGGAAATAAAGAATTTGTCTTTTCAAAAATCACCTTCATTTGGGGTTAACCAGAATCAACCCTAAAACGATACGAATTTGATCGAAATGGGACAAAGAATGCCTCAATGTTACGAGTGCTTGGGAACCCACTTGCATCTCTCAAATGGGTATCAAAAAATTATTTTATATTTTTAAACCCATAATTCCACTTTTTCTAAATATCCTATATTCGGGGTTGTTCAAACTTGGGACTAGAATGACCCGAAGTTGAGAAAAAAAGGCCACAAGAACTACACGTCTTTGCTCGCAATTAGGACCACATGTACAAATATAAAATGGGTATCCAAATATCATTTCATATTTGAAAATGAAGAATTTTTCTTTTCAAAAATCACCTTCATTCGGGGCTAACCAGAATCGACCCTAAAACGATACGAATTGATCGAAATGGGCAAAAGAATGTCCCAATGTTAAATCGCTCGGGAACCCACTTGCATCTCTCAAATGGGTATCAAAAAATTATTTTTTTATTTTTAAACACATAATTCCACTTCTTCCAAATAATCCTCCATTCGGAGTTGGTCAAACCTAGCCTAGAATGACCTGAAGTTGAGAAAACGAGGCCCAAGAACTACATGTCTACGCTCGCAGTGAAGACCGCGTGTACAACTCTCAAATGGGTATCCAAATACAATTTCATATTTGCAAATTAAGAATTTAGCCTTTTAGAAATCACCTTCATTCGGGGTTAACCATAATCAACCCTAAAACAATATGAATTTGATCGAAATGGGCCAAAGAATGCCTCAATGTTATGAGCAATCAAGAACCCACTTAAATCTCTTAAATGGGTATGAAAAAATTCTTTTATATTTTTAAACCCATAATTCCACTTTTTCTAAATAGCCTTCATTCAGGTTGGTCAAACTTGGGCCTAGACTGACCCGAAGTTGAGAAACAAGGGCCCAAGAACTACATGTCTTCAATCGCAATTAGGACCACATATACAACTCTCAAATGGTTATCCAAATATGATTTCATATTTGCAAATGAATAATTTTGCTTTTAAAAAATCACCTTCATTCGGGGTTAACCAAAATCGACCCTAAAACGATACGAATATGATCGAAATGGGAAAAATAATGCCTTAATGTTACATCGTTTGGAAACCCACTTGCATCTCTCAAATGGTATCAAAAAATTATTTTGTATTTTTAAACCCATAATTCCACTTCTTCCAAAATCCTTCATTCAAGGTTGGTAAAGTTAGGGCCTAGAATGACTCGAAGTTGAGAAAAATGGGCCCAAAATCTACATGTCTTCGCTTGCAATGAGGACCACGTGTACAACTCTCAAATGTATACCTAAATATGATTTCATATTTGCAAATGAAAAATTTTTCTTTTCAAAAATCACCTTCATTCAGGGTTAACCAGAATCAACCCTAAAATGATATGAATTTGATCGAAATGGGAAAAAGAATGCCTCAATGTTAAAAGAGCTACACGTCTTTGCTCGCAATGAAATCCGTGTGTACTACTCTCAAATTGGTATCCAAATATGATTTCCTATTTGTAAAAAAAAAAAAATCTTTTCAAAAATTACCTTCATTCAAGGTTAGCAAGAATCAACCCTAAAACGATCGAAATGGGCAAATGAATGCCTCAACATTGCTAGAGCTCGAGAACCCACCTATATCTCTGAAATGGGTATCAAAAAATTGATTTATATTTTTAAACCAATAATTCCACTTCTTCAAAATAACCTTCGTTCGAGTTGTTCAAAGTTGGGCCTAGAATGTCCCGAAGTTGAGAAAAAGGGGCCCAAGTCCTACATGTATTCACTCGCAATTAGGACCACATGTAAAACTATGAAATGGGTATCCAAATATGATTTCATATTCGCAAATGAAGAATTTGTTTTTCAAAAATCACCTTCATTCGGGGTTAACTAGAATCGACCCTAAAACGATACACATTTAATCGAAATGGGCAAAAGAATGCCTCAACTTTACGAGCGCTCGAGAACCCACTTGCATTTCTCAAATGGGTATCAAAAAATTATTTTTTATTTTTAAACCCATAATTCCACTTTTACTAAATAGCCTTCATTCAGAGCTGGTCAAACTTGGGCCTAGAATGACCCAAAGTTGAGAAAAAGGGGCCCAAGAAATACACATATTCGCTCGCAATTTGGACCACATGTGCAACTCTCAAATGGGCATCAATATATGATTTCATATTTGCAAATGAAGAATTTTGATTTTAAAAAATCACCTTCATTCGTGGTTAGCTAGAATCGATCGTAAAATTATATGAATCTGATCAAAATGGGCCAAATAATGCCTCAATGTTACGAACGCTTGGGAACCCACTTGCATCTCTCAAATGGGTATCAAAAAATCATTTTTTGTTTTTAAACCCATAATTCCGTGATACAGAATCGGATCCAGAAGCCTGATAGGGCTTAAGAATGCTAAAAAATGAAAGTGCTCAGAATCCGACGAAACTAGTGCCATTGCATCCGTCTCGTCTTCTTGATTCCGGCCATATATTTACTTCATCAAACGGGCTCTATATGCGAAAGTTATCACGTTCTGTCTGAAAACCCAAACAGGCAAAAAAAGGGGATGATTGTACAATCCGTATAGTGCCACGTGGCATGCTGACTGTACAGGCCGTATGGTCATACAGATGACTTGCCAGCTCCTGAAGATGACACGTGGTAGGCTGATGTGGTGTACGGGTAGATAGCTGGACCAATCTATGGGTGACACGTGGCACGGGATGACGTCATCAGTTGACTGGGCAGGTACGGTGGCAGGTGATGTGGACCAGTCGGCAATTGACACTTGGCAGTTTTTGGTTGGGTGTTGAGGTGCCACGTGGCCTAGTCATGGGATGCAATGTGGCACCCTGTGGTTGGTTAGTGGTTTTGTGTAAAATTATATGGGTTTCACCGATGTCTAACCCGCGACCTCCCCTCCGGGCTGTGGACTGGCAGGACTGGGCTAACCTCCCGACCCATGGGTGTGAATTAATAGTCATATGGTGCATATAATATTTATGTTTGAATAAAGAATTATGCAGAGGGGGAAAGGGCCAGGGCTTAGCCCCAGCCCTCGGCGCAAACACACAATGCTATGCCGTTTGACGTGACCACTCCATGTAACCGGGAGCGCGACACAATTCAGCGGTAGTTGGCGATAGGGACTAGTCCTCGGATTCCGGGCGGATCCCACAAGACCGAGGCCTATCCACTAGATATGGGCGCGGGAGGTTAGTTGTTATCCCGAGATCCGTTCCTATGAACCACCATCGATGACCAGGAGCCAACGACAGGGGACCAGCGACAGGGGGCTAGCAAAGAGCCAGTGGAGCGCTCAGCCACATGGTCGCCTCCATATGACCTAGGACACGCATTTTGGGGGCTGCGCCCAAATTCATTCAAAAAAGTGGGGTTTTTTTGTTATGTTTTGTGATTTTTGAATGATATTATGCTTGTTTTTAGTTGATTTTCTCCATTTTTGGGAGATATTGGGCATTTTTGGAGCCCAAATTTTGGGAGGAAGTTGGGGATGGATAACCAACTTCAGATCTATAAAAAATAGGCCTATTTGAGGCCTTGGAGGACAATCAAAGCAGAGTTATGCTGAAGGGAAGCCAAGCCAAAGCCATTTTTATGTAGGGAACCTATTGAGGAGCAGACGCTTGCGGGTCATTTCTGGGAGCTCCGGACGTCCATTTTGCGTGCCGTTTTCTTTGCAGGGTTCTAGAGATCTGGAAGAACATGAATAGATCAGTATTGTATCCAATTGGCACTACTACGATGTACATTTGAGATTTTGAACAGAAATAAAGAAGCCTCCCCCACAGAGACAAAGGCCCAGAGACATAGGCAAAGTTGTGTCGAACTCTGTTATCAATTCTCGTGTTATGGTTTGTTGTCTATTATTTCATTTCAGATCTGCATATGTGTATATGGCTGTCATAATTCCTCTTCTTTCCTCATTCTTTCCTTAAGTTTCTCAAATGGTTAATTAACAAATGCAAAATTAAAACTCAACCATAGTCATTAAAAGATCCTACAGATCATTCCACTTCTTCCAAATAGCCTTCATTCGGGGATGGTCAAACTTGGCCCTAGAATGACTCGAAGTTGAGAAAAAGGGGCCCAAGAACTATACGTCTATGCTCACAAGGAAGACCATGTGTACAAATCTCAAATGGGTATCGCAATATGATTTCTTATTTGCAAATGAAGAAATTTTCTTTTCAAAAATCACTTTCATTCGAGGTTAACCATAATCAAACCTAAAATGATACGAATTTGATCGAAATGGGGAAAATAATACGTCAACATTGCGATATGTCAGGAACACACCTATATCTCTCAAATGGGTATCAAAAAATTATTTATATTTTTAAACGCATAATTATACTTCTTTCAAATAGCCTTCGTTCGAGGCTGGCCAAATTTTGGCCTAGAATGACCCGAAGTTGAGAAAAAGGGGCCCAAGAACTACATGTCTTCTCCCAAAATCAGGACCATGTGTACAACTCTCAAATGGGTATCCAAATATGATTTCATCTTTGCAAATGAAGAATTTTTCTTTTCAAAAATCACCTTCATTCGGGGTTAACCAGAATCGACCCTAAAACGATACGAACTGACCGAAATGGGCCAAATAATGCCTCAACGTTACATCGCTCGAGAACCCACTTGCATCTCTGAAATGGGTATCAAATTTTTATTTTTTATTTTTAAACCCATAATTCCACTTCCAAATAATCCTTCATTTGGGGTTGGTCAAACCTAGCCTAGAATGACCCAAAGTTGAGAAAAAGGGGTCCAAGAACTACATGCCTTCACTCATAGTAAAGACCACATGTACAACTCTCAAATGGGTATCCAAATATGATTTCATATTTGCAAATTAAGAATTTTTCTTTTTAAAAATCACCTTCATTCAGGGTTAATCATAATCAAACCTAAAATGATATGAATTTGATCGAAATGGGTGAAATAATGCCTCAACTTTACGAGTGCTCGGGAACCCACTTAAATATGTTAAATGGGTATCAAAAAATTATTTTATATTTTTAAACCCATAATTCCACTTTTTCTAAATAGCATTCATTCCAGTTGGTCAAACTTGGGCCTAGAATGACCCGAAGTTGAGAAAAAGGGGCCCAAGAACTACATGTCTTCAATCGCAATTAGGACCACGTATACAACTCTCAAATGGTTACCCAAATATGATTTCATATTTGCAAATGAAGAATTTTTCTTTTCAAAAATCACCTTCATTCGGGGTTAACCGAAATCTAACCTAAAACGATACGAATTTCATCGAAATGGGAAAAATAATGCCTTAATGTTAAACTAAGGAAACACAAGCTATACGCAAAATTTGACAAATGTGATTTTTATAAAAAAGAAATACAATATTTAGGACATGTCATTTCCTCGGAAGGTATTGTTGTAGACCCGGAAAAGATAAAAGCCATTATGGAATGGCCAGTACCTAAGGATGTGGCAGATATCCAGTCATTCATGGGGATCATCGGATATTATCACAGATTTATAGAAGGGTGCTCCAATATAACCTACCCTAGCATGTCATTACAAAAGAAAGGGACCAAGTTTATCTGGTTGCAAAAGTGTCAAGACAGTTTTAACAAGTTAAAAGAATTATTGACATCGACGCCCATTTTGAAGGTAACAGACCCAGATAAAGACTTCACAGTATGTGTCGATGCAAGTAAAGAGGGACTAGGTGGTGTTCTAACTCAAGAAGGGCATGTGATTTGTTATGAGTCTCGAAAATTAAAAGAACACGAGCAAAACTATGTCACTCATGACTTAGAATTGGCAGCAGTAATACATGCCTTAAAAATGTGGTGACACTATATAATGGGCAGAAAATTCTTACTATTGATGGATAATAGCGGGGTGAAATATCTGTTTAACCAACCAGAACTTGATGCAATACAAGCAAGGTGGCTAGCTTTCTTGAGCGAATTCGACTTCAAGGTCAAACATATCAAGAGTAAGTAAAATAAAGTAGAAGATGTTTTAAGCCAAAAAATCCATGGGTTATTTGAGATAAATATCAGCAGGGAAAAAAGTGATCTGGAACAAAGAATAAGAACGACATATGTTAACGACAAAAAATACACTAAGATGATGGCAGAATTTCAAAATAGTATCGCAAACTCAGATAAACCAGATATAAGTATCGACAAGAAGGGACTATTAAGATTTAAAAACAAACTTTACATACCAGATTCAATAGAGCTAAAATTAACTATTTTAGACGAAGTGCATAAGAAACCATATTCTGGCCATTCAGGCTACCAGAAAACAATAACAACACTCGAAAAACTATTTTACTGGCCTAACATGAAGGGCGAAACAACAAAGTACTTTTCTAGGTGCCAATATTGTAAGCAGGTTAAGGCCAAACACCAGCATCCATCCGGCGTATTACAACTATTACTAGTACCAGAATGGAAATGGGAGACCATATCACTAGACTTTATAATAGGTTTGCCTAAAACTCAGAAACAAAATAATTCAATCATGGTTGTAATTGATAAACTCAATAAGTCTACACACTTTATTCCTGTAAAGTCTACTTTTAAATCTATTAATATTGTTGAAATATTCATGAAAGAAATTTTTAGACTGCATGGTATTCCTAAAATGGTGATTTCAGATAGAGACGTAAAATTCACATCCTCTTTTTGGAAGGAATTGTTTGCAAGGCTAAATACTAATTTTAATTTCAGTAGGAGTTATCATCCACAAATGGATGGAAAGACCAAAAGGACAAACCAAATCATAGAGGATATGCTCTGCATGTATGTAAGAACAAAGCCGAACAAGTGGGAAGACTACCTACACTTGGTAGAATTTGCATATAATAATGGGAAGCCCTTTTGAAATACTGTACGACAGAAAGTGTACAACTTCAATTAGTTGGGATAACCTGGCTAACAGACTCATGGTTGGACCAGAGATGCTCCAAGAAATGGAGAACATGGTAAGGAAGGTACAACAGAACTTGAAAGAAGCACAGGACAGACAAAAGAGCTATGCGGATCAAAAAACAAGACACTTGGAATTTCAAGTGGGAGACCATGTTTACTTGAAGGTCAAAGCCCGAAAACACTCGCTGAAGTTAGGGAACTGTGTCAAGATGGCACAACGTTTTTGTGGGCCGTTCGAGATACTAGCTCGAATTGGACCCGTAGCATATCAACTTGCACTCCCATCTAATCTAAAAATTCATAATGTATTTCGTGTTTCTTTGTTGAAAAAGTATATTCATGACCCTACTCATATGATTGATTGGAACTTGGCATAGGTGGAACCCAAAGGAGAGTTCTAGGTGGAACCCCTACGCATTCTAAACCAGAGAGAAATAGCACTTCGGAATAGAGTTGTCGCTCAGGTAAAGGTGCAATGGAAGCACTTTAGTCCTGAGGAGGCCACTTGGGAATTGGAGGGAGATTTACGGAAATCTCATCCAATCCTGTTCCAAGAAAGGAACAAACACTGAGGACATTGTTTTACTGAAGGGGGAAAGGATGTGACATCCCCCAAAAATAAAATAATTTTATTTTTGAAATGTGTTGGAAATTTATTTCCTCTTTTGGCAAATTTGAATCTGGAATTTTTTTTCCATTTATGGAAATTCTGAATTTTGAATTTAATAATTGTAATTAAATATTGTGACTGTTGGGAAGAGATCTAATCTGAATCAACTAACTAGTTGACTATGACACTTGTATAAAAACATAATATTTATATATTAAATGCAGGAGGACAAATGGAACAACCATGTTAAAATCAACTAACCATGACTCCATGAGTGGGGAACATGTTGCAACTTCCTCTGGGATGACTATTACAAGTGGAAAATCGGATATTTGGCCACTAGCAGCCCCTAAAAATTAGTGATTAAGAAAGCTACGAAAATCCCCAAAGGAGGGAAAAAAACCTAGGCAAAAATTGATAAATAACATATGCGAGGAGGCAAGACACTGCCAAGTATGCTGGGAGAAGGATTGTGAGTCCTCTTCCTATTATGAGCATTTTCGAGTAAGTTTGAGGCAAGGGGAGAACTATTGAAAAATTGTTAATATTGTTGAGGAGTCTCCAAGTTCGCCCTCGTGATTCATGGTCAGGCTAGGGGGTGAATCAGGCAAGTAGATTTGGCTGCCCTGTTCTATGGTTGGGAGGAACGTGGTTGTTCCCTTTTTCTTCCCGTGGATTGGATTTAGATATGTTAATCCCCCCTCTCTATTATGAATGGATATGTTTTTTTTTTTCGATGTTATGTATCTATTGAATCTGAACTGGAATAAGTTACATTCTATGTCTGAATGATTTTTTTTTACATCTGGTGTATTGTATTTGATTAAATTGGAACTGTAACGATTTTCCCATTTTCTGTTCGAATGTTTTATCCAATGTTACGTATCTATTAAATCCAAACTGGAAGTACTAGGCAAATTTATTTTATACGAGTTGAGTTTAAGAGAGCCAATCCATCTACAGGTTAGGTTTCATCTGAAGTCGAAAGGCTAGGATACTCTGTGTGCTTGAAGAAGACCAATCTATATAGATAGAGGGTTATTTCTGTGACTAAAGTATTAAACAAATCTAAATCGGAGCAAATCGGGTTGAGTAAATTTTGTGCCGAAAGGAAACGGGTAGATGCACCGCTAGAATAAAAATTCTGAACAATCTTGCCCCTTAAAGAGACTTCCTGTTTCTTATATTTAATAATTGAGGAGAATATGAAGTAGCAAGAACCAATGGATCACAGGGACACTCGTGTATTTATCTACATATGTGTCTTTCCTTGCTTTGTATTAATTTTTCGCATGCACTAACAACATGCAAAAAAAATACTAGAGGTGTATAGAATGACAAAATTCGGGAAGTTAAAGAATTCTAGAAACCCCCTTTTGTTTATCGGATGCTAAAACCATCATGAGAATCGACTCCTTTCGGAGGATTTTTGCTTTCCTTGTTTTTGTTTGAGAATGGTCTACCCCTTTCCTTAGTTGAGGTCTATGAAAAATTTAGAATTTACCTTATACAGAAAACTTTTATCCTTTTGTACCCTTCTGTGCGTGTAAAATTCATAAGTTTTTAGGCTTTCGGAATTCTATGAGGTAAACATATATCATATCCTTCTACAACTTCTGTCTCCCAGAAACGAAAGCAAGAGCTCTCCCAGAAAATGAAATCAAGAGCACCAGTAAAGGATAAAGAACAGGGAGTGATGAAAATAGTGTGAAAATTCACAGTAGAAGTAGAGTATTCTTTTCCTTTTCATATGATTTCCTTAATTTTTCAATAGAAATACTTTAGTCCAACTTTCTTTTTTTCTTTTCAGGGGTTTGTGCATATTGATGTATGGAATCTGAACATGTAAATTTCCGAGCCCCGAAACCCCGAAGCTTCCACTTTTCGCATTTCATAGTTTTGGGCATGATGATGCTTGGGCGCTCAACTCGCAAGGTTCCGAACTCCGAAACCCTGAAGCTTCCACTTTTCTCTTTTCAAAGGTTCACGCATATTGATGTATGGAATCTAAACTTGCGAAGTTCCAAGCCCCGAAATCCCAAAGCTTCCACTTTTCACATTTCGGAGGTTTGAGCGTTTGAATCACGAGGTTACGAACCCCGAAACCCCAAAGCTTCCACTTTTCAAATTTCAGAGGTTTGGTCATGTTGATGCTTCAGCGCTTGACTCGCGAGGTTCTGAACCCTGAAACCCCGAAGCTTCAATTTTTCTCATTTCGGAGGTTGAACATGTTGAGGATTCGTGCTTGAACCCGCGAGGTTCCGAACCCCAAAACCTCAAAACCCCGAATGCTAATCCAACCCTTTCCACTTTTTGCCTTTTGGAGGGTGAACGTGTTGAGGCTTGGGCGCTTGAAGTCACGAGACCCCAAACCCCGAAACCTCGTCGTGCTGGTCCCACTCTCCTTTCGTGATTTTTGGCAAACAACGTGGCCCCTTTGTTTTTGTGTGTGTTCGGCATTGGAAATCGTCGAAACCCATTTGATCGTTGTCTTGCATAAAACTGTAGGAGCATAGTAAGGACTACTGTTATAGGTACAGTCTTAATAAAGTAATGAGGGAATGGTAAAAACATTGGAGAGTCTTTATCCGAGATAGAGGCAGGATAGAAATAATAGATAATCATTATAAGTCACTGGGTACAGGGCGTCACAAGTACAAAATTCGTTGTACAGGAAGGTTTTAAGCTAGTTACACAGACTTTTAGCGTGATGTTTTTTTTTTGTGCTGCTTGCCAGGAAGACATGCACCTTTAAGTATTTTGAACCTTTCATAATTAGATCACAGACATAAAAAAATCTTACCTTCTCTTAAATTCTGAGCTTAAACGAAGTGGAATTACGTCATAGATTTTTTTTTATGGTGATTTTTTACGTTCATTACGCCCCACTTCTTCCAAATAGACCTCATTTGCGGCTAGTCAAACTTGGGCCTAGAATGACACAAAGTTAAGAAAAAGGGGCCAAATAACTACACATCTTCGCCCACAATCGGGACCACACGTACAACTCTCAAATGGGTATCCAAATATGATTTCATATTTGGAAATGAAGAATTTTTCTTTTCAAAAATCACCTTCATTCTAGGTTAACCAGAATCATCTCTAAAATGATACGAATTTCATCAAAATGGGCCAAAGAATGCCTCAACGTTACGAGTGCTCGGGAACCCACTTGAATCTCTCAAATGCGTATCAAAACATTATTTTATATTTTTAAACACATAATACCACTTCTTCTAAATATCCTTCATTCGGGGCTGGTCAAATTTGGGCCTAGAATGACTCGAAGTTGAGAAAAAGGGGGTCAGTAATTGCACGTCTTCTCTCATAATTAGAACCACACGTAGAACTCTCAAATGGGTATCCAAATATGATTTCATATTTGCAAATGAAGAATTTTTCTTTTCAAAAATTACCTTCATTGGGGGTTAACCATAATCAACCCTAAAACGAAACGAATTTGATTGAAATGAGCCCATTTCGATCAAATTTGTATCATTTTAGGGTTGATTCTGGCTAACCCCGAATGAAGGTGTTTTTGTAAAGCAAAGTTATTCATTTGCAAAGGTGAAATCATATTTGGATTCCCATTTGAGAGTTGTATATGCGGTCCCGATTGCGGGCGAAGACGTGTACTTCTTGGGGACTATTTTATAAATTTTAGGTCATTATATGGCCACTTTCGACTAGCCCTGAACGAAGGCAAGGCGTAAGATGTGAAATTATCAGTTTACAAATATAAAATGATACATTCATAGGCATACAAGTTCAGACACAATCAAAATCATATTCATGTTTTCATAAACAATATTCATACATGTACAATCAAAAAATATTCATATATTAGCAAATAATGAAAACAACACACACACTATTTACATACAAATACAATAAAAAACATATTCATGTATTCATTGTGAAAATGAAAACAACACACAAAAGATACATAGAAATACAACACTCAAAATGATACATTCATAGGCATAGAAGTTCAAATACAATCAAAAACATATTCATATTTTCACAAACAATATTCTTACATATACAATCAAAACATATTCATATATTAGCAAATCATGAAAACAAAACACAAACAATTTACATCAAATACAATAAAAAGTATATTCATGTATTCACAAACAATGAAAACAACACTCACAATATTCATACACATACAATCAAAATATATTCATATATTAGCAAATAATGAAAGCAACTCACAAACAATACATACAAAGACAACACTCAAAATGATACATTCATAGGCATACACGTTTAGAGACAATCCAAAACATATTCATATTTTCATAAACAATATTCATACATTTACAATCAAAACATATTCATATATTAGAAAATAATGAAAACAACACACACACAATTTACATACAAATACAATAAAAAATATATTCATGTATTCATAAACAATGAAAACAAGACACAAACAATAGATACAAATAGAACACTCAAAATGATACATTCATAGGCATACGTTCAGATACAACCAAAAGCATATTCATATTTTCACAAACAATATTCATACATATACAATCAAAACATATTCATATATTAGCAAATCATGAATAAAACACACAAACAATTTACATACAAATACAATCAAAATTATATTCATGTATTCACAAACAATGAAAACAACATTCGAATACAAATACAATAAAAAATATATTCATGTATTCACAAACAATGATAAATTCACATGTATACAAGTTCACATAAATTCATAGGCAAGTTCAGATACAGTCAAAAGCATATTCATATTTTCACAAATGATATTCATTCATAGACAATCAAAACATATTCATATATTAGCAAATAATGAAAACAACACACAAACAATTTACATACAAATACAATAAAAATATATATTCATGTATTCACAAACAATACATACAAATACAACACTCAAAAAGATGCATTCACAGGCACGGACATACAAGTTCAGACACAATCAAAATCATATTCATATTTTCACAAACAATATTCATATATATACAATCAAAACATATTCATATATTAACAAATAATGAAAACAACACACAAACAATTTACATACAAATACAATAACAAATGTATCCATGTATTCTCAAACAATGCATACAAATACAACACTCAAAACGATACATTCATAGACATAGGCATACACGTTCAGATAAATCATATTCATATTTTCACAAACAATATTCATACATATACAATCAAAATATATTCATATATTAGTAGATGATGAAAACAACACACACACAATTTACATACAAATATATTCATGTATTCACAAATACAATTTACATACAAATACAATCAAAAGTATATTCATGTATTCACAAACAATGATAAGTTCACATATATACAATTCACATAAATTCATAGGCATACAAGTTCAGATACAATCAAAAGCATATTCATACTTTCACAAACAATATTCGTACATATATAATCAAAACATATTCATATATTAGCAAATAATGAAAACAACACACAAACAATTCACATACAAATACAATAAAAAATATATTCATGTATTCACAAACAATACATACAAATACAACACTCAAAATGATACACTCATAGGCATAGGCATACAAGTTCAGATACAATCAAAAGCATATTCATATTTTCACAAACAATATTCATACATATACAATCAAAACATATTCATATATTAGCAAATAATGAAAACAACAGGCACACACACAATTTACATACAAATGCAATAACAAATATATTCATGTATTCACAAACAATGAAAACAACACAAACAATACATACAAATACAACACTCAAAATGATACAGTCATAGGCATACAAGTTCAGATACAATAAAAAACATATTCATATTTTCAAAAACAATATCCATACATATACAATCAAAACATATTCATATATTAGCAAATAATGAAAACAAAACACAAACAATTTACATACAAATACAATAAAAAGTATATTCATGTATTCACAAACAATGAAAACAACACTCACAAGCATTTGAAATGATAAGTTCACATATATACAAAGAATGAAAACATCGCTAACACTCAAAATAGTACATTTGAAAATAACGAAGCAAACATTTCAAAGAATTAATACACATACAAATGGAAATAACACTTGCAAACAATCAAAATCAATGATGTTTTCATGCACATACAAATTTAATTAAAAGTGCACCCATATACTCACAAACAATGAAAACAACACTCCAAACAATCAAAATCATATGTTCATACATATTCCTGTAAAAACTAAAGAATACATTCATACTTTACAAGTAAATCCTAAAGAATATATATAAGCAAGGAAAACACCATTTTCACATTCACAATGATAATTCAAATATATATAATTACACATATTAATACTATTAAAAAAATATAGTTCAACAATGTAGTTCAAATATAATACAAATAATAGAGAAAGAAATTTATAATAATAAGTAAAATAATAATAATAATAATAATAATAATAATATGTATGAAAATATAATCTAAATAATAGAGAAATACATTTATAATAATAAGTAAAAAAATAATAGAGAAATAAATTTATAATAATAAGTAAAAAACAAAAATAATATAAAAATGATTATAAGTAGAAAATGAAAAATTTCAAAATAATAATAATAAAATTAAAAAAAATAAAGAAAAAGATAAAAAAAAAAAAAAGGATTCAAATTTTATGTATTTAAAATGTGTAAAATGTATTTTGATGTATATAATTTATGTATGTATAATTTGTCTTTTGTATTTATCTTAAAAAGATATATTAAAACACATATATAAATTTAGTATAACAAAATGTTTTTAATTGGATGTGTAGAATGTGTTAAAAATGCAAGTAAAAACATTTGAGTAAATGTATGTGTTAGAGCCACAAAAAAGAAAAGGACACAAAAAACCACAACCACAAGAAACACAACTCAAAGGAGGGTTACAATTTAACTCTCCTTAAATATTTTGGAAGGGAAAATCCCCTCCACAAAAAAACAAACACTTTGGTCTTCTTATTAGTGATAATTATTTTCATGTATTAGTCTATCTACATATAATAATTAAAAATATAAATTGTTCTAAATAAAATACTAGAAAATGCAAAACTAATTAATGTCCTTCATTTGTAGACAAATTGGTTTTGATAAGCAATGACTTCATCCAACTTAGTCTTGTGCAACCTACAACATTGAAATGACATTGTTAGTACACAAACCTTCATAAATCCATGCAATAGAATTAAATGCACTATAGTAATTAATTTGACCATTAATTACATCTGAAAAAAGAAAAAAGAAAAACTAACTCTAAAAGTATTATTTAACTATAAATTACATATGAAAAAAGAAAAAAAGAAAAACCAACTCTAAAAGTATTATATATAGAGAGAATCACCTTCATAAAATTATATTCCCATGGTCTTGTAGATATTTAACTATTTCCATACAAATCAAACAATCTTGGAAATCCCAATGAATACAATTTGGAAGCAAGAACCCATCAATGTTTACCTAAATTGTGAAATGACATAAAGAAATAATGTCTTTTAACTTCTTATTAGGGAAATTGAGATTAAGTTGATGTAGATATAAAACATAAGGAATAATAAGAAAACATATTCCATAAATTAACTTTTCCCTAGCATGAAATTTAACTATTCCTTTTCATGACTAACATCTCTTCTAACATGAAACAAAAATGGGTAGAAAATATCAATATATTACCCATAAAAATCTACAAAGGCAAAGGCTATCAATACGAGTTCCAAAAAAGTTTGTTAAAAAGAATATGGTTTTCATTTTTTCATTGCTAATGATAAGATTTACTCTAAATCAAAATATGGTCAAATACTAATGATGAGACTTCATGTAACGAACCTCCTCGTTACGATGACAAACCTCGTATAACAAGTGCAAAATTATTTGTTTTGTGTGTGTGCGCGTGGGTAAAAGGATAATAAATACATGCGTCTCTGTGTCCCCATACGACGATGAACATGACACATGCAATGCAATGACAACAAAAAGACCTAAGACGCACATGAACCTCTGCAAGTAATGAACGACAATCAATCGACAAATAATAAGACTGACTACCCATCTGTCCTACCCTGCAATGGTTAGGACCTCTAAGACACATAAGCAACGCTCAAGCCCAGGTTCCCATCGATTTTAACCATTTAAGGTCTCAGGGATGGCGACTGTTCTGAGGAACATGGAGGTGTCTACATCCCGCCTGACACAAGCATACCAAGCAGACAAAGTTTACAACCCAATACAACATTACTTAAACAAGGGCTATCGTGTATATGCGTCTTAAGGCAATTCCAATGCGCAAATTTAGATCATAATTCGTCATCAAGGTACCCTCTAAAACAACATTCAAGGGACTTTATTGTACAAGTCTGAACTTCGACTGGTTTAACATTTAACAAGAAAATTAGTCATTAATTATAATCGTAAATATAATGATTGGTTATAATTTCCAGTTAATGCAATAATTAACATTTGATCTTTAATTATAGATCATTAATTAACGAAATATCCTAAAATCATTTGACGCAAACATGGTAAAATTTACATCAACATTCATTCAATGATCTAAACTTATAATTCGATAGACAATAATTAGGAACCAATAATTGTCTCAACAACACAATGGTCATAAATCCCTAATTAACGCAATATTCAAAATCTTTTATCACAAGCATATAAATTAATATTAACATTAACTCAATGATCTAAATTTATAATCGATAGCCAGTAATTGAGAACCAATAATTACGCAACCTCCAAAACAAAAGTAATGATTTCCTAGCGCAAAAATTGTAACTTAATTCAACAAGCATCACCTCTTTTCATGGTGCCTACTAATTATTAGTTCCCTTCAAGGCACATGGGCACACCATCATAACATCAATTGTAGGTATGCAAATTTTTGGAAATATATAATGCTTGAAAATAATTTATTTTTTTTACTTAAGAGCTTACCCAATTTGTTGTAATTACCATAAACAATTTAGCATCGACACTATCTATAAATAATTATCCTCTCTATCTACTAGCCCTCAGTCTTAAATGCGACATTGACTAATTAAGGAAGCTTCCTTTTATTACATACTAACTGAAATAAAGTAATGCTTGTTAGGAAATGTTATCTGAAAGGTAAGTTTCCTTTATTAAAATAAAGTGGATTGCCATTTTTAAATACTAACGAAATGAAGTTGTTACGGCCATGAATATCAACTGGAAAAATAGATTGTTTTCATTTAAAATCAGGTAGATTGCTATTGTAAATACTAACAAGTAAAGTAGTTGTTGTTATAAAGTAGAATGCCTTATTAACATAAGGTAGACTGCTATAAATAGCCAATTAGGGCAGTTGGCTAATGCTGCTATTGCTAACTTTAATAAGTCTCATCCGGTCAACATTTTCTGAGTTAAGTCACTCCTCCATCTCCTAGCCATTAGATTTAAAGCAACATTATCTAAGATAAAATAGGGGCTACTATTAGGTAATGAATACAGTAATGATATGGCATTTAGTAACGAGACAAATAAAATCGATCCTATCAATTAATGTAACGCTGTCATCTCTTGTTCCAGTCGTTTCATCTCCTTCTGTTCCTTATAAGGGCGATTTAAAGGTGCATTGATGAGAGGTTGCGCCTGGGATCCATTGGGATGGCTGAGAATAAAAAGAATGGTTGAGCAAGGAGGAATGCAGTCCACCCAAACGACCATAGTAATAGAAAACGCCCATAGTAATATATATAAACGCCCACATCAATACAAACGCCCACAGTCAGATATAAAAAATGCCCACAGTCAGATATAAACACCCTTAGTCATATATAATGCCCACAGTCGTATATAAAAATTCCCACCATAATTTATAAATGCCTACAGCAATACAAAATGCCCACGGTAATATATAAATGCCCACAGTCAGATATAAATGCCCACGGTCATATATAAATGCCCACATTAAAACAAAATGCCCACAGACATATATAAAAATGCCCACCATAATTTATAAATGCCTAAGGAACACCAATAAGAAATTGCAGCCAATAGTAAGAGAATGCCAGAGCCAAGGATAACTCATCGAAAGGATTGCGGGGTTATAACAGTCAAGGCGCAGAAAACAACAACAAGGAAATGGGATGATCCAAAATTCAACATATCCATCATCTTCATAAGGATTCATATACAAATTTAACAATTTTCCTTTTATTCCTAAACAAACAAATGCACTTGGGTACCTGTGACCGACGACGAATAACCCGAAGATGCTATTCCGCACTTGAGCTCCGTGCCGCTCCCGCTCGCCGACCATTGAGACCTCACCGGTACCTCCCAACCAATGCTAGGGGTACTCTGCTTCCCCCTTAGCCCCCCGAGCTGCAAAGGGGCCACACACTATCCAGATGGTATGTCTAGCTCCCATCTTGCCTCGCAAGGCCGAGCTACCACTCCTATCAGATCTGGGAAATCCCAACTCCCCACAAGTAATCAGTCAAGTCACAAATCTGGTAGCATAACGTTATGCTAACAGTCGATCCCCTTCTTCCTCATCTTCCCTTTATTTTATAGAGTTTTTAGAACTTCCATCTTTCCCTAAATCACATTTAAATTAAGTTTTAATAAAAATCTTCTAAATATTCTCCTTCGCACAAGTGTCATCCACCCCCCTCTTTCCTCCAATAATTATTTTTGTTAAATTAAAAATTGTCTCATTTCCCTCACCCACCTAGAGTTGCTCCTAAATTTATTCCTAGGTGTTCCTAGATTCCCTTACAGGTTTAAATACTTTCCCTAAAATGAAGTTGCTAATTTAGTTCAAATTAGAAGGTTCTTAATTGCAGATTATTTACTATGTTGACCTCGCTTTTTACCATAAGTTCCCCTCTTTCCCTTATTATGTTTCCCCCATTCCTTAGTTTCCTAATTTTTATTATTCCCTTCTTTCCCCTTTTTATTAGAGCCAAAATGGCAGTTGCGTTATTTACTCTTTTCCTTTTATTATTAATTTAATATCTTTTTACACTTTCACAAGTTAAATAATTTATTTCTTCTTTACCTTTGATATCCATAGATTTTAATTAAGTTCTTACTCTCTTCATTTTACCCAAAATTTACGAAGTCCACAACTATTACTTAAGTGGTTTTTAGTTTAAAATTTATTATTTTATTTTTATAAGGTATTTGTCTTAAGGGTAGACAAAATTTTACCCCTAGAAAAGTTTTAGACTTAGGACTTAGATTATGAACTAGGTGACATTTTAGTTACATAAGTTGTTTTATTTAAATTTCTTAATGAGATAATAGTCTTAGGCCATCTAGGTTTGTTCCCTTAACATCATCAACATGACGTGCCCTTCAGGATGCACTACGTGCTCCAAGGGTGCCACTCGCCTCTAGTGTTTCTTTTGCGCGACGTGCTCTTCAGGACGCACCACGTGCTTCAAAGGTGCCACTCGCTTCTTGTGTTTCTTTTGCACGACATGCCCTTCAGGATGCACCATGTGCTCCAAGGGTGCCACTCGCCTCTTGACTGATTGGTAGACATCAATAACCCCTGGAGTCAACACTCTGCTAGGTGAACTTGTGGGAGACTAAGGGCTTCTAAGGAATAAGGCCCCCACCTTATTGCATGCCTCTTACAATCATCGTGAGTGACTTTCGGAGTCTGCCCTCATGGCATCATGGGTCCTCTCGAACTAGGTAATCGTTACCCTACAGTTCGAGCCATGGCAAGAGTGCTAGTAGGCTATGGTAGGGCTGTTGTCCACACCTCTCCCTCAACCTCTCTGGTAGTCATGTGTGGCCCCTTTACTCCATATGTGAGTCTGGTCGGCAAGCTATCATCAACCTGCATCATCAAAAATCGTGTTAGAACATATCCACATCATATCATCTAATCAAATGTACTGAAATCATAGTAAAACAATCAAACCCAAAGAGCACACTCCCTGACTCGATCCGGAGTCCAAGGGGTTTCGTCGATGCCTCTGCATCCTCAAGGTCCAAAACCCTGCACACTCAGTAAAACTGAGTCAATAGAACCTGTCTATGTCAATGTAGTAAAACATCATGTCATCTACCATAACGCATCATAATCAAGGACACATGTTTTAATATCATAATAGTCTGGATCACTTGCAAGCAAGTGTCCTCAAAGAATAACTTTTCTCAGTGCGCCAGAGTGGGATGTTACATACACCCCCTCTTGGTGTAAACTTCGTCCCGAAGTTTCTCAGTATAAATGCCGAAATAAGTGTATCATAGTATCATATGTCTATCTATTAAAAAAAAAAGGAAACTGTTGGTGCATATCATATGCATCCTCCCAGGTCGCCGAGTGCGGACTATAATTGTCCCACTGGACCTTGAACCGATTTACCGTTCAACGTCATAACTGTCGAATGCAGTGATCTAAGATGCAGGCCGGCTCAACCGTGAGTGCTCCCTCATCCGATACCTACAAGGAACTCATGTCAATCACATGTGTAGGATCACTAATATAATGTCTCAAAACAGATACATGAAAAACATCGTGCATATGCCTCAAGGAATTAGGCAAGGCTAGTTGATAGGCCACGGACCCCTTTCTCTCCACAATCTCAAAAGGTCCCACGAACCTAAGAGAGAGTTTAGCTCCCTTTCCAAACTTGATCGAACTCCTATGCGGTTTAACCCACAAGAAGAGTCTATCGCTGACCTCGTAACTATGGTCAACTCGGTGCGCATCGGCATAACTCTTATGTTGATCTTGTGCTTCTTTAATCCTTTGTCTTATGGTTTGCATTTTCTCTTCCATTTCTTGGATCGCTTATGGTCCCACTAGGACCCTATCCTTAAGTTGATCCCAACTCAAGGGCGTCCGACATGGTCGCCCGTAAAGAAACTCGAAAGGCACCATTTTAATGGTGCTCTGGTAACTGTTGTTGTAAGCGAACTCTACTAGTGGCAAGAATTCCTCCCAACACTTTTGTTGGTCCATCACGTACATGCGCAACATGTCTTCCAAGGTTTGGTTCGTTCATTTGGTCTATCCGTCAATATCTAGGTGATACGCAGTACTAAAGTTAAGTTGGGTTCCCAAGGCATCTTGGAAACTCGTCCAAAACCGTCTAGTAAACACCGATCCTCGATCGGATATAATCCTCTTAGGCACACCATGCATCCTCACAATATCACCGTTGAAAACTCTAGCTATGTCAGGTGCCTGATACGTCGTACACACAGGAATAAAGTAAGCACTCTTCGTCAGAGTGTCTACTACTACGAAAATCGAGTCATGTCTCCTTGCCGTCAGTGGCAATCCAACAATAAAATCCATCGAAATAACCTCCCATTTTGATTATGGAATGGCATGTGGTTGAAGTAATCCTGTTGGGTGTCTATGTTCAACCTTTACCTGTTGACACTCTACACATCTGGCCACATAGTTGACTATGTCGGCCTTCAATCCCTTCCAGAAGAATAAGGGTTTAAGGTCTGCCCTCATCTTCGTGACCCCCGGGTGAGGCATGTAAATTTCTCTATGAGCCTTGCTCAGGATCAACGTCCTCAACTCGTCATTTGGCGGTACATAAATCCGACTTTCAAACCTCAACAAACCATCGCTATCAAATGAAAATCCCTCATATCGTGGCACCATCATTTTGTTTTGTCCGGTAAAACCCTCTACCTCCTTGTACCAGTCATCGTCACGCTGTAAAGTGAGAATCTTATCATGTAGATTCGTCTGAAGAGGCAACACCAAAAATATGCGTGGTCTCTGACTCAAAGCATCTGCCACTCGGTTCACTATTCCCTTTATGTAAGTAATCTCAAAGTCGTACTCGCTAAGAAATTCCGACCAACGTCGTTGTCGTGCGTCCAGGTCGCTTTGCGTAAAAATGTGTTGTAGTCCACAATGATCAATCTTTAGTTCATATTTTCGTCCAACAAGGTAGTGTCTCCAAACCTTCAAGGCATATACGATGGCTAATAACTCCAAATCGTGCGTCGCGTAGTTCTCCTCATGCCTTCTCAGTTTCCTCGAAATGTAAGCAATCACTCATCCGTCTTGCATCAAGAATCCGCCTAAACCTTCCTTGGATGCATTAGTGCATACCAGAAAGTCTACGTCCATGTCAAGGAACTTTAGTATCGGTGCAGTTGTCAACAACTCCTTAAGCCTCTGAAATGCTTCCGCGCATTTCTTGGTCCAAACAAACTTCTTGTTTTTCTTCTATAATTTTGTGTTTGGATTTGTTATCTTCGAAAATCCCTCGACAAACCATCGGTAATATCATGCTAAACCCATAAAGCTATGCACTTCCGTGACATTCATCAGTGCAGACCTTTCCGTGACTGTAGTACCAAGCGCAAGTGCTCGTCATGCTCCTCCGTCGTACGAGAGTAAATCAAAATATCGTCTATGAACACTTGGAAGAACTTGTCCAAGCACTCGTGGAACACCCTATTCATCAAAATCATAAATACTCCTGGGGCGTTTGTCAGTCCAAACAGTAAAATAGTAAACTCGTAATGTCCAAACCTTGTCTTAAAGGCGGTCTTAGGGACATCCTCCTCCTTGATCCGTAGCTGGTGATATCCTGATCGCAAATCGATCTTGGAGAACACCGTCGCACCCTTCATTTGATCGAACAGATCATCAATTCTTGGCAAGGGATACTGGTTCTTGATCGTAGCCTTGCTCAGTTGACGGTAGTCAATGCAAAGCCTCCACGATCCGTCCTTCTTTTATATGAAAATAACAGGTGCACCCCACGGTGACACACTAGGATGTATCAATCCCATGTCCAACAACTCCTTTAGTTACATTTTCAACTCTTGCAACTCCGGGGTTGACATCCGATAAGGCGTTCTTGCTATCGGTTCGGTCCCCGGTTTTAGGTCTATGTCCGCAAACTCCTTCACCACCGGAAGGTGCTCAAGACCTTCCGCTACTCCCTTCTCGTTTAGCACAAGGATCGCATAAATCTTGCACCCCTTGCACGTACTCTTCCATAGCTGTAAGGAAGAGACGAACCTCAAATTCTGGGGTTGATCCAGAATCGGATCTAGAAGCCTGACATGGCTCAAAAAGGCTCAAAAATGAAAGTTCTTGGAATCTGACGAAACCAGTGACATTGCGTCTGTCTTGTCTTCCTGATTCCGTCCATATATTTAGTTCGTCAAACGGGCTTTGTATGCGAAAGATATCGCGTTCTGTCTGAAAACCCAAACAGGCAAAAAAAGGGGATGACTGTATAGTCCGTACAGTTCCACATGGCATGCTGACTATACAGGTTGTACGGCCATACAGTTGACGTGCCAACTCCTGGAAGTGACACATGGCAGGATGATGTGGCATATGGGCAGACAACTGGACCAATCTATGGGTGACACGTGTCACCACTGTAAGGGTGACATGTGGCACGGGATGATGTCAGCAGGTGACTGGGCAGGTACGGTGGCAAACACGTGGACCATCCGACATTTGAAGCATGGTAGACACATGGACCATCTGACATTTGACACGTGGCAGACTTCTATTGGTTGTTGAGGTTCCACGTGGCCTAGTCATGGGCTGCCACGTGGCACCCTGTGGTTGGTTAGTGGTTTATGTAAAATTTTATGGGTTTATCGTGGGTCGAACCCCCGACCTATCCTCCGGGCAACGGACTGGCAAGACCGGGCTAACCACCCCCTCCAATGGTAGTTCTTATAAACTATATGTTAAACAATGTATTTAAGTTTGAATTAAAACTTGGTTGGCGATGGAAAGGGTTGGGGCTTAGCCCCAGCCCATGGTTCAACCCTCGGCACAAATACATGATCGTGACCGCCCATATAATTGGGAGTGCGGAGGGGTTAAACCGGCGTGGGAGTTTATGATAAGGACTAGTCACAGGTCGCAAGGAATCCCATGTGACCCGGACTACAATCAAAACAGGGTGCGGGGGTTAGGTTTGTTAGCCCGTGGTCCTGTACATACGCCCGATGACCAGGAGCCAGCCCGAACTGGGGCTAGCGCGCAGGTGGAGCACCTGGACACATGGTCGCGTGCCCATAGGACTAGGGGGCTAGCGCGAAGGGGGATGCACCCATATTTCTAAACAAAATGGGTTTTTGTTATATAGTTTGGGATTCTATTTGATTTAATGCCTGTTTTTAATGGATTTTCTCCATTTTTGGGAGATATTGGGCATTTTTGGAGCCCAAATTTTGGGAGGAAGTTGGGGATGGATAACCAACTTCAGATCTATATAAACCAGGCTTGTTTGAGGCCATGGAGGACATAAAAAGTAGATTTATGCTGAAGGGAAGCCAAGCCAAACTTATTTTTATGCAGGGAAACTATTGAGGAGCAGTCGCTTGCGGGCCGTTTCT
>ML777441.1:389914-407450 GCA_009831015.1 Picea engelmannii | reverse complement strand
CAGTAAATGGGTGGTGAAGAGCACAAAAATGAGCATACTTGGAAAGGTGATCCACCACCACCATTATCACTGATTTATTCCCCGATTTGGGTAAGCCTGTAATAAAGTCCATAGAGATATCCTTCCAAATAGTAGGGGGAATCGAAAGCGGTTGGAGGGTGCCTAAAGATTTGACTGTTTCTCCCTTGTTGCGTTGACATACCTCACATTCAGCCACAAACTTACGGATGTTCTGTTTCATACCCTCCCAGAAAAAAGAACGTTTAACTCGGTCATATGTTTTGGTGAACCCTGAGTGCCCCGATGTGGGTGTAGCATGAAGCTCAGAGAGTACCGTGGATTTGAGATTGGATTGTTTACTTAAATACAAGTGACCTTTGTATCGAAGCTCATATTGAAGCCAGGAGTACCCTGGGGGAGCCTGCGCCTTGTTCTGCAGTTGCTGGATCAGATGCCAACTTTTGGGGTCTTGCAGCCATTCCTAGTGCACAGCTTGCAGCCAATCAGGTACAATGAAGGAAAGAGAAAAAAGGGATCCTTCGTCTTCATATTTCCGGGACAGTGCATCCGCCACGACATTGTCTTTACCCTTCTTGTAAATGATCTCATAATCATATCCAAAGAGCTTAGTGACCCATTTTTGTTGCTCCTGGGAGGAAATGTGTTGTTCCAGAAAGTACTTGAGGCTTTGATGGTCTATCTTAATTTGGAATCGTTTCCCCAAGAGATAAGGGCGCCATAGTTCAACGGCATGCAGAATCGCCAACATTTCTTTTTCATAAATCGGTTTGCCCAGATTCTTTTCAGACAGTTGTTTTCTCGTGAAGGCCAAAGTTCGACCCTCTTGCATAAGGACCGCGCCAATTCCTTTCCTTGAGGTGTCACATTCCAACACAAATGTCTTTGTGAAGTTGGGGAGGGCCAGAACCAGAGTGGTGCACATGGCCGTCTTCAAAGTTTGAAAAGCTTGAGCAGCTGATGGGGTCCAAGTGAAAGAGTTCTTTTTAAGGAGAGCTGTGAGAGGTGCTACAATCTTTCCATAGTTCTTGACGAACTTGCGATATTACATTGTGAGGCCCAAAAATCCACACAATCTTTTGAGAGTCTTAGGGTGCGGCCAATCTTGCATAGCTTCAATCTTTTTCGGGTCCACCCTGACGCCATCCTTTCCCAATAGATGACCCAAGTATTCTACTTCGGATGCACCAAAAGCACATTTGGACTGTTTTAGGAAAAGATGGTGCTGAGAGATTAAGCTGAGAACTTGATCCACATGAGTCAGATGGTCTATCCATGTCTTGATATATATGAGGATATCATCAAAGAAAACTAATACAAAATGGTGGAGAAAAGGGCGGAAGACATGGTTCATTAGGCTCTGAAAGGTGGAGGGGGCGTTACACAAACCAAAGGGCATGACCAAAAACTCGTAGTGGCCCTCATGAGTGCGAAAGGTCGTCTTGGGAATGTCGGACTCTTTCATACGTATCTAGTGATAGCCTGAGCGAAGATCAAGTTTGGTGAAGAATTGGGCACCACTCAGTTCATCCAAGAGGTCATCAATGACAGGAATGGGAAATTTTTCTTTGATGGTGAGTTTATTGAGAGCACGAAAGTCAGGACACATTTGCCAAGAACCTTCTTTCTTTAGTACCATGACGACTGGAGAGGAGTAAGGGATTGTACTAGGATGGATGACTCCGGCAGTAAGGAGTTCCTGGACCATTTTTTCAATTTCATTCTTTTGTGCAAAGGGGTGGCAATATCGACGTATGTTGGGGGGAAGGCTTTCTGGGACAAGGGGAATGGAATGATCATGGACACCGCGGGAAGGAGGGAGTCCTTGGGGAGTGTAGAAGACTGTTTGATGTTTAGAAAGGAGGGCTTGGAGGTCTTGGGGCATGGGTGGGATCTATGTGGCTTGTATGGCATGGAGTTGGGATATGACACCCGAGTGACCTTTTTTGAGCAATTTTTCCATGTGATGAGAACTGATGATTTCAGGAGAACCCGCAGTGATGCCTTGAAATTTATGTTTGTGGCCTCCTTGGTCAAATTGCATGGTTAAGTTCTGAAATTCCATGAGAATGGGACCCAAGGTTCTGAGCCATTCGACACCCAACACAATGTCGCAGCCTCCCATGTCAATAGCAAACATATGGGATTTGAGGTGGTAGTCACCTATTTGGAGACACACATTTTCACAGCGCCCTCCACATTTCATAGAGCCACCATTGGCAATCATGATTTGGAAATTATTGACAGCATGGATATAGCAATGGGTTTCTTGGGCGATGCGGCAATGAATAAAATTGTGGGTGCTGCCACTATCAACCAAGATGATGACCTTTTGGTGCTTGATGTAACCGATTAGCTTGAGAGTTTGGGGGGCAGAGAAGCCAGTGAGAGCATTGAGGGAAATGATGGGTTCTTCTTCGGGAGGGTCGGAGGGAGGGTTTATGTCAGAAATTTATGGTGACTCGGGCATAGGGGGGTTGTCAACATCTTCTTCCTGAATATCTTCAGAGATGGCCATAAAGAGCTTTTGTTCCTTACATTTGTGACCTGGGAAATATTTGTCATAACAATTATAATAGAGGCCTTTGAGTTGGTGTTCAGCCATTTCAGCCCTGGTCAATTTTTGGATTTTTAATGGAGCTCAGGGAGTAGTGGGGTTTACTGGATACCACTTGCAAGATACCAGATATATAAAATATGCAGAACAGAAATAAAATGCTAGAAATGGCAGAATAACAATAAAATATCCAGCATAATCTTCACAATACATAGAAATGATATACGAAATAGCAATAGAAAAGAACTTTGATTCAGAAAGCAATGTTCACAGGCCTCTTCGAGGGGGCAACCTCCAGTCGAGCAGTGCTCTGTTACAATAATCTCCAAGCTAGGGTTTTCATACCCTCGACTCTTATTTATACTAAATATGTCTATTAAGAGAAGCATCTAGAGGAAGATCCTTCTAGAAGCGGGAGCTTCTATTAGGTCTTCTTACATCCGCCTTATTCTATTTTATTGAAAGGTCTTATTAATATTGACCTTTATTACATGTGAATACATTGATCTACCTATGTGCGGGTTAGGACCTTAACAAAGACGTTATCCTGCACTTGAGCTCCATGCCGCTCCCGCTCGTCGACCGTCGAGACCTCACTGGTACCTCCCAGCCAATGCTAGGGGTACTCTGCTTCCCCCTTAGCCCACCGAGCCACAAAGGGGCCACACACTATCCATATGGTATGTCTAGCTCCCAGCTCGCCTCGCAAGGCCGAGCTACCACTCCTATCCGAGCTGGGAAATCCCAACTCCCCACAAGTAATCAGTCAAGTCACAAATCCGGCATCATAACATTACGCTAACAGTCGATCCCTTTCTTCCTCATCTTCCCTTTCTTTTATAGAGTTTTTAGAACTTTCATCTTTCCCTAAATCACATTTAAATTAAGTTTTAATAAAAATCTTCTAAATATTCTCCTTTGCACAAGTGTCATCCATCCCCCTCTTTCCTCCAATAATTGTTTTCTTTAAATTAAAAATTGTCTCATTTTCCTCACCCACCTAGAGTTGCTCCTAAATTTACTCCTAGGTGTTCCTAAATTCCCTTACAGGTTTAAATAATTTCCCTAAAATGAAGTTGCTAATTTAGTTCAAATTAGAAGGTTCTTAATTGTAGATTCTTTACTATGTTGACCTTGCTTTTTACCATAAGTTCCCCTCTTTCCCTTATTATGTTTCCCCCATTCCTTAGTTTCCTAATTTTTATTATTCCCTTCTTTCCCCTTTGTATTAGAGCCAAAACGGCAGTTGCGCTATTTACTCTTTTCCTTTTATTATTAATTTAATATCTTTTTATACTTTCACAAGTTAAATAATTTATTTCTTCTTTACCTTTGATATCCATAGATTTTAATTAAGTTCTTACTCTCTTCATTTTACCCAAAAATTTATGAAGTCCACAACTATTACTTAAGTGGTTTTTAGTTTAAAATTTATTATTTTATTTTTATAAGGTATTTGTCTTAAGGGTAGACAAAATTTTACCCCTAGCGAAGTTTTAGACTTAGGACTTAGATTCTGAACTAGGCGACATTTTAGTTAGGGAAGTTTTTTTTTTTTAATTTCTTAATGAGATAATAGCCTTAGGCCATCTAGGTTCATTCCCTTAACATCATCAACGCGACGTGCCCTTCAGAATGCACTACATGCTCCAAGGGTGCCACTCGCCTCTAGTGCTTCTTTTGCGCGACGTGCCCTTCAGGATGCACCATGTGCTCCAAGGGTGCCACTTGCCTCTTGTGTTTCTTTTGCGTGACGTGCCCTTCAGGATGCACCATGTGCTCCAAGGGTGCCACTCACCTCTTGACTGATTGGTAGACATCAATAACCCCTGGAGTCAACACTCCGCCAGGTGAACTTGTGGGAGACTAAGGGCTTATAAGGAATAAGGCCGCCGCCTTATTGTGCGCCCCTTAGAATCATCGTGAGTGATTGTCGCAGTCTACCCTCACGACATCGTGGGTCCTCTCGAACTAGGTAATCGTTAACCTACAGTTGGAGCCACGACGGGAGTGCTAGTAGGTTGTGGCAGGGATGTTGTCCACACCTCTCCCTCAACCTCTCTTGTAGTCGTGTGTGGCCCCTTTACTCCATATGTGAGTCTGGTCGGCAAGCTATCATCATCATGCATCATCAACAATCATTTTAGAACATGTCCACATCATATCATCTAATCAAATGTACTGAAGTCACAGTAAAACAATCAAACCCCAATAGCACACTCCCTGACTCGATCCGGAGTCCAAGGGGTTTTGTCGATGCCTCTGCATCCTCAAGGTCTAAAACCCTGCACACTCAGTAAAACCGAGTCAATAGCACCTGTCTATGTCAATGCAGTAAAACATCATGTCATCTACCATAACGCATCATAATCAAGGACAAATGTTTTAATATCATAATAGTCTGGATCACTTGCAAGCAAGTGTCCTCAAAGAATAAGTTTTCTCAGTGCGCTAGAGCGGGATGTTACACTTCCTCTCAATTAAAAGATGGTAAAATACTAATTATAGTAAAAGGATAATAATAATAAAATACTAATTATTTTAGAAAGTAAGGATGTAATCCAAAAAAGGAAGACAAAAAAACTTTAATATATTTTAAAACATTGTAATAAAAAGAATATGATTTTCATTTTGTCCTTACTAATGAGACTTTCTCTCAATCAAAAGAAGGTCAAATACTAATCATGGAACTTCTTTTCAGTTAAAAGATAGTAAAATATTAATTATAATAAAAGGCTAATACTAATAAAATACTAATTATTTTAAAAGATAGAATGTAATAAAAAATAAAAATAAAAAAACTTTAATATAATAAGAAGTAGGAGATAAACAAAAAGCATGAAGTCCATCTTTACACAAGAAAAGTTTATAACTCAATATGACTAAGTATGCAACAGTGAGTGTGCAAGTTAATGATTTTGACACCATAAAAGTCCCCCCACATAATTTTAACTACCCTTCTCAAGTTAATGATTTTGACACCATAAAAGTTCCCCCGCATAAATTTAACTATCCTTCATAATCCAACTATATTCCAAAGAGAGTGGAAGTAATAAGTATCCTTAAATAAATAAATAAAAAGAAATAAAATCACAATTGAACAAAGTTTATAGATTTTAATGGTCACTTATTTAACACTTTCAATTTCTATATTGTAGATTTAATGGTCACTTATTTATCATTTTCATTTATTTTATAAATTAAAAGTTATATTTGAGAAAAATAAAATTAATAAAAATTTCATAGAGATTATATAAATTATATAAATTTAAAAGCAATATAGAATTTAAAAGATTTCATTAAAAAAATAGATTAATAACATAAAAATGTAAATACACTTAAAATTTAGCCTTCCTATAAATATATAAATGTTATTTAATATTTTAAGTACGGTCAAATACGCTTTTCTATGTTAAATGTTTTACTTAGCGTTCGATGGAATGGTACGGAACTAGGCGTTACCGCTAGAATTCCCTCCTCAATGATAGACATAACCCCACATATTTACTCATGTCTTTCTTAGCACACACATATCTCTCTTGGAATGGGGGCCACAATGAGTATAACCAAGTCTCGCAATTCTCTATAAGTGGTAAGGCACTCGTTGAAGAACCTTACCTTAATTCCTTCCTCTAGTTAATGAGATTGACTCGTATATAATGGATAATGAATCCTTGATTGGGTTTGATGGGAAGAATATAAAGGGTTGAAAACGACTCATTGAATTAGATGGTGAGTCTGATAATGACTTATTTATTGATGAGGTAAATATGAGAGTGAATCTCGGATCGAGAAGGTAAGTATTATCACGACTCTTTGATTGATGTTTGACGGGAAGCATATAAAGCGTTGAGAAGGACTCCCTTATTTATGAGGAGCTACTGACTTGATGAGGAGTTGTTGACTCATATAGAGTGCCAACTGTCTCGTTAAAGTATGGCACTCTTCAATTCAACTCCATACGGTTGAAATATTTTTTGTTTTTGGTTTGTTAGAGAGATGAAATATCAATAATTCAATTTCAATCAAATACTTTCTTGTTTGAAAAAAATGATTCTTCAGTCCGCAAAGAAATAATCACGGGCGGAAATGGTAAAGGGAAATAAGCACCCCAACAGCTAAGTTGGATGAAGTGTCATGCCAGCGAATCCAAAACTGATATGTTGTTCCCCAGCCGCAATCGTCTGGTCTCAAGAGACTATTTTATTCAACTCAGTCAAATGTTTGTTTATAAGGTGGTTTGACGAGTAGGAAATTCAATTCAATTCAATATTAGGGGACCCTGTTCAAGATAAATTGTTGTTTTAAAAGGTGTGAGTCCCATCAGCCTTATCATAGTGGGCTTAGGGCACAAAATTGGAATAGTTAGAAAGTGTCTAAAGACCTACCCCTCCATCGGGCTTCCTATACTATTATGGTATGGGGGGAAAACAAAAGTGGGGTGAGTAGCCTACCTACGTAGTTCCGGGCAACCTAGCCATACTACATTATATTGTAGGGATGGAGGTAAAATCCGTAGGACAACTAGACACCCCTTAAACGTGGTCGTAGTGGTGGGCGTAATGGTCAAGGGTGAACCTGGATGATTTGAGAGAAAGTGAACATGGGTTCTAGTTTTTGGTTTAGTCCCTTTACCACAACCTCGGTATTGATAACACCAACACCTGCAAATTCCCGTGATTGATTGATAGATGGTCAAAATACACGATGACTAGCGCTATCTCCCTCATTAACCTCGAGTTAAGATAATGAATATCGACGGTATTCAGCTTTCGAAATCAAAACGACAAAGCCCACTGCTCTTGCCATGCAATCTCTGATCATATACCTGGTATATTATGATACAAGCTATCAAGCTAATTAGGATGGATATCCAGCTCCAAACAACACAATTATTTTCAATTAGTTTGAAAGCTATTATTCATATATAATAATGAACTCACCTTGCTTACGCCCGCTCTCAATTAAACAACTTAGATTGTAATAAGCTTTATCTCACATTCATTCATCAAGTGCAAGAGTGGCAACTAAATTTCGATTACATTCATCAAGTGCAAGAGTGGCAACTATATATTGATCGAAGTATTGAATTGAAGAGTATGTGGCTGGTATATAATAGAATGGTCGTTCCAAAGTTGAAGAATCAATTGGCTGCAAGGACTTCAATCGAATAAAACCGGCACACATCATTGGAGGAATGTCCTTGTATGTATTCAGGGAGATAGGCACAGGGCAGTGACTGCATATTGCGAGATATAGGTGTACACCAGTATCGTGGAAACGAATTCCATTGCACTAAAAGTGGTTGTTCCCACGGTCACTTTTCTTGCACCATCATAAGAATAAACTTCCAGAGACAAGTGTAGGACGTTCCTGACTTATGGTAAGCCTAAATTGAGTTCAATCCTTCGGATTTTTATTATGAAGCTTCCGTGTATTCTTGGGAAAAATTCTATTGAATTAACATGCGAGTACCAACAAATGGTTGGGTCAATCACGCGTTTTTCATTCCAGCTCAGGTCAATATTGACTAAAGACGTGGGTTTATTGGTAGATGAAAAGAAACAAAAAGTAATTACACTGAACACAGTGCTCCAGAAATCCGTGATCATGCCATCATTCCAACTAGAAAAAATATTCCAACACGATTTGTACTCTCACATATCCTAACTTTAGAATAAATTTTAATACAATTTCTACAAGGATCTAAGGTAAGGAAAGTACGCCATAATTAGTTTGAAGCGATACTTACGTGATTCTAGGTCATGCACAACCTAACTGAATGAGATGATTGTAATTCTAGGGTCGACAAGTGATAAGACTATAAAATCTCATAGCTAACTAAGTGAACGCCAACATAATCGCATCATTCATATCAGTAGGATTCCCAATACTTAACCATGATATTTCATTACGTTGACATTGTTGTCAACATGTTGTAAATTTAACACCCACCCTTGGAATTTCTTACTTCAAGAGTTAATCCAGGAGGTTGAATGACTGCTAGGGTAAAAGATATAGATTAATTTAACAGAAATCTGAGCAATGACCAATTTTTTTTTTCATTTACTATGTAACCAACACACGCATTTTAGTCCATACCCTAGAACCAACGACAAAATTTGTTGAAACTAAGGCAACTGAAAAAGGGTGGAAGTCCATATGATACCTATGTATACAATATCTATTCTTTTCGACCTAATATAGTAATCAGATATAGGTTAGTGAAGAATTAAAACTATCGGTGATATTGATACATAATCGTGCAAGTATGGGGTCTATGCTACTAGCAAAAATGACAAAGGTTCTCTGAACCACAGATTAATATAGCAAGGATTTGGGAAACATGCATTAATTTTTGTATTTGTGGTGTTTGAATTGTTATTAATCTAGAAATCCTCGTAAACTAGAAACCCTAAATGTAAAGTTATTCTAGTAATTCTCTTGACAATTGATCATGATAACTTGAATTTGAAGATCTAGTTACTCTCGCCAGACTTATTGCTATTGGTTTGTTAGACAGAACGATAGGACTCTCACATTTTGAATATGTATTATCAATATGTTACTTCCCATTGTTCAAGTGCAAGCTTATACACGTTACTTCCCATTGTTCAAGTGAAAACTTATACACATTTTATCTCAGAATAGGTATTTAATGCACATTTGGTAGCATAGTAGGTTTTGGTTATATTCCAAACATAATTCTATTTTATCTGTCAAAACGGGTGAATGTTGCCAGTTTCTAGAAGGATTAGAACAAATTAGGTAAGTAGGGAACATATTTTTATATTTAATGTGAGAAGATCTGCCTAGCAGGGCAGTGGAATAAAATAAGCACTCAGCGTCTAATGAACATTAAAATAGAAAAAACTGACTACTTGAAGAACTACATGTCTTTGCTCACAATAAATACCACTTGTACAACTATCAAATGGGTATCCAAATATGATTTAACCTTTGCAAATCAATAAATTTTCTTTTCAAAAATCACCATCATTCAGGGTTAATGAGAATCATCCCTAAAACAATACAAATTTGATCAAAATGGGCCAACGAATGCCTCAACGTTGCGAGAGCTCGAGAACCCATCTATATCTCTCAAATGGGTATCAAAAAATTATTTTATATTTTTAAGCCCATAATTTCACTTCTTCCAAATAGCCTTTGTTCGAGGCTAGTCAAACTTGAGCCTACAATGACCCAAAGTTGAGAAAAGGGGGCCCAAGAACTACACGTCTTCTCTCGCAATCGGGACCACGTGTAGAAGTCTCAAATGGGTATCCAAATATGATTTCATATTTTGAAATGAAGAATTTTTCTTTTCAAAAATCACCTCCGTTCGGGGTTAACCAGAATAAACCCTAAAACGATATGAATTTGATCGAAAAAGGGCCCCAAGAACTACATGTCTTCACTCGCAATTAGGACCACATGTACAAATATCAAATGGGTATCCAAATACGATTTCATATTTGCAAATGAAGAATTTTTCTTTTTAAAAATCACCTTCATTCGTGGCTAACCAAAATCAACCCTAAAAAGATAGGAATTTGATCGAAATGAAGAATTGTTCTTTTTAAAAATCACCTTCATTCGGGGTTAACCAGAATCAACCCTAAAATGATACAAATTTGATCGAAATGGGCCAAAGAATGCCTAAACGTTATGAGCGCTCAAAAACCCACTTGAATCTCTCAAATGGGTATCAAACAATTATTTTATATTTTTAAACCCATATTTCCACTTCTTCCAAATAACCTTCATTCGGGGCTGGTCAAACTTGGGCCTAGAATGACACAAAGTTCAGAAACAGGGGCTAAAGAACTACATGTCTTCTCCCACAATCGGGACCACACGTACAACTCTCAAATGGGTATCCAAATATGATTTCATATTTAGAAATGAATAATTTTTCTTTTCAAAAATCACCTTCATTCAGGGTTAACCAAAATCATCTCTAAAACGATATGAATTTGATCGAAATGGGACAAACAATGCCTCAACGTTACGAGTGCTTGGGAACCCACTTGAATCTCTCAAATGGGTATCAAAACATTATTTTACATTTTTAAACACATAATACCACTTCTTCTAAATAGCCTTCATTCGGGGTTCGTCAAACTTGGGCTTAGAATGACCCGAAGTTGAGAAAAAGGGGCCCAATAACTACACGTCTTCGCTCATACTTAGGACCATGCGTACAACTCTCAAATGGGTATCCAAATATGATTTCATATTTGCAAATGAAGAATTTTTCTTTTCAAAAATCACCTTCAATGGGGGTTAACCATAATAAACCCTAAAATGATATGAATTTGATCGAAATGAGCCCATTTCAATCAAATTTGTATCATTTTAGGGTTGATTCTGGCTGACCCCAAATGAAGGTGTTTTTTTGTAAAGCAAAATTCTTCATTTGCAAAGGTGAAATCATATTTGGATACCCATTTGAGAGTTGTATGTGCGGTCCCGATTGCGGGCGAAGACGTGTACTTCTTGGGGCCCTTTTTCTAATTTTTAGGTCATTATATGGCCACTTTTGACTAGCCCTGAATGAAGGCAAGGCGTAAGATGTGAAATTATCGGTTTACAAATATAAAATGATACATTCATAGGCATACAAGTTTAGATACAATAAAAAGCATATTCATATTTTCACAAACAACATTCATACATATACAATCAAAACATATTCATATATTAGAAAATAATGAAAACAACACACACACTATTTACATACAAATACAATAAAAAACAAATTCATATATTCACAAACAATGAAAACAACACACAAAATATACATAGAAATACAACACTCAGAATGATACATTCATAGGCATACAAGTTCAAATACAATCAAAAACATATTCATATTTTCACAAACAATATTCATACATATACAATCAAAACATATTCATATATTAGCAAACCATGAAAACAACACACAAACAATTTACATCTAATACAATAAAAAGTGTATTCATGTATTCACAAACAATGAAAACAACACTCACAATATTCATACTGTTGGCATGTTTTCAGACAAAAGGAAAAGTATGATGGTTGGCATGTTTAATAGGCAGAGTATTCTTTTCATTGATGGCAAGATCAGTGTATGCATCGATGGCAAAATAGGAACAAAGTAAGTGAATTAGCAGAAAGTTGAAAGCAGTGCGAAGGTGTGCTTGTTGAAGATCGAATGGCAAGATCGAAGTGTTGGTCAAACTACATTTTGGAGTTTTGGCTACCGGGATTTCAGATACCGGGATATGGAAATGTCAAGGACCCTCACTACAAGAGTCTCGATGTCACGAAATGAAAAATGTTGATGTGATGTTCATCCGACTCCATTTCGGAGTATCGAATACCAAGATTTCGGATACCGGGAGATGGAAATGTCAAGGACCCTCACCATAGGAGTCCTGAAGTCGCGAAATGTGAAATGTCGAAATCCCGTGAAACCACAACGTTTCAGAGTTTTGGATACCGGGAGTTGGAGGAGTCAAGTGTCGAAACACTTCACCACAGGAGAACTGAAGTTGCGAAATGCGAAATTCCGAAATCCAGCGAAACCACTACGTTTCGGAGTTTCGGATACCGGGAGTTGGAGGAGTGAAGTGTGGATAAGATTTGGACCATTGGTTCCATAGGACACGTGGTGAAATATTTCCATTTCGCTTACTGCAAAGTCAAAGTAATGGAGTTCCCTAAATCTCTTGAACTTGCAATATGCGAAATCACGAAATATCGAAAGGCGAAATTACGAAAGGCGCTAACTGGTAAGTTTTTTTTTCTTCGGAGTTTCGAGGATCGTGACATGGAGAGTCAAGTTATATCATCATAAGGAATGCTAGAATGTTGAAATGTGAAATGATGAAATGATCGAAGCTAGTCAGGCTAAGCTTTTCTTTTCGGAGTTTCGGAGATCGCAACATGGAGCGTCAAGTTATCTCATCACAAGGAATGTCGAAATGTCGAAATTGCGAAATGGAAAAGTAAGAGCAAGACTCATCATTTAATCCAATGGTGCAGGTAAAATTGAATATGATCAGAGGGCTATTGTTTCATCTCACAGTTAATTGATCAGTTACGAATCAGTTAGCAAAACTGATTCATGATTCTTGATTGGTTGGTGTTTCAGTTGTTGAGACATTATCTTTGCCGAAGAAGATTCGAGGTGTACCTGTCGTGGTCGGTGTGTATAAAATAAAAACATAGAGATTGTGCGTGGTTGGTTGTTCAGACCGGAAAAATGAGTTGAACCGTAGAATTGAAAAACTACAAGATACACAGTGTGAAGAAATCTCAGAGAGAAGGAACAAAAGTTGAACAGAAAAGAAAATGTGGAGAGAGCAGAATGTGCATATATCAAAGAGGATGAGAAGGAAAAAGAAATAATAGATAGAAAGAGACAACAAGTCAAGCCAAATATGAACAGAGAAGAAGAATAGTGTCGCAGAGAAGAATTGCATAATAGTGAAGAAGTGGTAAGAATTGATTTATCTGTGTGTTGGTTATTCAATCATCCATTTGTAAATAGGGTGGTAGGGAGGACTGTTGTCCTCATAGGTTCAAGTGGGTGCTTGAACAAAGGGATTAGTATCTTCCATCTGATTAAAACCATAGAAACTAGGTTGGCAGGGTGGTGCAAGGGAGAACATTTGTTCTCTACTATACAGGTTGGAGCCTGTGTAACTGGAAGTAGTTGCTTCCATCTAGTTGGTGCTGGAATACTCAGGGAGTTGGTGCTTCCTTCTAGTGGGTGCTAGAGAAACCAGAGAGTTGGTGTTCTCAAACAATTTGGAGCTTGTAAAACAGAGGTAGTAGCCTCACATTGAGTTGGTGCTTAATTATAGATGATCTACAGAACTTAAAAGACTGCCTATCATTTCGAAGAAGAAGAGGTTTTGTCCCTTTATGGGTTTCCTCGTGAAAATATGTCTCTGTGTATATCTTATGTGTGACTGATGCTCATTATTTATGTTGTCCATATGCTGTATAATATTGATGATCACTTGAAGAAAGTTTAAGAATTGTTTAATTGAATTAATATTGTTTAAGCACAGTAACAACTGATTCACCCCCCCTCTCAGTTGTCTTAGTAATTTCAAAAATTGGTATTAGAGCAGGTTCCTTTTATCTAAAGGTATATCTATAAGCTTAAACATGACAAGTCATGAAGGGACTTCATCCAGTAAGCCTCCTCTGTTTGATGGAACAAATTTTGCCTTTTGGAAGGTTAGAATGAGAACATACCTAATGGCCTTAGGTGTTGATGTTTGGGATGTAGTAGAGACTGGATACATAAATCCTATTGTGCTAGCTTCTAAGGATGATAAGTTATAATTCCTCTTTAATGCTAAAGGAATGAATGCTATCTTGAATGGACTTGAAGAAGTTGAGTTTGTAAAGGTGATGCATCTTCAAACTGCCAAAGAAATGTGGGATAAAATTATTAGTAGCTATGAAGGAAATGAGAAATTTAAAGATGCTAAACTTCAAACATTCAGGTTGAAGTTTGAACAACTAAATATGTATGAAGGTGAAATAGTTAGCAAGTATTTTTTAAGAGTTGAAGAACTTGTGAATGCTATGAAGGGTCTTGGTGAGAAATTTGAAGAATTACTCTTAGTTCAGAAGATTTTGAAATCTCTGCCCGATAAATTTAATCCAAAAGTCTCTGCAATAGAAGAACTAAATGATCTTAAAACTCTGTCCATTGATCAACTTCTAGGAACCTTAACTGCATATGAAATGAAAATTATCAAAGATAAATCCATTACTAGAGAAGCATCGTTTAAAGCAGACAAAAATACTGATTTGGAATTAGATGATATTGAGGCAAAATTTGTGAGAAGGTTAAAGAAAGGATCAGGAAAATATCAAGGCAAGTTGCCCTTCAAATTCTTTAACTATGGTAAGATAGGTCATTTTGCATCTAAGTGTCCCCATCAAAAAAAGTACCAGACCTCTGATGATGAAAAGAAGTACAAATTCAAGAAATATAGTAAGAAGAAAAGTCTGGTTGCAAATAATGACAATTCCTCAGAAGACACAGATAGTGACTTCTCTTGTGAAGATAAGGTAAATGACTTCATGCTTATGGCCAAAGAGGATTATGATAATAAAATCATAGGCAGTGATGATAATGATGAAGAAGTTGTGGTTGATATGGAAGGAGAACTAATCAGTGCACTGGAAGAGATTGACAGACTCAGAATTAAGAACAAAAAGAAAAAATAATTGCTGATACAGTTTGGGAAAGACAGTAAACAACCTGATGAAGACTTTTCCCTGTTGAAAGTGGAATTAGAAGAGACAAAGAAAATAGAAGACATACTGAAACAACAGTTGTCAGAAAAGAAAGCTAGGTGTGAAGCCTTAGAAGAAGAGATAGTAAAAACCAGAAAAGAAATGGAGAAGTTTAAGAGATTGTATCACCAAAATCTGCCAAGTATTAAAGCCTCAAAAGGATTAACCTCCATTCTAAATCAGCAAAGAAGCCCAAAGTTGAAAGCTGGATTGGGGTATGAAGAAGGCTCAAGTAGTGATCATCCAAGTAATACAGAACCTATTAAGTTTGTGAAATACTCAAACATTGACAACAATCACTCTACAAGAAACAAAGAAAGAAAATCAACCACCAAGAAGGAATGAAAGAAAAAATACCAGAACTGAATCTGTAGATCAAAGAGATCATCGGCATGAAAGAAATCGACCTCCTCAAAGAAGACAAATTTTTTCAAGGTACAAAGGTTTTTTCTATGGTTATTGTTTTTTCTGCTCTAATTTTGGTCCCAAAGATATAAACTGTTCTTTAAGATTTAGATATGAGAAATCAAGTTTTTCAAGGAATAATTATCCACCACTACAAAGATTGAGACAACCAAGCAACAAACAATCACAGACTATAAATCATGTGATGACTGGGAGAAGGACACAGGTGAAACACAACAACAATTATGAGCATAACAATTGTTATAATATGTTATTCAATGAACCAGGATGTTACAACTGCCATAATTATGGACATAAAGCTGCAGACTGTCACTTAAATAATTACAAGTCAGATTTGATCCCCACTGCTGAAAATGTCAAAGTTTGGAAGAAGAAAGAAGATGACAAGTGTGGACTAGTGTTATCATCCCAAAGACAAAAGAATCCTTGGTATATTGATAGTGGATGTTCCAAACATATGACTGGAGACAAAAGTAAGTTTCTAACTCTAAGTGATAGCAAAGCAGAGAATGGAACTTTTGGAAATAATGCACCAGAAAAAATAAAAGGTAAAGGAATGGTAGTTTTGAGTAATGGCAAAGGGAAAGCTCAAGATGTGTTGTTTGTAGAAGGTCCGAAACATAATCTTCTCAGTGTCAATCAAGTTTGTGATCGAGGATGTGAAGTCATTTTTACCTCTAAAGACTGTAGAATAAAATCTGTGAATTCAGGACAACTAGTTGCAAAAGGGATAAGAACAGAAAACAATGTCTATGTGTTAAAAGAAGAAAAAGAAGAATGCCACTTAAGCAAGTATGATTAAAGTTGTTTGTGGCATAGGAGACTTGGAAACCTAAATTTTGATCATATAATCAAGCTCAGAAACAATGAGGCACTAAAATATCTTATGAAGATATCAAAGCCATATGACACTGTTTGTAAACCTTGTCATATAGGAAAGCTTACTCGCACTCAGTTCAAATCTAAAAAAATTCCTTCAACATAAAAACCTCTCCAATTAGTACATATGGATTTATGTGGACCACCAAGGAAAGAAGGTATAGGAAAAGAAAATTATTTGTATGTTTATTATTGATGATTATTCTAGACTAACTTGGGTTTCCTTTTTGAAGGAAAAATCTAAAGCATTTGAAAAATTCAAAGTGTTTAAGGGTTTGAATGAGAATCAAACAGGAAAGAGATTAAAGGTAGTAAGATCTGATAGAGGAGGAGAGTTTAGTTCATGGAACTTCAAAATTTTCTGTGATAAACATGGGATAAAAAGAGAGTACACAATTCCAAGGACTCCACAACAAAATGGAGTTGTTGAGAGGAAGAATAGATCAATACAACAAATGGTAAGATCGATGATGAATGAAAGGAACATATCTCAGACATATTGGGTAGAAGCAATTCATATAGTTGTTCATATCCTTAACAAAGCTCATCTCAGGCCACACAATGACAAGACTCCTTATGAACTATGGTTTGGAAGACCTGCTTCAATCAAGCATTTTAAAGTCTTTGGGAGTAAATGTTATATCAAGAACAATGATGAAAATATTGGCAAATATGATGATAGGGATGATGAAGGTATATTCTTGGGTTATGCAACAAATAGTAAAGGGTATAGATGTTACAATAAGAGATTTTGCATAAACTGGTTGATTGTATAGACATAAAAGTTGATGAAGAAATCCCGGTCAAAAATGTAAGCAGTGTTGAACCAAGCATAGAAGATATAGTTGAAGATGAGGATCAACAGGTCCAAGGATCAGAAAGGGAAGAATATGGATCAGATGAAGATATGAATACTCAGGATGACACAAATCAACGGAAACAAGAAAAATCACCTCTCATAATTGTTAGAAAGAATCATCCTGAAAATCAGATAATTGGAGATATAAATAAAGGAGTTCAGACAAGAAGGAAATTGATTAAAGACTCAGAACAGTCTCATGTTGCATTTTTATCTATGAATGAACCTAAAAAAAATTATGAAGCCAGCCAACATGATGATTGGATTAGAGCAATGAATGAATATCTTGATCAGATTGAGAAGAAAAATACTTGGGAGCTTGTCCCCAGACCTGAAGAGAAGAATGTAATAGGTTCCAAATGGGTGTTCAAGAATAAAATGAATGAAAAATGACAAGTTGTTAGAAATAAAGCTAGATTGGTCTGTAAAGGGTATGCACAAGTTGAAGGTCAGGACTTTGATGAAACTTTTGCACCAGTGGA
>ML777441.1:373316-389841 GCA_009831015.1 Picea engelmannii | reverse complement strand
GAATATTTATCTCTCAAGAAAAATATTTGAAAGAGATGTGGAAGAAATTTCAGATGGAGGATTCCTCTCCTATTAGCACACCTATGGTGTATGGTTGCAAACTTAGTAAAAATGATGTTTCACTGGATGTTGATCAAAGAACATATCGTTCTATGATAGGCAATCTTCTGTACATCACAACATCTCGTCCTGATATAATGCAAGTTGTTGGAATGGTAGGTCGTTATCAGTCTACTACTAAACAAAGTCATTTGGTAGCTATCACAAGGATATTCAAATACTTGAAGGGAACAATGGCGTATGTTCTGTGGTATCCCAGAAATCAAAATTTTCAGTTAACTGCTTATTCAGATATAGATTGGGAAAACTATGTTGATGAGAGAAAAAGCACCAGCAAAGGAGAATTATTTATGGGTGACTCATTAGTAACATGGCTCAGTAAAAAGAAAGGATCCATTTCATTATCAACTACAGAGGCATAATACATTGTTGTTGCTACCTACTGCACACAATTTTTGTGGATGATTCAAACTCTTGCAGATTTGAAGGTAACTTACACTGATCCCATTCCAATTCACTGTGATAACCTCAGTGTCATTAGTGTCTCTAAGAATCCTGTTTTTCATTCCAAGACTAAGAATATCCCAATAAAGTACCATTTTCTTAGATAACAATTTACAAACATAATTGTTTAGCTGAATTATATTCCTTCCACAGAACAGATTGTTGATATCTTTACTAAACCTTTAGAAGCAACTTCTTTTGGATATCTTCATCAAAAGTTGGGGGTTATAATTTCTTGTGTCTAACCTGTTCACCTGGTCAGGGGGAGTACTTATTGAATATCTTGTGTATTTCTAAGCTGCTCGTAGTTGACAGGGGGAGTATGTACTACAACAGCTAAGGGGGAGTGTGTTTTTTCTTTGACATTGATGTCAAAGGGGGAGAAAGTGTGATGATTTCAAGGATGCTACAGTGGTATAGTTGCATGTTTTTCAAGGATGCTACAGTGGTGTAGTTGCATCATGGGGTTTCCATCAATGCTAAAGGGGGAGATTGTTGGCATGTTTTCAGACAGAAGGAAGAGTATGATGGTTGGCATATTTAACAGGCAGAGTATTCTTCTCATTGATGGCAAGATCAGTGTATGCATCGATGGAAAAACAGTAACAAAGTAAGCGAATTGGCACAGAGTCAAAAGAAGTGCGAAGGTGTGCTTGTTGAATATCGAATGGCAAGATCAAAGTGTTAGTCAAATTGCATTTTGGAGTTTTGGCTATCGGGATTTCGGATACCGGGAGATGGAAATGTCAAGGACCCTCACTGCAGGAGTCCTGAAGTTGCGAAATGAAAAATTATGATGTGATGTTCATCCGACTCCATTTCAGAGTATCGGATACCAGGAGATGGAAATGTCAAGGACCCTCACCACAGAAGTCCTGAAGTTGTGAAATGTGAAATGCCGAAATCCCACGAAACCACGATGTTTCAGAGTTTCAGATACCGGGAGTTGGAGGAGTCAAGTGTCAAAACACTTCACCACAGGAGACCTGAAGTCACGAAATGCGAAATTCCGAAATCCAACGAAACCACTACGTTTCGGAGTTTCAGATACCGGGAGTTGGAGGAGTCAAGTGTTGAAACACTTCATCACAGGAGACCCGAAGTCGCGAAATGCGAAATGTCGAAATCCAGCGAAACCACTACGTTTCAGAGTTTTGGATACTGGGAGTTGGAGGAGTCAAGTGTCGAAACACTTCACCATAGGAGTCCTGAATTTGTGATATGTGAAATCATGAAATAATTCTAGTCGTTGGATCGAGGATTGATCTGGACCATTGATCAGACACGACGAAGGTCGTGAAATTTTGAATTCACGATAAGATCTGGACCATTGGGTCCATAGGATAGGTGGCGAAAGATTGTCATTTTTTTTACTGCAAAGTCAAAGGAACGAAGTTCCCTAAATCTCTCGAACATTGCGATATGCGAAATCACGAAATGCCGAAAGGAGAAATTGCGAAAGGCGCTAACAGGTAAGTTTTTTTTTCTTCGAAGTTTCGGGGATCATGACATGGAGAGTCAAGTTATCTCATCACAAGGAATGTCGGAATGTCGACATGTGAAATGTCGAAATGATTGAAGCTAGTCAAGCTAAGCTTTTCTTTTCGGAGTTTCGGGGATCGCAACATGGAGTGTCAAGTTATCTCATCACAAGGAATGTCGAAATGTTGAAATGTCAAAATTGCGAAATGGAGAAATAAGCATGAGACTCACCATTTAATCCAATGGTGCAGGTAAACTTGAATATGATCGGAGGGATATTGTTTCATCTCATAGTTAATTGATCAGTTGCGAATCAGTTAGAAAAACTGATTCATGATTCTTGATTGGTTGGCGTTTTAGTTGCTGAGACGTTTTATTTGTCAAAGAAGATTCGAGGTGTACCTGTCGTGGTTGGTGTGTATAAAAGAAAAACATAGAGACTGTGCATGGTTGGTTGTTCGAACTAGAAAAATGAGTTGAACTGTAGAATTGAAAAACTACAAGATACATAGTGTGAAGAAAGCTCAGAGAGAAGGAAAAGAAGTTGAACAGAAAAGAAAAGGTGGAGAGAGAAGAATGTACATAAATCAAAGAGGATGAGAAGGACAGAGAAAGAATAGATAGACAGAGACATCAAGTCAAGCCAAATATGAATAGAGCAGAAGAATAGTGTAGCAGAAAAGAATTGCATAATAGTGAAGAAGTGGTAAGAATTGATTTATCTGTGTGTTGTTTATTCAATCATCTATTTGTAAACAAGGTGGTAGGGAGCTTCTAGGGAGGATTGTTTTCCTCAGAGGTTCAAGTGTGTACTTGAACAAAGGGAGTAGTAGATTCCATCTGATTGCAGCCAAAGAAACCAGGGTGGCAGGGTGGTGCAAGGGAGAACAATTTTTCTCTATTATATAGGTTGGAGCCTGTGTAACTGGAAGTAGGTGCTTCCATCCAGTTGGTGCTGGAATACTCAGGGAGTTGGTGCTTCCTTCTAGTGGGTGCTAGAGAAACCAGAGAGTTGGTGCTCTCAAACAAGTTGGAGCTTGTAAAACAGAGGTAGTAGCCTCACATTGAGTTGGTGCTCAATTATAGATGATGTACAGAACTTAAAAGACTGCCTATCATTTCGAAGAAGAAGAGGTTTTCTCCCTTTATGGGTTTCCTCTTGAAAATCTATCTCTGTGTATATCGTATGTGTGACTGATGCTCATTATTTATGTTGTCCATATGTTGTATAATATTGATGATCACTTGAAGAAAGTTTAAGAATTGTTTAATTGAATTAATATTGTTTAAGCATAGTAACAACTTATTCACCCCCCGTCTCAGTTGTCTTAGTAATTTCAACACATACATATACAACAAAAACATATTCATATATTAGCAATTACTGAAAGCAACTCACAAACAATACATACAAAGACAACACTCAAAATGATACATTCATAGGCATACATGTTTAGAGACAATCCAAAACATATTTATATTTTCACAAACAATATCCATACATTTACAATCAAAACATATTCATATATTAGCAAATAATGAAAACAATACACACACAATTTACATACAAATACAATAAAAAATATATTCATGTATTCATAAACAATGAAAACAAGACACAAACAATAGATAAAAATACAACACTCAAAATGATACATTCATAGGCATAAGTTTAGATACAATGAAAAGCATATTCATATTTTCACAAACAATATTCATACATATACAATCAAAATGTATTCATATATTAGCTAATCATCAAGAAAACACACAAACAATTTACATACAAATACAATCAAAAGTATATTCATGTATTCACAAACAATGAAAACAACACTCAAATACAAATACAATCAAAAGTATATTCATGTATTCACAAACAATGATAAATTCACATGTATACAAGTTCACATAAATTCATAGGAAAGTTCAGATACAATCAAAATCATATTCATATTTTCACAAACAATATTCATACATATACAATCAAAACATATTCATATATTAGCAAATAATGAAAACAACACACAAACAATTTACATACAAATACAATAAAAAATATATTCATGTATTCACAAACAATACATACAAATACAACACTCAAAATGATACATTCGTAGGCATAGGCATACAAGTTCAGATACAATCAAAATCATATTCATATTTTCACAAACAATATCCATACATATACAATCAAAACATATTCATATATTAGCAAATAATGAAAACAACACACAAACAATTTACATACAAATACAATAACAAATGTATTCATGTATTCTCAAAACATACATACAAATACAATACTCAAAATGATACATTCATAGGCATAGGCATACACATTCAGATAAATCATATTCATATTTTCACAAACAATATTCATACATATACAATCAAAACATATTCATATATTAGCAAATGATGACAAAAACACACACAATTTACATACAAATATATTCATGTATTCACAAACACAATTTTCATACAAATAAGATCAAAAGTATATTCATGTATTCAAAAACAATGATAAATTCACATATACACAAGTTCAGATAAATTCATAGGCATACAAGTTCAGATACAATCAAAAGAATATTCATATTTTCACAAACAATATTCATACATATACAATCAAAACATATTCATATATTAGAAAATAATGAAAACAACACACAAACAATTTACATGCAAATACAATAAAAAATATATTCATGTATTCACAAACAATACATACAAATACAACACTCAAAATGATACATTCATAGGCATAGGCATACAAATTCAGATACAATCAAAAGCATATTCATATTTTCACAAAAAATATTCATACATATACAATCAAAACATATTCATATCTTAGAAAATAATGAAAACAACACACACACAATTTACATACAAATACAATAGCAAATATATTCATGTATTGACAAACAATGTAAACAACACACAAACAATACATACAAATAAAACACTCAAAATGATATATTCATAGGCATACAAGTTCAGATACAATCAAAAGCATATTCATATTTTCAAAAACAATATTCATACATATACAATAAAAACATATTCATATATTAGCAAATAATGAAAACAACACACAAACAATTTACATACAAATACATTCAAAAGTATATTCATGTATTCACAAACAATGAAAACAACACTCACAAGCATTTGAAATGATAAGTTCACATATATACAAAGAATGAAATCATCTCTAACACTCAAAATAATACATTTAAAAATAACTAAGCAAACGTTTCAAAGAATTAATACACATACAAATGGAAATAACACTTGCAAACAATCAAAATCAATGATGTTTTCATGCACATACAAATTTAATTAAAAGTGCACTCGTATACTCACAAACAAAGAAAACAACACTCCAAACAATCAAAATCATATGTTCATACATATTACAGTAAAAACTAAATAATACATTCATACTTTACAAGTAAATCCTAAAGAATATATATAAGAAAGGAAAACACCATTTTCGCATTCACAATGATAATTCAAATACATATAATTAGACATATAATACTATTAAAAAATATAGTTCAACAATGTAGTTCAAATATAATACAAATAGTAGAGAAAGAAGTTTATAATAATAATAATAATATGTATGAAAATATAATCTAAATAATAGAGAAATAAATTTATAATAATAAGTAAAAAAATAATAGAGAAATAAATTTATAATGATAAATATAAAAAAAATAATATGAAAATAATAATAAGTAAAAAAATAATAGAGAAATAAATTTAAAATAATAAGTAAAAAAAATAATAATATAAAAATGATAATAAGTAAAAAATGAAAAATGAAAAATAATAATAATAAATTTTAAAAAGTAAAGAAAAAAATTAAAAAAAAAAAAAAATCAAATTTTGTTTATTTAAAAGGTGCAAAATGTATTTTGATGTATATAATTTATGTATGTATAATTTGTCATTTATATTTATTTTAAAAAGATATATTAAAACACATTTATAAATTTATTATAACAAAATGTTTTTGATTGGATGTATAGAATGTGTTAAAAATGCAAGTAAAAACATTTGAGTAAATGTATGTGTTAGAGCCACTATAAATAAAAGGACACAAAAAACCACAACCACAAGAAACAACTCAAAGGAGGGTTACAATTTAACCCTCCTTAAATATTTTGGAGGGGAAAATCCCCTCCAAAAAAAACAAACCCTTTGGTGTTCTTATTAGTGATAATTATTTTCATGTATTAGGCCATCTACATACAATAATTAAAAATATAAATTGTTGTAGATACAATACTAGAAAATGCAAAACTAATCAATGTCCTTCATTTGTAGACAAATTGGTTTTGATAAGCAATGACTTCATGCAACTTAGTCTTGTGCAACCTACAACATTGAAATGACATTGTTAGTACACAAACCTTCATAAATCCATGCAATAGAATTAAATGCACTATATTAATTAATTTAACCATTAATTACATGTGAAAAAAGAAAAAAGAAAAATTAACTCTAAAAGTATTATTTAACCATTAATTACATCTGAAAAAAGAAAAAAGAAAAACTAACTCTAAAAGTATTATATATAGAGAGAATCAACATCATAAAATTATATTCCTATGGTATTGTAGATATTTAACTATTTCCATACAAATCAAACAATTTTGGAAATCCAAATCAATACAATTTGGAAGCAAGAACCCATCAATGTATACCTAAACTATGAAATGACATAAAGAAATAAGGTCCTTTAACTTCTTATTAGGGAAATTGAGATTGAGCTAATGTAGATATAAAACATAAGGAAGAATAAGAAAACATATTTCATAACTTAACTTTGCCCTAGCATGAAATTTAACTATTCCCTTTTACGACTAACATATCTTCTAACATGAAACAAAAATGGGTAGAAAATATCAATATATTACCCATAAAAATCTACAAAGGCAAAGGCTATCAATACGAGTTCCAAAAAAGTTTGTTAAAAAGAATATGGTTTTCATTTTTTCATTGCTAATGATAAGATTTCCTCTAAATCAAAAGATGGTCAAATACTAATGATGAGACTTCATCTCAATTAAAAGATGGTCAAATACTAATTATAGTAAAAGGATAATAATAATAAAATACTAATTATTTTAGAAGGCAAGGATGTAATCCAAAAAAGGAAGAAAAAAAACTTTAATATATTTTAAAGCATTGTAATAAAAAGAATATGATTTTCATTTTGTCATTGCTGATGAGATTTTCTCTCAATCAAAAGAAGGTCAAATATTAACCATGAAACTTCCTTTATGTTAAAAGATAGTAAAATATTAATTATAATAAAAGGCTAATGCTAATAAAATACAAATTATTTTAAAAGATAGAATGTAATCCAAAAAAAATAAAACAAAAAAATTTGATATAATAAGTAGGAGATAAACAAAAAGCATGAAGTCCATCTTTAAACAAGAAAAGTTTATAGCTCAACATGACTAAGTATGAAACAATGAGGGTGCAAGTTAATGATTTTGACACCATAAAAATCCCCCGACATAATTTTAACTACCCTTCTCAAGTTAATGATTTTGACACCATAAAAGTCGCCCCACATAATTTTAACTATCCTTCATAATGCAGCTATATTACAGAGAGAGTGCAACTAACAAGTATCCTTAAATAAATAAATAAAAAGAGATAAAATCATAATTGAACAAAGTTTATAAATTTTAATGGTCACTTATTTAACACTTTCAATTTCTATATGGTAGATTTAATGGTTACTTATTTAAAATTTTCATTTATATTATAAATTAAAAGTTATATTTGAGAAAAATAAAATTAATAAATTTTTTTATAGAGATTATATAAATTATATAAATTTGAAATTAATATAGAATTTAAAAGATTTCATTTAAAAAATAGATTAATAACATAAAAATGTAAATACACTTAAAATTTAGCCTTCCTATAAATATAGAAATGTTAAATATTTTAAGTACAGTCAAATACGTTTTTCTATGTTAAATTTTTTACTCAGCGCTCAATGGAATAATGCAGAACCAGGCATTACTGCTAGAATTCTCTCCTCAGTGATAGACATAACCCCAAATACTTACTCATGTCTTTCGTAACACACAAGTATCTCTCCTGGAATGTGGACCACAATGAGTATAACTAAGTCTCATAATTCTCTATAAGTGGTAAGGCACTCGTTGAAGAACCTTACCTTAATTCCCTCCTCTAGTTAATGAGACTGACTTGTATATAATGGATAATGACTCCTCGATTGGGTTTGACGGGAAGAATATAAAGGGTTGAAAATGACTCCTCGAATTAGAAGGTCAGTCTGATAATGACTTATTTATTGATGAGGTAAATATGAGAGTGACTCCCGGTTTGAGAAGGTAAGTATTATCACGACTCTTTGATCGATGTTTGATGAGAAGAATATAAAGCGCTGAGAAGGACTCTCTTATTTATGAGGAGTTACTGACTTGATGAGGAGTTGTTGACTTGTATAGAGTGCCAACTGTCTCGTTAAAGTATGGTTCTCTTCAATTCAACTCCATACGGTTGCAATACTCTTTGTTTTTTGTTTGTTGGAGATATGAAATCTCAATAATTCAATTTCAATCAAATACTTGCTTGTTTGAAAAAAATGACTCTTCAGTCCACAAAGAAATAATCACGAGTGGAAGTGGTAAAGGGAAACAAGAAACCCAACAGCTAAATTGGATGAAGTGCCAGACAAGAGAATCCAAAATTGATATGTTATTCCCCAGCCGCAATCGTCCGGTCGCAAGAGACAATTTTATTCAACTCAGTCAAATGTTTGTTTATAAGGTGGTTTGACGAGTAGGAAATTCAATTCAATTCAATATTAGGGGATCCTGTTCAAGATAAATTGTTGTTTGAAAATGCGTGAGTCCCATCAGCCTTATCATAGTAGGCTTAGGGTGTAAAATTGGAATAGTTAGAAAGTGTCTAAAGACCTACCCCTCCATCGGGCTTCCTATACTATTGTGGTGTGGGGGAAAAATAAATGTGTGGTGAGTAGCCTAACTACGTATTTCTGGGCGACCTAGCCATACTACATTATATTGTAGGGATGGAGGTAAAATCCATAAGAAAATCAGACACCCCCTAAACGTGCCAGTAGTGGTGGTCGTAAGGGTCAAGAGTGAACCTAGATGATTTGAGAGAAAGTGAACATGGCTTCTAGTTTTTGTTTCAGTCCCTTTACCGCAACCTCGGTATCGATAACACCAACACTAGTTAATTCCCATGATTGATTGATAGATGGTCAAAATACACGATGACTAGCGTTATCTCCCTCATTAACCTCGATTTAAGATAATGAATATCAATAGTATTCATCTTTCCAAATCAAAACGACAAAGCCCACTGCTCCTGCCACGCAATCTCTGATCATATACCTGGTGTATTATGATACAAGCTATCAAGCTAATTAAGATGGATATCTGGCTCCAAACAACACAATTATTTTCAATTAGTTCGAAAGATATTATTCATATAGAATAATGAACTCACCTTGCTTACACCCGCCCTCAGTTGAACAATGTAGATTGTAATATACTTTATCTCACATTCATTCATCAAGTGCAAGAGTGGCAACTACATATCAATCGCATTCATCAAGTGCAAGAGTGGAAACTACATATCAATCGCAGTATTGAATTGAAGAGTATGCGGCTGGTATATAATAGAATGGTCGTTCCAAAGTTAAAGAATCAATTGGTTGCAAGCATATAAAGCAAATAAAACTGACACACATCATTGGAGCAATGTACTTGTATGTATTTAGGGAGATAGGCAAAGGGCAGTGACTGCGTATTACGAGAGATAAGCATACAACAGTATAGTGGAAACAAATTCCACTGCATTAAAAGTGGTTGGTCCTATAGTCACCTTTATTGCACCCTCAAGGGTCATAAGAATAAACTTCGGGAGACAAGTGTAGGACGTTCCTGACTCATGGCAAGCCTAAATTGAGTTCAATCCTTCGGATTTTTATTATGAAGCTTTTGTGTATTCTTGGGAAAAATTCTATTGAATTAACATGTGAGTACCAGCAAATGGTTGGGTCAAACACATGTTTTTGATTCCATATCAGGTCAATATTGACTAAAGACATGGGTTTATTGGTAGATGAAAAGAAACAAAAAGTAATTACATTGAACACAGGGCTCCGGAAATCCGTGATCGTGTCAACATTCCAACTAGAAATAATATTCCAATGCGATATGTACTCTCAGGTATCCTAACTTTAGAATAAATTTTAATACAATTTCTACAAGGATCTAAGGCAAGGAAAGTACGCCATAATTAGTTCGAAGCGATACTTAAGTGATTTTAGGTCACTTACAACCTAAGTGAATGAGACGATTGTAATTATGGGGTCGACAAGTGATAAGAATGTAAAATATCACAGCTAACTAAGTGAACGCCAACATAATCCCATCATTCATATTGGTAGTATTCCCAAAACTTAACCATGAGATTTCATTACGTTGACATTGTTGTCAACATGTTGTAAATTTAACACCCACCCTTGGAATTGCTTACTTCAAGCATTAATCCAGGAGGTTGAATGACTTCTTACTTCAAGCGTTAATCCAGGAGGTTGAATGACTGCTAGGGTAAAAGATATAGATTAATTTAATAGAAATCTGAGTGATGACCAAATTGTTTTTTCGTTTTCTATGTAACCAACACACGCAGTTTAGTCCATACCCTAGAAATAACGACGAAATTTGTTCAAAGTAAGGAAACTAAAAAAGGGTGGAAGTCCAGATGATACCTTTGTATAGAGTATCTATTCTTATCGACCTACTTCAGTAATTAGATACAGGTTAGCAAAGAATTAATACTATCGATGATATTGAAACGGAATCGTGCAAGTATGGGGTCTATGCTACTAGCAAAAATGACAAATTTTCTCTGAACCACAGATTAATACAGCAAGGATTTGGGAAACATGCATTAATATTTGTATTCGTGGAGTTTGAATTGTTATTAATCTGGAAATCCTCGTAAACTGGAAACCCTAAATGTAAAGTTATTCTAGTAATTCTCCTGACAATTGATCATGATAACTTGAAGTTGAAGATCTAGTTACTCTCACCAGACTTATTGCTATTGGTTGGTTAGACAGAGAGATGGGACTCTCACATTTTGAATATGTATTATCAATCCTTTACTTCCCATTGTTCAAGTGCAAGCTTATACAAGTTACTTCCCATTGTTCAAGTGAAAACTTATACACGTTCTATCTCAGAATAGGTATTTAATGCACATTCAGTAGCATAGTAGGTTATGGTTATATTCCAAACATAATTCTATTATCTATGTCAAAAAGGTTGAATGAGGCCAGTTTCTAGAAGGATTAAAACAAATTAGTTAAGGAGGGAGCATATTTTTATATTTAATGTGAGAAGATCTACCTCGTAGAGCAGGGGAATAAAATAAGCACTAAAATAGGAAAAATTGATTGGCTGAAGAAATACACATCTTCGCTCGCAATCAAGACCACTTATACAACTCTCAAATGGGTATCCAATTATGATTTAATCTTTGAAAATCAAGAAATTTTCTTTTCAAAAATCACCTTCATTTAGGGTTAATGAGAATCATCCCTAAAATGATACGAATTTGATCTCTCAAATGGGTATCAAAAAATTGAGACTATTCAAATCATGAGAATTATTGGTCAGTGGAGACTAATACTCATGAATATGGGTCATAGATTAATGACTTACACTATGCAGTTAATCCCGAAAATAATATCTAATATCTTGCACTGTGGAAGCCCCTATATACTTAAAATAATAAGAGTCAAGGGAGATCTAACTGGGTAGTTCATAAGACACAATACTTGCTAAGGTTTTGCAAATGGGGTAGCAAGCTAAGTGGGTTTGATTGTGGGGAAAACTCCAAAGTTAAGCGCGCTTGAGCCAGAGGAGTCTTGGGATGGGTGACCACCTGGGAAGTCCTGGTTACTGGGTGCAAGCCCAGGATGTGATGATTGATGCTATGCAATTCATTTTGTTGGCTTCAATCCCATTTCTTCACCCCTGTGAGCATCACCCGATGCAATGAGTGTTAAGTGGACTATTCAAATCATGAGAATTATTGGTCAATTGAGACTAATACTCATGAATATGGGTCATAGATTAATGACTTACACTACGCAGTTAATCCCAAAAATAATATCTAATATCTTGCACTGCGGAAGCCCCTATATACTTAAAATAATAAGAATCAAGGGAGCTCTAACTGGGTAGTTCATAAGGCACAATACTTGCTAAGGTTTTGCAAATGGGGTAGCAACCTAAGTGGGTTTGATTGTGGGGAAAACTCCACAGTTAAGCGTGCTTGAGCCAGAGGCGTCTTGGGATGGGTGACCACCTGGGAAGTCCTGGTTACCGGGTGCAAGCCCCGGATGTGATGATTGATGCTATGCGATTCATTTCGTTGGCTTCAATCCCATTTCTTCACCCCTGTGAGCATCACCCGATGCAATGAGTGCTAAGTGGACTATTCAAATCATGAGAATTATTGGTCAGTTGAGACTAATACTCATGAATATGGGTCATATATTAATGAATTACACTACGCAGTTAATCCCCAAAATAATATCTAATATCAAAAAATATTTTATATTTTTAAGCCCATAATTTCACATCTTCCAAATAGCCTTCGTCCAAGGCTAGTCAAACTTGAGCCTATAGTGACCTGAAGTTGAGAAAAAGGGGACCAAGAACTACACGTCTTTGCTCACAATCGGGACCATGTGTAGAAGTGACGTCGACCTGCCCTCGACAGCACCATCAACCTTCACCAGGACCTTCTCTTTCTCCTATGGCCCGAAGAGCCAATGCTCTTCCAACTCCCTCGGGAGTTCTTTACCCACGGTCTCCTCGACGATCTCCTTTTCGCGTATCAGGAGATCGGGTCTCGCGATGTTGCGAGGCTTGCAACACTGTCCTCGTGCAATCAACCACCGAAACCCCGATCCCCGAGGTCAACGGTCAACCCTCCTACGTATCGGGGATTCCCTATCGGTAAATCGGCAGTAGAGAGGTTGCGAATTACTCACCTTTCAAAACCCCGAACGTCGATGCGCAATGCCACGTGTAGTACTCCACTCACCCTCCGTGGGACCCATCGCAACTCGCGCTCTCGCGATCCCTCCGTGCTCCTTTCGACTTTGCAAACGCCAAAGTGCCGAGTCCCGAATCCTAGGAATCTTGTGCCACCTTTCCTTCCAACGATAGACGGCTCCGACCAAATCGGGGGATCGCGATTCGCGATTTCGACGTGCATGTGGTTCTTGCACTCGCCAACCCCGATATGCCGATGCACAATAACAAGCGGACTTCCTCGTGCGCCTGCGAGAGAACTCCCTCGCAGCTCCTCCGCGATCTGTCGTTCTACGGGATTTTGTGATTCTGCTCGACAGCTTCAAGTCGCCGATTTTCTTCCTCTGAAGAGTTCTCCGCTTCACCACCTTTGCCTGTGCAACTGAGCCAAAGGTAATATCCCTCCTGAGCTTCTGGGATTCTGACTCCTTCAGAGACTTCTCGAACACGCTCTTTGTGCTCGACTTCAACCTTCGCCAACCCTCAACAGTGTCGAAAACCTCCGGATTTTGTGCACTCGCAGTCACAACAATCCCAACCTTTTCTTTCTCAGACTTGCTACTGAGACTTCACGTTCGACCTGCACTTCACCTTCACGACTTGAATAACCTAATTCACTTTGGGTAAACGAGAACAAGAGTTCAACTGTTCAGCCTCCTCAACGCACTCTATGCGGAGGAATTCAACTGCACTCTATGCAGGAATCTCCTGGCTCAAACAGAGAAACAATTGGAACTCATTCTCTCATTCTCTCAGGTTTCGAACCTGATATGCAATCACATATGCAACATATAAAAGATAAGCATAAAAAGAAGCAAACATGCACAAGCATAATATCAACAACACACAGAGATCAAACACATCCATGGAATTGAATCAGAGACTTTCCTATTAATTCAGTATCTGTACATGGAGGTTCTTCACAAGCTCTCTGCTCTGCTCTCCTTCTCTCAATGCTAATGCTGCATAATCTAATTCTCCTTTTACAATGATACAAGGGAGGGTGTCTATACTCCGTTTTCCCTCTCGAAAGTAAAACCTGTCTAATCTACAGCTAACTCCTATCTACCAGCATTAAAACCTATGAAATGCCTTCTTATCTTTATTACAATACAAATGTGCCCGGCTTTGAATGCCTTCCTTCAAACGACGGCGCAACAATATTTTCAAAGTAATTCAAAAACGTACGTGCTGGCGCTGTCCAACTGTTTTTCGCTTTCCTCCACACTGGCTCGCTTGGTTGAGTCGTAGATGCTCCTGCATCAAGAAGTCTCAAATGGGTATCCAAATATGATTTCATATTTGGAAATTAAGAATTTTTCTTTTCAAAAATCACCTTCATTTGGGGTTAACCAAAATGAACCCTAAAACGATATGAATTTGATCGAAATGGGCAAAAGAATGCCTCAACATTACGAGCGCTTGAGAACCCACTTGCATCTCTCAAATGGGTATCAAAAAATTATTTTATATTTTTAAACCCATAATTCCACTTCTTCCAAATAGCCTTCATTCGGGGTTGGTTAAACTTCCTCCTAGAATGACCCAAAGTTGAGAAAAAGGGCCCCAAGAACTACACGTCTTCTCTTAGGACCATGTGTACAAATATCAAATGGGTATCCAAATATGATTTCATATTTGCAAATGAAGAATTTTTCTTTTTAAAAATCACCTTCATTCGGGGTTAACTAGAATCAACCTTAAAACAATATGAATTTGATCAAAATGAAGAATTTTTCTTTTTAAAAATCACCTTCATTCGGGGCTGGTCAAACCGGGGCCTAGAATGACCTGAAGTTGAGAAAAGGGGCCCAATAATTGCACATCTTCGTTGATAATTAGGACCATGCGTACAACTCTCAAATGGGTATCAAAATATGATTTCATATTTGCAAATGAAGAATTTTTCTTTTCAAAAATCACCTTCATTGGGGGTTAACCATAATCAACCCTAAAACGATACGAATTTGATCGAAATGATCCCATTTCGATCAAATTTGTATCATTTTAGGGTTGATTCTGGCTAACTCGGAATGAAGGTGTTTTTTGTAAAGAAAAATTCTTCATTTGCAAAGGTGAAATCATATTTGGATACCCATTTGAGAGTTGTATATGCGGTCCCGATTGTCGGCGAAGACGTGTACTTCTTGGGGCCCTTTTTCTAAATTTTAGGTCATTATATGGCCACTTTCGACTAGCCCTGAACGAAGGCAAGGTGTAAGATGCGAAATTATCGGTTTACAAATATAAAATGATACATTCATAGGCATACACGTTTAGATACAATCAAAAGAATATTCATATTTTCACAAACAATATTCATACATATACAATCAAAATATATTCATATATTAGCAAATAATGAAAACAACACACACACTATTTACATACAAATACAATAAAAAACATATTCATGTATTCACAAACATTGAAAACAACACACAAAAGATACATAGAAATACAGCACTCAAAATGATACATTCATAGGCATACAAGTTCAAATACAATCAAAAACATATTCACATTTTCACAAACAATATTCATACATATACAATCAAAACATATTCATATATTAGCAAATCATGAAAACAACACACAAACAATTTACATCAAATACAATAAAAAGTAAATTCATTAATTCACAAACAATGAAAACAACACTCACAATATTCATACATATACAATCAAAATATATTCATATATTATCAAATAATGAAAGCAACTCACAAACAATACATACAAAGACAACACTCAAAATGATACATTCATAGGCATACACATTTAGAGACAATCCAAAACATATTCATATTTTCACAAATAATATTCATACATTTACAATCAAAACATATTCATATATTAGCAAATAATGAAAACAACACACACACAATTTACATACAAATACAATAAAAAATATATCCATGTATTCATAAACAATGAAAACAAGACACAAACAATAGATACAAATACAATACTCAAAATGATACATTCATAGACATACGTTCAGATACAATCAAAAGCATATTCATATTTTCACAAACAATATTCATACATATACAATCAAAACATATTCATATATTAGAAAATCATGAATAAAACACACAAATAATTTACATACAAATACAATCAAAATCATATTCATGTATTCACAAAAAATGAAAACAACATTTAAATACAAATACAATCAAAATTATATTCATGTATTCACAAACAATGATAGAATGAACGAGATAGGGAGAAGAGAATGGTAGAGAGAGATAGAAAGGGGGGAGATAGAATGAATGAGGGAGGGAGAAGAGAATGGTAGAGAGAGATAGAAAGGGGGGAGG
>ML777441.1:309797-362162 GCA_009831015.1 Picea engelmannii | reverse complement strand
TCTCTCTCTCTCTCTCTCTCTCTCTCTCTCTCTCTCTCTCTCTAAGTAATAAATAAGAAGAGATATTATACACAATCACAATAAAAATAAAGTGTCATAAAAAAAATATTTTTTTATGATATATATTAAAAATGGATATAATTAAACAAAAAAATTAAGTTGAAAATATATTTTAATTAAATACCTAATTTAATAAAGAAATAATTATAGTTAAATACATAATTTGATAAAAAAAATTATTATTATTATTGTATGGTATTAAGATTTCAAATATGATTTTAGTATCAAATTGTTTCTTATCTTTTTAAATCATTCCAATTAAAATATAATTAAAAATTATCTATCTATCTATCTATCTATCTATATATATATATAATATAATAATAATAATAATAATAAATTAATAATAATTATCAAATGGTTGTAAAAAGTTGAAATAACCTCGTTTAAGGTGAATTTAACTTCCTGTGCAAAGTAAAGTCTCCAAAACCTAATAGAAGGGGGGGTCTCATACACCAATTTGGTGTGTGGCTTGGTTGTGACCTTAAAAATAGATTATTATTATTATTATTATTATTATTATTATTATTATTATTCTCATTTAATTAATTGTATTTAAGGGATTAGTTTTATAATTTATATGGGAAAGATGTTGTTATGTATGGGATAACACTCCCTAAAAAAAAATTATAACAAATAATAATAATGCTATATATATAAATACAAATGTAGATACAAATATTTATGTATAAATTTTGTATTACATTTTTATTGAGTTGAGTGATATTATAATCATATAAACACTTCAAGACACACAAAAAAAAATCATCCGATGAACACTTCAATATTAACACAAATTTAAAAGTAATATAACAAAAAAATTGTTTATACTAGTACTTTCAACTAATTGATAAAACCCAAGGGTCCAAAAAATTCCTATACATTAATGTGAAGGTCATGTCTCCACTTGAAAAGTATGTAACCTACACAAGTTGAGAAGCATCAGGAGACTGGGATCAATCAATTTAACTAATTTGCACAGAATGTAAGGCCTTGAGAAGAATGAGATTGTGGAGTTGTGATGATTAAGGATTTGGAGCAAGTTAAGATGGCTTATTTAGGGGCATTGTTCTCAAGTCAAACTTAGAAATTTAAGAGGAATTTAAGGAATGGCCACTGGGAGTGACACATATGATTATATTAAATGTTGGAGATCCCTTGAAATAAAAAGTGTTGTAAAAAAAATTGAAAGTTGCTCAAAATATAAAAATACCCTGAAATTGTTTTACTCCTTTTTACTTATTCATTTACTTATTTTTAATTATTTATTCATTTACCAAGGATTTTACATATTTCATACACTCTCCCTAATATGACTCAAACGACCATCAGAAAACAGGATGCATCATACCTATAATTTGGGGGAAGTCAACTTGAAATAAAGCTTCTGGAAACTCAGAAACCAGGGCATTGTAGTACAACTATTCATAAAATGTGAGGCAAAGTCAATGTAATGCAACTATTCAAATAAAACCAATATGAGATCCGCAATAATCAATGTAAAGCTTTTCTCCACAATCTAATGACCTCCCCTTTTCTCTGATCGACTTTTCTCCAACGTAAGACGCGATCGAATGTTCTCTTTCCACGCATGAAGTTTAATGGTTATCACGAATTTTTCCCTATTACCCTATTGGATTCGGATTCAGATTAGAAAAAATGTCCGCACAGAATCTCTTTTCAGTGCTATTAGGTTTACTCTAGTAGAAAAACCAAACAATTCCTAACTGCACGGTTACCCAACATCTCTATCCATCTACTTAATGGGTTTAGGGTTAATGTTGAAATAATTGCAGGGACATATCATTCAATGATTCATCAGAATTTAAATAAAGCACTAAATCCTTGACCTCAAGATGCCTCTCTTTCAAGGTGTGAGTGTTAGGACAAGAGGAGAAAAATAAAGGGAAACACAATGGAGTCCAACCATGGAATTCATTTCTCCAATGGGATTCACAAATATTTATACATAGCTACTACACAGATATTCCTTCATTCTTTCTATTATTTTTCAAATGATAAACTATTTCAAATGATAAACTATGTATAATATGTACTATTTTTCAAAGGATAAAATATGTATAATCTGTACTTGTTCAGTGCTCCAACAGCTGCTTCCATCACCATCCTTCGATGTTGACTGCCCCAAGAGAGATATCATTATCAAGCCATGAAGAACCTTGCAATAGATGAAAGAATTTTATATACTCAAAGATGTTGATCTCTGAGTATATAAAATTAGGTGGGAGTTTAGGGTGATTTTGACTATATCAAATACTCCATAAACAAACTGTTAAATATAATGTAACCTCAACAGGCTGACTGTACATTGCCAGCTATTTTGTCCAACTGTACTTTCTATTCTTGATTTGCTTGAGCCTATTTAGCTCAGTTATTTCCCTTTGCATAGTACCTCTTCATTAACTTCTTCATGTACTCGTTTTGTACTCTTCTTCTTATATTCTAATATACTGTTTTTTGTCCTATTATTTCTCTCTGCATTTCTTGCTTCACAATTTATCATGGTATCAGATCTTCAACAATAATCCTCTTCACACAGGCTGGAGAGCAACAAGATCCTCAAACAGCGCAGAGCTTACACGGATCTTGAGAGCATTCGAAACAGACTTTTCACAAGGCTTGGAGAGTTTTCCATCATACTCTCGAAATATCCTCGCAGGAAACTTCCACGAGGAAGCAGACCATCATACGCTCAAAAGATCAGCGTAAGAAGCTCACGTGAGGTCACAGAGCATACTACGCTCGAAAGTTTCAAGGAGCAGAAACACGAGAAGGAAGCAGAGACTGAGAAGGAAGAAATAGTAAAGATTCTTGCTCAATTTTCAAAGAATTGTCAAAGATTCACGAAGAAGAGCTGCAGGAGGCGGGAACTCTTGAAGAATTCAAATCATTTGTTCAAATTCGTGAAAGATAGTTGTAGAAAGAAGAAGCGTTTAAAGCATTTCGGAAATCGCTCAAATATGTCAAAGATTGCAGCAGAGAACAAAGAACTCATGAAATTCTTTCAAATCTTTGAAAGATTCACGAATTTTTCTTCCGCAGAAGAAAATCCTTGCAAAGGCAGTAAAGAACGCGTCTCAGGTTCAAAGAACAACTATCGTGGCTGTAAGATTTGTCCTACGAACATATCCGAGGTGGAAATCTAGTTCAGAAGGGACGAAGAGAGTGCGGAAAAGGAAAAAGAATTTCAACCATTAGATCTTGCGCAGAGGACCAACAGTCGTTGGATCAACGAGAAAGTGCACGAGGTTTAGTCCTCTGGAGCACACAGGAGAAATTCGACTTGGGAATTCACGAAATCATCTGGACCATCCATCAAGAGACACGTGGCGAGATCTCAGCATTTCGCTGACTCGCAAGGTGTAAAGTTCAAAAGACAGCCGTGAGAATTCGCGAATTGTGAAATCATGAGTTATTCTGGACTGTTGGATTGAGATAGATTGTGAGTCGTCGATCTGATCCAATTGCAAAATCAGGGATCGGGCGTTGGAAGAGTGACTGAGACTTCTCTCCAAAACCCCGATACATGAAATCCCGACATCACAAATCGCGAAATCCCGAGAGGATTGTGAGCCGTCCATCTCAGAGGACAAGTGGCAGCAAATCCAAGTGCCATCATTTTGGCATTTCGGAGTTCGGGATATCGAAGGTCTTGTTGACAAAAGGTCACCACACTCCACGGAAAAAGTCCTGAAATCTCGGTTTGATCACAGCCGTCCATTCGTTCGGACACGTGGAAAATATCGAGGAAACCGTCGGCATCTCAGCTACCGAGGTTTCAAGTAGACAAAGGATTTGGAGTCGCAAGTCGTGAAACGACGAGGACCATCCATCTTAAGTGGACATGTGGCAACAAGCTAGGCCTTCAGGGAAAGTCTCGAAAGGAAAGGGCCATCGTCATTTCGGTAAATCAAAGATCGAGGAATCAAAGAGTCAAAAGAGCTCGCTAACAGGGTTCGCAAAGTCGTGAAACCCAGAATCTTGAAATCCCAAAAGGATCTGGACCATCAGATCACAGAAAGATCTGGACCGTTGAAATTGTCCAAAGGCAAAATTTTGGCATTTCGCATACCAGGAGTCCGAAGGACCCAAGATCGTCGTAGTAAAACTGTCGAAGTCCCGAAACGCGAAATCCCGAAAAGGTGTTTGAATAAGCGCCAAGATACTTCGGATTTCGATGATTTGAGGGACAGAAAACCGACAAAGGCATCGCTATTATCTGATTCAAGAAAATCTAGCAGCGCTCTAACCTTTAGGTGTGTGGTCAGATTGTTCGGAGACAAAGGGCCAATCTAAGGCCGTTAATCCCTCTTCGACGTTTCGACGATCGGAGGTTGGAGTGACAAGAGATGGGAGGACTCGTATAGCGAAGTCCCGAAGACAGAATCGTGAAGCCAAAAAATCGTGAAGTCGAAACTCATGAAATTTTGAATCGCAGAGTTCCGAAGTCACTGCAAATTACACGCCAGAAACAGGTAAATACGAATTTTCTTTCTATTTTTTGCTAAATTTTTAAAAAATATGGCGTCGTCTAGCAATTTAGGACCAACTCAGGGTCTGATTCTTCTTAGAAAGAACTATGAGTTCTGGTCTCTTCGGATTAGATCCTTCTTGCAAGCATAAGAGTGCTGGGATCCAGTGGATCATGGATATGTGGAACCAGATCCAGCAGACCTATCCACCATGACTAATCAACAGAAATTGCTCAGGCAACGCAGAGAAACAGAGAAAATAAAGCTAAATTTTGGATTCAAAATTCTATGGATGACTCGATTTTCTCCAAAATCACAGGTGATGGTACTTCAAAACAGGCCTTGGACATCCTTAAATCTTCCTACCAAGGAAATTACAGAGTCAAAAAATTTAAACTACAGACCTTGAGAATGCAATTCGAGACTCTAAGGATGACAAAGTCCGAAAATGTGGATCAGTTCATGACCAGAGTCATGGGCATCGTAAACCAGATCAGATTGACTAGTGAAACCATCACTGATCAACGAATTGTTGAGAAAATCCTTAGAAGTTTACCAAAGAAATTCGAAATGGTTGTAACAACAATCCTTGAATCCAAGGATCTGTCATGTTTTTCAACAGATGAACTAATTGGTTCTCTGGTGACACATGAGACCAGATTGCATCTCACAGATGAGTCAATCGCCAATGCTTTCAAAACACAATTCTCCTTTAGCAGAGGGAGAGGCAGAGGGCGAGGAAGAGATCACCAAGGAAGAGGGAGCAGTCATAGAAATCCTCATTCCAGTGGAGGACACAGACAACAACAACTGAATCAACACTTCCAAGCACACAGACAACAAAATCAGAATCAGAGTTTTCAGCCTCAAAGAGGCAGAGGGAGAAGATCAAATGAGAAATCAAGGATACAATGCTATTACTGCAAGAAGTATGGGCACTATGAATCTGAATGCAAGAAGAAGCAAGCAGATCGGCTCTCAGGCAAAGTACATGTGTCAAATCACACGGGAGAAACCTCAGGAGGTATGTTTCTCTCATGCCACAAGATTGAAGAACAACCTCAAGATCTCTGGTTGCTGGACAGTGGATGCAGAAATCACATGACAGGTAACAAAGATTTACTTTCATGCATTGATTCTTCACTCTCATACGATATTATACTTGGAAATGATTCTTTAGTCAAAGTTCAAGGAAAAGAAATTGTTCCTATTCTTACTAAACATAATGTAAAGAAAGACATAAACAATGTTTATCATGTTCCAGATCTAAAACATAATTTTCTAAGTGTAGGATAGCTCATTTAACATGGCTATAAGGTACTTTTTGAGGGAGCATCATGCAAAATATATGACAAAAACCCCAACAAAAAATTGATTTCTGAAATCCATATGACTCCAAATAGGATGTTTCCCCTTACCCTCAGAACTGCAAATCTGAGTCAACCATATGCATAGAGTGCATCTACCCTAAATGAAACAATGGTTTGGCATACAAGATATGGACATCTACTATTTCAGAGTCTAAGTCTTCTTCAGAAGAACTCCATAGTCAAAGGTCTTCCTATATTTAAAGAGAAAATTCCCCCATGTGAGTCATGCATACTTGGAAAACATAAGAGAACATGTTTTCCACAGTCTTCCAATCAAGCCAAACAACATCTTGAACTTGTTCACACTGACCTATGTGGACCAATGAAAACAGAGTCCATAGGTGACAGCTTTTATTTTCTAACGTTTATTGATGATTTCAGCAGAAAAATATGGATCTATTTTCTCAGACACAAGTCTGAAACTTTTGCAAAATTCAAAGAATTCAAGGCAGATGTTGAAAAACAGAGTGGCAAATATATCAAAGCACTCAGGTCAAATGGAGGAGGAGAATACAACTCCAGAGAATTTTCAAATTTCTGTAAATCACAAGGCATTATCATGCAAACAACAACCAGGTATACTCCACAACAAAATGGAGTGGCTGAAAGAAAAAATCAGACAATAATGAATATGGCAAGAACACTTCTCAAAGCGAAAAGTTTGTCAAATAGGTTTTGGGCTGAAGTAGTAGCATGCTCAATTTATCTTTTGAATAGATCTCCAACCACCAAACTAAAGCTAAAAGTCCCCCAATAAGCATGGAGTGGAACAAAGCTCAATGTTGCGCATCTAAGGACATTCGGATGCATAGCATACGCTCACATACCTTCTGAATTAAGGAAGAAACTTGATGACAGAAGTGAGAAATGTATTTTCACTGGATATAGTGAAACATCTAAAGCTTACAGGCTTTACAATCCAATCACCAAGAAACTAATTCTCAGCATAGATGTAAAATTTTTGGAAAATCAATTCTGGAATGATTCAAAAAATCAGCAAATGGACAGTCAAAATCCATTGCTGCCAAGTTCTGAAAACGCAGAAAATTCAGGAAAGCAAGTACCTCAAACTATTCTTCCAAGATTGCAAGTACAAAGACAACCTGAAAATTCTCAGGATAACTCAACTTCCAGCATAGAATCATTCTCTGAACTACAAAATCAGAGAACTCGAAGTTTGAGAGAAATCCATCAACAGTTGGATGACTTTGAACAACACAACCTTTTTTCTTTAATGTCATGTCAACCTACATCTTTTAAGGAAGTAGCTAAGGAGCCACATTGGGTTCAAGCCATGAACCAAGAAATTGACTCCATTGAGAAGAACAATACATGGGATCTTGTTGATTTGCCAAGTCACAAGAAGAGTATTGGTGTCAAGTGGGTTTACAAAACTAAACTCAATGAAAAAGGGCAGATTGAAAAACACAAGGCAAGACTTGTTGCCAAAGGATTCTCACAACAACCAGGTATTGATTATAGTGAAACTTTTGCTCCAGTAGCAAGATTAGACACTGTAAGGACTCTATTGGCCATAGCAGCCCAACACAAATGGCAAGTATACCAGATGGATGTCAAGTCATCACTCCTGAATGGTTTCTTAGAAGAAGAAGTTTATGTCGATCAGCCACATGGATTTGAAGTCCAAGAACATCCAGCCAAAGTATATCAATTGAAGAAAGCCTTGTATGGCTTAAAGCAAGCTCCAAGAGCTTGGTACAACAGAATTGATACTTACCTGATCAAAAGTGGTTTCAGCAAAAGTCAAAATGAGCCAACTCTTTACACCAAAATAGATCAACATGGTAAAATTTTGATTGTATGTTTATTTGTTGATGACATGATCTATACGGGAAATATCGAGTTAACGAATTTTAAACATGCCATGCAATCTGAGTTTGAGATGACAGATCTTGGAAAAATGAAATATTTTTTAGGGATTGAGGTTGATCAATCAACCAAAAGCATTTGTGTCTGTCAGAAAAAGTATGCAGCAGACATCATCAAAAGATTTTGCATGGAAGAATGCAATCCAGCAGAAACCCCTATACCCCTAGGCACAAAATTGAGCAAGAAAGATGAAGGCCCTACAATGGACTCTACCCTATAAAAAATTTTAGTAGGCAGTTTGTTGTATCTTACAACAACTAGGCCTGAAATTATGTATGTAGCCAACCTTGTTTCTAGATTCATGGAATCCCCCAAAGATTCTCATTGGAAAATGGCGAAACGAATTCTGAGATATGTTGCAGGAACTCTCAATTTTGGCTTATGGTACACTAAATCTGATAGTAATCAACTTTTTGGTTACACAGACAGTGATTTTGCAGGCAGCCTAGACGACAGGAAAAACACATCTGGACATGTTTTTCAACTGGGCACGAACCTGATCTCATGGGCATCAAAGAAGCAGCCAATTGTTTCAATATCTTCTGCAGAGACATAGTATGTTGCTGCTACCTCARCTTCCTGTCAAGCTGTGTGGCTGAGAAGAATATTGAAAGATATGTCACATACAGAAAATGACCCAACTCCTATTTTCTGTGACAATACTTCAACAATTTCTCTATCCAAAAATCATGTGTTTCACAAGAAAAACAAACACATTGACACTCGTTTTCACTTCATCTGCGAGCTAGTGAATAATGGTGATATTGTACTACAATTTTGTGGTTCTCGAGATCAACTTGTTGATATCTTTACAAAGCCACTGGGAAAATTGGTTTTGATTTTCAAAGACAACACTTAGGCATAATCAGTGTTGATGTTCATAACTGTTGATTTTAAGAGGGAGTGTTAAATATAATGTAACCTCAACAGGCTGACTGTACACGGCCAGTTGTTCTGGCCAGTTGTACTTTCTATTCTTGATTTGCTTGAGCCTATTTAGCTCAGCTATTTCCCTTTGCATAGTACTTCTTCATTAACTTCTTCATGTACTAGTTTTGTACTCTTCTTCTTATATTCTAATATACCGTTTTTTGTCCTATTCTTTCTCTTTGCATTTCTTGCTTCACAATTTATCACAAACAACAATGATCAACGTTATAATAAAAATCAATTAAAAAGATAAAGAGGGAAACGAGAGGGCCCGTGCTCACCATTTTGGATTTTGATCCCAAAGCTTCAATAGAATCTGGTGAAAGAGGGTAAAGTGAGTGCCTAGTAAATGAGGGGGCAGGGTAAACACATCCATAAGATTCAAAAGGGATTCCTCGTATATATTATTAATCATATATATTAGTAATCCATCTCAGCAAAGAAAGATCACAGCAGGAGGAGGAAGACCAACAACCGAGGGAACATTCCACCAATGGTGGAGCATGTGTGGCCTTAGGATGAGTTACTTATTGAACAGAAGAATAGATCGATGAGTATTGATGAGTAGAGTAAGTCGTAGAAACTTGCAATAGATGAAATAAACTTTTTCATTATTGATGAAAAAACCTATGCCGCCATCCAAGCATACCGTCATCAGATCCGAAATGAACCCACTCGGGTAGGGGTGGCTAGAGAACTCACTTGTCCATCAGCTAAAGCCCATATGAATCTTGTTCCAGTTCATTCTTCAGATGCCAATAGTATTTAAAGAAGAAGCTCGAGGTTGTAACCCTGTATATGAGAACCAATATATAAAATATGGGATTAATACAAGGTTAATGTAAGAATATTGAAATGAGATCTCCAGTAAGTGAGTATTGAAAATTACCTGAGTATTGAAAAATATAGTAGTTCAACATATTAATTTTGTTTAAAAAAAAAATAAAAATCTTCCTCAGACCACATCCTGAGGCTATACATGGACATACATAAAATAATGAACTCTACACAACACTACTCCGTAAGTAAGATATAGAGATACAACCAACAAAGAGCAGAGCCAAATCGCCTCTAGTTTTTTCCGATTGGTTTTAGGTCGAAGCCCTGATCGAATGTGCTCTTTCCGCACACGTCCTTCTCTATATAACCGCTACACTCCCGAATGAAATTCAAATTAAAAATAAGCTATTCAAACGAATCCAACGACCACTAATATACACATCATAAAGCTGAAATAAACTTTTGTTTGAAATTATTGTTACTATACAACGGTCCATGATAATTTAAATATCAACATAGTGTTATGGTCTATCTATATATATATGTATATATGGGGTATATGTTTTATTTCCTTTGCTTTTGAGTAATAATATTACCATGTAAACATTGGTAGGTGTTATTATACGTATATAAAAAGAATATTTTCTTTTATTGGTAAGAATGGAGGTATTATACTTGCATCAAAAGAATATTTGCTTCTTAATATGTAATAAATTAAATTTAAATATAAGTAAATAAGTCTCATTTAAATATAGATACGTATAGAAGTTTATATGTATATTGTGGAAAACAAAACATTTTATAATTGTAAAAGATATTTCACCATAGCATAAAATAGATCTATTAAAAATGTTATTTTATTCCATAGATTTATTAATATGTTATTTTTTTAATAGGAAATAAATAAATAAATATTTTATAATTTTAAAAGTTTTTTAATATATCATAAAACATATCTATTAAAATGTTGCATTACCCCTATTCATTGGTTATTTTATACCATAAGAAACAAAGAAAATAAATAAAGTTTTTTAGATTTTATAATTTTAATAGTTATTTCAATCTATTATAAAACATATTTACTAAAATGTTATTTGATATAATAGGAAGCAAATAAGTAAAAGATTATATTAATCAATTAAATATTTCATTTTAATTTAATTTAAAATATTATAATGATTTATTAAAACATATTTTTAAAGGATATGAATAAAATATATTTACTAAAATGTCATTTCTTATAATAAGAAATAAATAAGCAAAAGATTTCATTAATTAATTAAATATTTCATTTTTAATTTAAAATATTATAAAGACTTATAACATTTACTCCTAAAAGATCACATGTTCAAATCCATACTTTACAAATAGATTACTATTATTATTATTATAAAAACATATTCTTAAAGATATGAATAATGATAAATAAAATACATATATAGTTATTTAAAAGAAAAAATATGGTTATATTAAGTAATAAATTATTAATTAGCATTTAAAAATATAATTTTATTTGCCTCAGCTGTGTGATTTTAGTAGTGATATAAGTTAAAATAGTTATACATTCTCTTTTATTAGTTAGTTTTGTTATTTTAATGTTAAAATAGGTATAGTGAATTTATTTAAACAATGATACAATACGAAGTGACTCAATGTATTGATTTCAACAATAGTAGTGAAAAATAATACATTGTTTATATATATATATATATATATATATATATATATAAAATTAATGATCCAATGTATTCATTTCAACAATTATGAGAGTGGAAAGTGAAAGAGTATATCCTTGATCTTGGAGGAAAAATTGAAACAACTTATGCTTTGGGCTTAGGGAATTCCACCAACAACCAAGTTGATGCATGTGTTATCTTTCAAGGTTTGTGTATTTCTATAAATTTCATAATCAAATATTTGGTTGTCATCGGAGATTCATGCACAATCATCAACTTATGGATTTGAAATCTACCCTAGTTGAAAACAAGTTAGCATCTATCCCAATGAGACTACCTCATTGAAAATGGGGGTGCTAAGGATCAATGAAAGTTAAAGTTAACAAACCATATCATAACCTTATACCCATGCATTCAAGGGCACATACCATCTCCTTAAAGCATTGTATGCCATGCCACCCCAATCATTTGAATCAATAGAAGGTGAATAAATTTGATAAAACAGACACACACCCCCTTCACATGCTTGAAATTATGGAAAGGCTATAACTTAAACAACTAGATAGGAATTATCATAGCAGAGGTGGGATAATGGAATTTCAAAAGCGTGAAGAAAGTAATGTTGTTGGAATCCAAGGAAATTCATACATCAGCTCCTTGGAAGAATCATAGTTATCCTTAGCAGGGTCTTTTGGAATTTTTGTTTGTTGGATTTAGATACCATGTATGCCATGTGCATGATTCACACAAACTATGATTCTTGGATACTCTCTATGTATTTTCTTTTCTATATTTTATGCACTATCAATTAGAATTCAATTTCTATCACCTTGGTTCTATGGGCCTCAATCATTTTCTTGTGGGTATGAAATAGAGGAGATTCGGTGGGACTAGATATAGAAATGATATATTACTATATAATATTCCAGTATGTATTACAACAATGAATGACCACCCTTTTTAGTGAAGAGATGCACCCTTCACAATGGTCAATTAAAAATATTAATGATTACATATATTAATTATTAATGATAATTTAGTTATACTACAAATCATCCCTCCTTCAAATGCTTCATCATCGAAGCATTGTTATTTTGATGGCTAGACTTTTTTGGATTTTTTGGATTCTAAAGCTTTCCAATCCTTCATTAGGAACCATCCATACTTGAAACTGATTGCATTGAGGATGAGACATTATGAGAAGATTGCATAGTGGGAGTTGTTTTCACCTTTTTCCCTTTAGAAAATAATGCATGTTTTTTTCTCTTGCGCTTGATGATACTAAGGTGGTTATGAATGTAAAGATTGTTTAAAATAGGGTTGGTGTTGTACTCACTTAAAATGAAAAATCTTTGACTTATTATATGGATCGCTTTGGTATCCACTCGTAGATTCTGAATTCCCAACACCATAGCCATGTTTGGTTACTGTGATAGAGGTAACTTACTATGGAAATAATGCCTCAGAGTAAGGATTGGCATCTCGTTGCCATGATGGTTGTGTATCAGGAGGGGGTGGTTGTAGGAATGCTATAGAACAACCATTACTAACTCCTGGAATTGGACAATCCAAAGAAGATGAGGTACCTCTACTAGTAGTGACTATAGGTAATGTCCCAGGTGCACATGTAACATCATAACTAGAATGTCTATAATAGTATTCCCATGACTGATACTCCTAATTTTGATTCTGATTTAGACAACTTAAATATGCTAGTGTGAAGCCTGAATAATTTGAATAGCCCTCATAATTTCCATAATTATTTCCACTCCATGAGCCATTGTGACCACTAAATCTTCTGCCTCTCTTAATGTCTGCATTTCATATTTGGTTTATCAACTTGAAATTAAAATTTGATACTTTGCAAGATAGTTGGACCTTGAGTCAAATAAAAATATGAAATTTGGAATCATTAACATATCTAGTAGAACATATGAAAAATAGGGTTTATGGTTTACATGATGATATGATGATGGAAGAAAGTGGGCGTGTGAGTGAAATTTGAGTCCAAAAACCCTCCCATGTCACTAAGGCATGTGAATAGTCTATCCATGTCAAATTTCAATGCATACAGAAACAGTTTGAAAAAATTTCAACGTTGGCCCCATTCACATGTCATTGTTGCCTGCCTCTACTATTTTTATGGTGTTGATTAAGAAATCAACGAAAAAGAGGGATTTTTCATCAAAAATATGAAACAGATACATTGTATATACATTAATGTAGAACCTGAAATAAAGATGAAGAAAGACTGACGAAAACTTAAAACTTGCGTCAACCAAATTGTGTACTTTAAAAGAAATTTAGGGTTTATGGTTTATATGATGAATTGATGATGGAAGAATGTGGGTGTGTGAGTCAAATTTGAGTCCATAAACCCTCCCATATCATTAAGGAATACTAATAGTCTATCCATGTCAAATTTCAGTGCATACAGAAACAGATTGAAAAACTTTCAATGTTGGCCCCATTCACAAGTCACTGTTGCCAGTGTCTAGTCCTAGTACAATTTTCATTCCTTGTTCCTTGTAAAATCCGTTCGACATTACACCTGTCCTCGCATCTAGTACTTCAAGGGAGTATTTTTATGGCGTTGATTAAGCAATCAACGAAAAAGAGGGATTTTTCATCACAACTATGACACGAATACATTGTATATACATTAATGTAGAACCTAAAAGAAAATTGAAGAAAGACTGATGAAAACTTAAAACTTGCATCAACCAAATTGTGTACTTTGAAAGAAAATTAGGATTTATGGTTTACATGATGAATTGATGATGGAAGAAAGTGGGTGTGTGAGTCAAATTTGAGTCCAGAAACCCTTCCATATCTTTAAGGCATGTGAATAGTCTATCCCTGACAAATTTCAGTGCATACAAAAACTGTTTGAAAAAAATTCAGTGTTGGCCCCATTCACAGGTCACTATTGTCGGTGTCTAGTCCTAGTTAAATTCCCATTACTTATTCCTTTTTCCTTGTTCCTCATTATTTGACCATGGCGTAGTCCCCAAGATCCATTATTTTTGTACAAAACATACTAATGGCATAAAATTTCCCACACAAAGACCAAATATCCGCTAGATAAATCTTTTGTCTTTTTTCAAGGACTATGTAGTGAATCTGAATTCTAAGAAGATTCAAATAGGAACTAAGAACATTATGTTCTTTCCTTAACCATGGGTGACATAAAACTATCATTAAATAGTCAAATTGTTACATTTCATTTTCATGCATCATGTGTACTAAGGGATTGAGCCACCACAAAGGAAACATACAAAGAATATGTGTCTTATGAACAAGATATGGTACTATCCATTTTGAGGTTTGGCATAGAGATTGTTCTTATAGACTACACTACATTGCACCATATAAGCCCTAAACTCCTTGAAAACCATGTAACACCATTCAAATTATACACATTCTTGCGACGAATTAGCTATACTATCGACGAACTTTTCTCGTCGATAGTATAACTAATTCGTCGCAAGATTATTTACATTCGTCTCTCTTGTGACGATATCAAATGATGCTTGGATTCATTTCATATTTGGTTTATCAACTTGAAATTAAAAATTGATACTTTGAAAGCTAGTTGTACCTTGAGTCAAATACAAATATGAAATTTGGAATCATTAACATATCTACTAGAACATATGAAAAATAGGGTTTATGGTTTACATGATGATATGATGATGGAAGAAAGTGGGGTTGTGAGTGAAATTTGAGTCCATAAATCCTCTTATATTGTTAAGGCATGTGAATAGTCTATCCATGTCAAATTTCAATGCATACATAAACAGTTTGAAAAAATTTCAACGTTGGCCCCATTCACATGTACTCATTGTTGTTCGCCTCTAGTATTTTTATGGTGTTGATTAAGAAATCAATGAAAAAGAGGGATTTTTCATCAAAAATATGACACAGATACATTGCATATACATTAATGTAGAACATAAAATAAAAATTAAGAAATACTGATGAAAACTTAAAACTTGCTTCAACCAATTTGTGTAATTTGAAAGAAAATTAGGGTTTATGGTTTGCAAGATGAATTGATGATGGAAGAAAGTGGGTGTGTGAGTCTATAATATCCCTCAGCCGAACCCAAATGTAAATATAATCCAAGTATATTTAAGCTGATGAGATGTTTAGACATCATTTGTAATACACCTTTCATGGCATGGTGCATGCATATACTGCGCAGTAAAGGGATGTAATGTGCACATTTTTTAATACCGTGCACAGTAACTAAGGTGCGCACAACCTTAGAGATAGAGGATACAATGTGCAGTAACTAAGTGCGCACAATATTAAGGTCAGTGAACCTTTGTGTATATAATATGCATTATAGGCTGGTGAGCCAGTATTATAATCTAGAATGCTTATGTCTTGGAATTAGGCCAGCGTGCCTAGATGTTAAAGGGCCAATGCGCCTACTTTGTATATGAACTCATGATTAATATAAAATGCATCACTACGCATAGACCGAACATGATAAAAGATATGGGCGACTGAATTTCACCAGTTAGGGAAAGGGAGGGCCAAAAGTCAAGGGAATATTATATTAATATTTCCCAAAACATAAAGTATGGATAATTTTATCCTAAGTTCTAAAGTTGGGGACAAGTGGAAAAAAGTAACTTCCGATATGACAAGTGTCAAGTTGGGGACATGCATTCATATCATGGGGAAACTTATCTCAGGGGATTCTGTCTCACATAAGGAAGGGGGATAGCCTACGAACAGAAGGGGGGAAGGGAAAACCATCAGACTGGCCATCATTTTTGACAAAGAGTTCATAGTGATCCCAAAACACACTCAGTTATCTAGTCAATGACTCCATGACCATTTCACTCATACATTCCGTTATCCTTGAGAAAACCATTCCACCTTTCCGAAACCTGTTTCCCCGTCCCTTTTGGTTGGTGTACCTGGTTAGCTTGGAGAGGGATTGAAGAAGTGGGTTGTCAGGCCCGTGAGAAGTTCTCTAAGTGAGAGAATTGTTGGGGAATGATTTCCGTAGGTGCTAAACTACAGCTACAGTGCTCTAAGACTTTCGGTTCGACCTGTTGTTGAAGACCTAGAAGGGAAGTGGGGTAGTCGAGGGACTATTGAGCAGAGAAGGGGAACACTTCCTTGGGTGGGACAGGCATGTGGGGAATGAGAGGATATAGGTTGTTAGTTGAGTGATTACCTGAGACAGAGTCTTTCCTGTTGTCCATGTATTGTAATCGTAGGTGCTAAACTGCAACTACAACGCTCTAAGACTTCCAGTTCGGCCTGTTGTTGAAGCCCTGGAAGGGAAGTGGGGTAGCCGAGGGACTATTGAGCAAAGAAGGGGCACACTTCCTTGGGTGGGATAGGCATGTGGGGAATGAGAGGTTGTAGGCTGTTAGTTGAGTGAGCACCTGAGACAGAGTATTTCCTGTTGTGAGCCTTAGCCTGGATAGGAATCCCTTTACCCTGGGTGGAGTTCAGTCCCAACTCAGGGGTGATTCACTGTTGAGAGTGATCAACAGTGCAATCTATGGATGGGAGGTTGGTGGACGGTTTGCAAGCAGTTGGTGACAGTGTTTCTAAGATAAGTACCAATTGTATGAAATATGGATATGTTGTTTGTTATTTACATGCCCATGTTATGATTTTATCATATATGTGACTATGATTACTTATGTTCTTATGGGTAATTTCCTGTAAATGATGCATATCGGTAATTACTGTTATTTTAATACAAAATTTGTATGTTACAGAAATTAATTGTTTGTTATGTTAGATGTAAAGATTCTGTGAGTGTGTTGTATGTATATGTTTTAGTTGCATGCAGTCTAAAGAGTAAATTTAGGTGGCATTTCTTAGTTGACTACTCGGTATGCTACTGTATATTCTGTAGTATGGGAATGAAAAATGTTCCCTAGAGTAGCATGTTCCGACTTGATGGTTGGGAATGTTACCGACTGGCGTTAGAGCATGAGTGGTTGCTATGGAGTGGTGTACCCTGGCCTTAGGTTGGTCGAGGGGATCGTTACAGTTTGGTATCAGAGCCACAGTTCAACACTGAGCTTGGATGGGCCAGAAGGATGCAATTGAAGTGAATATTCATAGAAAATTAACTTCATAGTGACCAGTATTAGAGTCATAGAGTGTCCTTGGAAAAGGTTGGCATACTAGCATGCATGGTAAATTTGGAACCGCGCGGGAAATCATGGCATGCCAGTATGCGCGGTAAATTGTGGTGTTGCGCGAAAGATTATTATGTGTGAGATGCATGTGATGAAATTAGCCTTGCGTGGTAAGAACACCCATAGTAAGGTGCGCATGGGGTGCACAAGTTTTGGTTAACATAGAGTATTTTTATTGGTATGCACATAAGTATGAGTATAAGTTGTTTCGCGATGGTGTATTTAGTAGTATGCGTAGATATTTGAGCACGAAGGAATATGTTAAACTTGACATGGGGCATGCATAGGACGAAAATGCATGTGGAATATTGGTGCGCAGTATCTAAACTGTGCGCAATAGATATTGGCAAACAACGCCAAAGTAGTGCACGTAAGTAGTCGATATGACGAAGAAGAAATGCACAGTAGAATTAGGTGCGCGGAGAAACGTTTACCTTGTAATATTGTTATACACGATAATATAAATGAACAACTCAATTTAATGCATGCAAAGACGCTTGGAAGGCGAGGAGTCTGAATTTAAATTGCATAATAATAAAAGAAACATAAACGCATAACCACATTGAAGCATTAATTAAAAAGAATTATGAATTTTAATTTCTTCCAATTTAGACAGATAAAAATAAAATATAATATTACAAGAAAAACTTATTATAAAACAAAAAAAGAGTCATAACATCACCAGATAGAAATTGTAATAAAACAGTCTAAAATCCATTTATGTATTTATATAATCATATTAATCAAAAAATTACAAAAGGGTGATGACAACAGTTAGCCTGTTGTAGAAAGGACCGTTGAAGAACAGGCCTATCATCTCTTGTACTTCTACCTCTGCTACATGTTGTTCAAAATTCATTGAGACATGTTTATCTTAGTTGAAGACTTACTTCATCTTAGCGATCTTCGCCTTTAAATAAGGGTCTAACCATATCGGTTGATTTTCTCCAACGCTTTCGGCTGCTTTAACCGTATATTCCTCCTTCTTATGTCACTTACTCCTTTTCTTCTTAGCAACTATCCTGTTGATGACTAAATCCTTTATAATGGGATTCAGCCTGACTTCCAGTCGCGATTCCATAACCGGCTCTGTGTGGAACTTAGTTTCTAGAAGGTTCGTAAGGACCCTTTCCTCCTTATTCGCAGGAAAACCTAGCATGTTTCTTGAATAACCAGTTTCACTCGACTTAGCTTTGTCCATGTATCTCAGGTTGGGGATACCGAAATGTGTTTTTAAAGAGAGAAGGAAGTCAAGCAGCTTGAAGACTACTACAATTATGGATACAAATATATCTTCATACTTGGGGAGTGGTAATTATAGAACTCCATTTATAAAGCGCAGACAGATTACATACAAAGAATGTTCGGTTGCCATGCTCGGCCAATCCATTTCGAATGATTATATTTTGAGTTCATTACATGGCGGCGTTCAGCTGATGTCACATGGTTGCGAAGTACCGAACGAATGAAGAAGGGTGAACTGACTAACTATCGTCCGCAGACATGTAACACCACATCTTGGTGAAAGTGGTTTCTACAAAACCACCTTCTTGCGCAAGTGTACCTCAGAATGAATTGCATGTTAGCATTCTCAAGACTTGGGTCTTATCTGGAATTTTCGTGGTGATAACACCAAGAAACCGGGAGTGATAATGCTAATGTGTATGTTGGATCGAAATGGTGCATATTCTCGTGAATTGTTGATTTGTTAATATGATTAGTTTCGATGGCTACACATTTTGCAGAATTAACAACAAATCGGTCAGGTCAGACCAATGCAGAGTCTATAGGAATGGAAGAGGCACAAGAGAATTATAGTCATCCAGAGAAGAGAAGAGGGATGGATGTCCATTTGGGCAGGGAAGGAACGAACTCCAATGGACATGGAGAAGAAAGGAATGAAGATATGAATATGGCTGAGACCATTAAGAATTTGCAGAAGAATGTCCAAAGCCATACAGCTGATAATGAAAGGATTATGAAAGCCAAAGAGCGACTTTAACATGAAACTATTGGAAGGTTTAAACAAAATAGAGAAGAAATTGGTTAAGGAGAGTGACTCAAGTAGATCTGAGAGTCACAAATATTCAGAGGAGAAGAAAGAAGTAAAAAGTGCTCGTAGACATCACCATCATCCCCATAGGAATTCCCATAAGAGAGCAGGAAACAACTCAAGTCTATCCTCTGTTAAAAGGTATAATAGATCTGGGCTGGATGAGCTGCGAGGAGAAATGAACAAAATCAAACCTCCTACATTTGATGGTGAGCGCAATAAGGATAAAGATGTCGAAACATGGTTGCTAGGCATGAGGAAGTATTTTCAATTACATAATTATTCTTCTTGTGTTGAAGGTATAATTTCTATCTATCAACTCAAAGGAAAGGCCTCCATGTGTTGGGATCAACTTGTGAAGGTACAACATGACGTAGACCCCCTTTCCCTTAGGCCAAGATCCACACAGGATCGATCTCCTTCAAATCCACAAAAACAAAATAGTTCTTTCGGGCCCTCTCTAGAACCCCACGAATTCGATCCATAGGTCCTTCAGGAAAACTCCACCAGCATAAGAAATGCACTAGGCATGAGTCTTCACCTCCATCACGACCACCATATATGACGACAACCTTTTCCGAAAAGGGATTTTGGGTTTCAAGACTTCAGGGGTTTCAACACTAAGATCCCCAGCTCCTTGTCATCAGAAGTATCGAAAAGCCAAACCTCGAAATGTCAAATTGTATGACCGCAACCCCACTCCAAAGATACATCGTGTTTCGTGACTTCAAGGGTTTCCAACTCAAAGTGCCCTAGCTCCTTTTCCTCATGATTTTCAAAATGCCAAACCCCGAAAGGGCTGGCGAGTGACAAGCTCCCTACTTGGATCCTGTCCACATGACCCTGTCCCATGACTCGGTGCTATTCCTTCGAATTCTTTCGGGTTTTCACGTTTCGGGATTTCGCGATTTCGGTTGCAACAGTTCTTGACCCTTTGAACTCCCAGGTCCCAGAATGTCGAAATACCGAACCCCGAAATGTCAAAATTCCACTTCAAAGGGATATCAACAGCTGTGAGCCTCCCCTGATCTGACGACTTACGTTCTTTCAGGATTTCGTGGGTCAAGAGTTCTGACTCTTACCCTTTGTATCTCCCGGTAGCCAAAATGCCGAAATCTCCTATCGGGGATTTCTCGAAACCTTGACCGCTTTCCACGTGTCCTCCTTGTGGATGGTCATGATGCTTTCGGGATTTCGTGAGTCGAGACTTTTGGTCTCATTACTCCTTCTCCTTGAACTCCCCGTATTTGAAACCTCGATGGCTTCCGAATCTCTGCCATGCATCCTCTCAACGATGGATGATCCTAATCTTTTCGGGACTTTGACAAGTCCTTCCCTTTGCATATACAAGGGTTAAACCTCGTGCACCTTCTTCTGAATCTGATGGCTATCGACTTCATGCGCTAGATCTAACGACCCATATTTGTTCTTCTGCGCTCTCTCCTCCTGCTGCCTGGACACAAAACTCAGCAGTCCAGATCTTTTCTCCAGTGCCTGAATCAATGACAGTTGAGTTCTCCTGAGCTCACGCTTCTTTCTTCCCCTTGGAATATTTCTTGTTCCAAAGAGGCTTCAGCCTTCGTCTTTACTGTGAAGCATGTATCCTCGCTCTCGCCTATATTCTAAGGATGTTGTCCCTCCTGAGCTTTGTTGACTCTGAAACCTCAAAGGTTTCTTGACCTCTGCACTCCTTATAGGGTCCCTGCACACAACTGTGGTATCCGTCCTGAGCTTATCTGTGGCTCTGACCTCAAAGTGTCTCTGTCTATTTCTCTCCTTGAAGGGATATAAGCACCCTCTAGCAACTTATGCTCAAGCACTCCTTGTTGAGCCTGCAGGGTGTTCAGTAACCCTATAAGTGCCTTCTCCTTGACACTTCCCTTTTCCTTAGAACTCAAAATAGAGTTCCCTGGTGCACTTTATGCAACTTCTCAATGCCCTCTTGGTAGATCTCTACAGAACCTTCAGTAGTTCTATCTTCCCTGAACTCGAAATAGAGATCCTCCTGTGCACTCTATGCACATGCTCAATGCCCTCCTGGAAGAACTTCTACAGAACCCTCAGTGATTCTGTTTTCTCTGTGCCTTTCTCTACACATTATTCACCTCGAAGGTGTTCAAAAACCTTGAGGCTTCTCCCTGAGTCTAAGACTTCCTCTGGTGCACCCTCCTGGTACATCTCTGTCTAAAAATTCACAGAATTCAGAAGTGCACTCATTGCACTGGCTTACAGAACCCACAGTGTTCTATCATGTAACCTCTTGCATGAAGCCTCAAAGAACTACACCTGGAATCAAAGAACCCAACAGACAACGACTTCTGTCTGTACCCTGCAAATGCAAACTAACATACATCTACAACATATCATCACACATAAAGACATTCATTCATGAATTCATAAACACATGAACAACAACATGCAGGAAAAACTGCTCTGTTTGCATTAACATCAATGTGTAATTACAATGTGTTTGAGCTTGGACTGCAATAGAGTCTCGGCTCTCCTTTCCTATCTCTCTCTTATTCTCTTCTCTTCCCTCATACTCTATTGATTCTACTGACTAACTCCTTGCAGATACAAAAAGGATCTTTTTACAAAAGGGGGCTCCTCGAGCTCTTCCCTCCATCCTCACCAACTCTCAATTAATTTACATTCAATTACATTGAATGGTTGTCTAGTCTAAATCAGATCTAGATCTCAGCCTTACAACTATTTAAGGCAACCTTTATCTAAGCCTTCACACATGCATGGCTTTTGGCTCTACCAGCCTTACAATTATTTAATACAACAAATTCAAATTTGAAATTTGAAAGTGAGAGGGTTGCGACTCTCCTCTCCATTAAACATGTGCATTGATGTGCTAGCTAGTTGGCGCGTAGTTGTCTTGGAGCGATGCTCCTGCATCATACTCCTCTGCTATGAAAAATTCATGAGCTCCTTCTCATGAGCTTCCCAGCATGGTTGTTGAAATCCATCTAGATCCCATCCACTCCATCGCTTCTCTTCTTCTATTGCCCTGCTGCTATGGCAGGTTCTCCTCTATCCAGCTTCTCTTTGCTAACTGCTTCTACTGATCTTATCATCAGCCTTCTGATCTCCTCAATTATCTCATCCAGCTGCTCCCATGACTGGCTCTCCTTTTGTAGCTTTCTCCACTGCACTTCTTCCCTGCAAATGGGTAGATCAACTAGATCTCCCATGCCATCTTCTTCCTCTTTTGTGGCATTGAGTTGCCACTTTGCTGCAAACTCCAATTCTGCAATCCTATCACTGAGTTGTTGCTCAGCTTCCTTCTCTGATATCTTTTCTTCTGCCAGTTCTCCTACTGGTTCAACTCTAGCTTCCTCCAGCTGCTCCTCAGACTGGAATTTTCCTTCATCTTCTGTTGCATGCCTCGACATTAGAGTCATCATCAACTGTTCATCTCCCTGGCTAAAATTTTCAAGCAATTCCTCGAAATGCTCCTCTGCTAACATCTGCATGATTGTCATCTACTGGTTCTGGATGGTTCAACCAATCCTCCAACATATCCAACTCCATCTCCCATGGAATGAGCATCTTATCTGCATATTCTTCTTTTGATGTCAGCTTCAGCGCTGCAGGTGTCTTTGTTTTAGCTACTTGGCTGAAATCTTTAAGCCATTATGTCGAATGCTCATCTTCTTCTCCTTTTGCTGGGGTATCTCCTAATGTCTGCCCCAATTCTTCTTTCGTGACAGTTTCTGCTGGTTGTCCTTCCTCCTCTGCTGCACCTTCATCCTATGCATCGGCATCCACTCAACTACTTGGTATGGATACTCTTATCCCTCCAATCATCAGAACGCTCTTCTGACCTTCCTTCTCTATCAGCTCCTCTTGTTGATATGAACTCACCTCTGAGTTCATCTGCTCTCCCTTGCCCACTTGGAAGTATGGTATTTCCTCTCTTCCCTCCTGGTAGTCTATGATATCCTCCATTGATCTCATCTCATTGCCCTCCTGGAAATTTGAACTTTCAGTACTACCCTCCTGGCAGTATACAAGACCTTCACTTGATCTCTTTTTATTGCCCACCTGGAAATTTGAAATTCCATCTCTGCCCACTTGGCAATTTATGAGATCTCTTGATCCCATCTCCATCAGCACTCCTTGCTGACATGAACTCACTTCTAAGTTCCAGAGACTTTCAAACAGTCTCATCTTCTTTTCCCTGCCCACTTGGCAAATTGGGAATTCCTCACTGCCCGCTTGGCAGTCTCTGAGATCTTCCAGTGATCTCTTCTCCGCTTCATCACTGAGATTTATCCCAGCTTCTAGTTCACACACATGAGCCAATTATTCTTCAAACCTGAGGTCTTCCACATACCTCATCCATTCATTCAATAGCCTCCACTACCTTCGGGCCAATAACTCCTTGACTGGCCATTTCACTTTCATTTTCATGGGCCATTCATATACCCATCGCGATTTTTCATCCTGCTGCATTCGAAATGCAAGCTTCTCCATCCTTGCTCTTATCTCAGCGATTTCTTTGTCCATCTCAGCCTCGCTCTGCTGGTGGTGGTTCTTCTTTGCACCGTGTCCATGGCCTTTAGCAGCCATTTTCCTGTTCCTATCTTCCCTCCTGGCAAACTTGTTGCTGTCACTCTGCAACCGTGAGTGCTTCCAACCTTTTCTTACAGTCGACCTGACTGTCTGTTGACTGTTGCACACCTTGAAAAAATCATCATAGAGCTTCAACACACTGTATTCCTTTTCCTCTGGCTCCCTCTACCTGAAATATACAAACAAAAATCAATCTCTGATACTACACTGACGCATACCCCCTTGCCCTCAGGCTGAGATCCGCACAGGATCAATCTCCTTTGAATCCACAGAACCGAATTAGTTCTTTCGGGCCCTCACTAGAACCCCACTAATTCGATCCACAGGTCCTTCACGAAAACTCCATCGGCACAAGAAATGCACCAGGTGTGAGTCTTCACCTCCATCACAGCCACCAGATATGACCACGACCTTTTCCGAAAAGGGATTTTGGGTTTCACGACTTCGTGGGTTTCAACACCAAGATCCACGACTCCTTGTCATCAGAAGTTTTGAAAAGACAAACCCTGAAATGCCGAATTGTGTGACCGCAACCCCACTCCAAAGATACGTTGTGTTTCGTGACTTCGAGGCTTTCCAACTCAAAGTGCCCCGGCTCCTTGTCCTTGGGATTTTCGAAATGCCAAACCTTGAAACTCTGAAACGTCAAACCTTGAAAGGGATGGCAAGTGACAAGCTCCCCGCTTGGATCCTGTTCACATGACCCTGTCCCATGACCCGGTGCTATTCCTTCGAATGCTTTCGGGTTTTCACGTTTCAGGATTTCACGATTCCGGCTACAACAGTTATTGACCCTTCGAACTCTCAGGTCTCGAAATGCCGAAATACTGAACCCCGAAATGTCGAAATTCCACTTCAAAGGGAGAACAACGGCTGTGAGCCTCCCCTGATCAGACGACTTACGTTATTTCTAGATTTCATGGGTCAAGAGTTCCGACTCTTACCCTTTGTATCTCCCGGTAGCCAAAATGCCAAAATCTCCTTTCGGAGATTTCCCCGAAACCTTGACTGCTTGCCACATGTCCTACTTGTGGATGGTCATGATGCTTTTGGAATTTTGTGAGTCGGGACTTTTGGTTTCACGACTCCTTCTCCTTGAACTCCCAGTATCCAAAACCCTGATGGCTTCCGGATTTCTACCACGCGTCCTCTCAATGATGGATGGTCCTGATGTTTTCTGAACTTTGACAAGTCCTTCCCTTTGCATATATGAGGGTTAAACCTTGTGCACCTTCTCTTGGATATGATGGCTATCGGCTCCCTGCGCTAGATCTGATGGACCATATCTTTTCTTCTTCACTCTCTCCCCCTGCTGCCTGGACATGAAACTCAGTGGTTCAGATCTTTTCTCCAGTGCCTGAATCAACAACACCTGTGCTCTCCTGATCTCACGCTTCTTTCTTCCCCTTGGAAGATTTCTTGTTCCAAAGAGTCTTCAACCTTCATCTTTGTTGTGAAGCCTGTATCCTTGCTCCTGCCTGTATTCTAAGGACGTTGTCCCTCCTGAGATTTGTCGACTCTAAAACCTCAAAGGTTTCTCGACCTCTGCACTCCTTGCAGGGTCCTTGCACACAACTGTGTTATCCGTCTTGATCTTATATGTGGCTCTGACCTCAAAGTGTCTCTGTCCCTTTCTCTCCTTGAAGGGATATAAGCACCCTCTGGCAACTTATGCTCAAAAACTCCTTGTTGAGCCTACAGGGTGTTCAGTAACCCTATAAGTGCCTTCTCCTTGACACTTCCCTTTTCCTTAGAACTCAAAATAGAGTTCCCTGGTGCACTCTATACAACTGCTCAATTCCCTCTTGGCAGAGCTCTACAAAACCTTCAGTAGTTATGTCTTCCCTGAATTTGAAATAGAGTTCCTCTTGTGCACTCTATGCACATGCTCAATGCCCTCCTGGCAGAGCTTCTACAGAACCCTCAGTGATTCTGTTTTCTCTGTGCCTTTCTCTACACAGTCTTCACCTCCAAGGTGTTCAGCAACCTTGAGGCTTCTCCCTGAGTCTAAGACTTCCTCTGGTGCACCCTCCTGGTACGTCTCTATCTGGAATTCCGTAGAATTCAGAAGTGCACTCGTTGCACTAGCTTATAGAACCCGCAACATTTTTTCATGTAACCTCTTGCATAAAGCCTCAAAGAACCAGACCTGGAATCAAAGAATCCAATAGACAACGACTTTTGTTTGTAACCTAAAAACTCAAACTAACATACATCTAAAGCATATCATCACACATAAAGACATTCATTCATGAATTCATAAACACATGAACAACAACATGCAGGAAAAACTACTCTGTTTGTATTAACATCAATGTCTAATTACAATGTGTTCGAGCTCGGACTGCAATAGAGTCTCATCTCTCCTTTCCTATCTCTCTCTTCTTCTCTGCTCTTCCCTCAGACTCTATCGATTCTACCGACTAACTCCTTGCAGATACAAAAATGATCTTTTTACAAAAGGGGGCTCCTCGAGCTCTTCCCTCCATCCTCACCAACTCTCAATTAATTTACATTCAATTACATTGAATGGTTTTCTAGTCTGAATCAGATATAGATCTCATCCTTACAACTATTTAAGGAAACCTTTATCTAAGCCTACGCACATGCATGGCTTTTGGCTCTACCAGCCTTACAATTATTTAATACAATAAATTCAAATTTGAAATTTGAAAATGAGAGGGTTGTGCCTCTCCTCTCCATCAAACACGTGCTTTGATGTGCTGGCTAGCTAGTGCGTAGCTGGATTGGAGTGATTCTCCTACATCACGGTTACTTGGAGAGAATTCAAGAAGTGTTTTGAGAAGAAGTACTTGAACAAGAGATACTATGACAAGAAAATGAAAGAGTTCTTTGAACTCAAGCTTGCAAGTACGACCATAGATGAATATGAGAGAAGGTTTCTTGAACTATTGAAGTATGTATCTTTCATTAAGGATGAGACAGTCAAGATTCAACGATACTTAAGTGGCTTGCCATTGTTCATCAGTGAAAAAATACATTATGATGATCCAAAGACATTAGAGGAGACCATAAGGAGAGCTAAATGCTTATATGATTAGTTGAAAGCAAGACCAGCTTTCCAAAAGGCTTGGGAAGACAATAAGAGATTCAAGATGGATCAGAGGAAGAAGGGAGCTAAGCCATCATTCTTCAGAAATAATCCATAATGGCAGCAAACACATAAGGAAACTAGAGTGATTGACACAGGGAGTCAAGGGCCAAGACAACCACCTATGCAATGTTGTTGTTGTAAAGGAGACCATAATTTCAGAGATTTTCCTCACAGAGGAGAAAAAGGTAAGGTTGTTCACAATGTACAACGAGCTGAAACAGTAGAGGACATGGCCATAAATGTGCCAAGGATTTATGCAGCCCTAGACAACAAGCAAGCAGAGTATCAATCCCACATGATTGAAGTGGAAGGTATGATCAACAACCAAACCCTTGCTATTTTAATTGATTCAGGAGTTAGAAATAATTATATAGACCCTAAGATGGTGGAAAGTTCGCAATTGCCAAGAAGCAAGCATGGTAAATCCTAGTTGGTGCAACTAGCTACAGGAGCTAGAAGAAAATTTAATGAGATGGTTAAGTCCTGCCTCATAGACATGAATGGACTAAATACCAAGGCAAATTTGAACATCTTACCCTTAGGTTCCTATGACTGTTTAATTGGGATGGATTGGTTGGACCCACACCATGCTCTATTGGATTGTCATAAAAAAACATTCACTTGCTTGGATGAAGAAGAGAACCAAAGGAAAGTGCAGGGAATTCCCAGGGCAATAACTGTTAGAGAAATTTCAGCATTGCAGCTGAAGAAATGTTATAGAAGAGGATGTCAAATATTTGCAGCTCATATGGAGGAGAAACCTAAGGAAAAGGTACCAAATTTGGAGGATTATGCAGTCCTGAAAGAGTTTGAAGATGTACTCAAGGAAGTACCAGGACTACCCCCAAGGAGAGACATTGATTTCTCTATAGATTTGATTCTTGGAGCAACGCCAATATCAAAGACTCCTTACAGAATGAGTACACCAGAATTGAAGGAGTTGCAAATGCAGCTTGAAGAACTTCTGAAGAAGGGGTATATATGCCCAAGTGTATCACCTTGGGGTGCCCCAGTCTTGTTTTTGAAAAAGAAAGATGGAACGTTAAGATTGTTCATTGACTTCAAACAATTGAATAAAGTGACTGTTAAGAACAAATATCCTCTACCAAGGATTGATGATCTCTTTGATCAATTGAAGGATGCAAGGATATTTTCAAATATAGATCTCAGATCAGGATACCATCAGGTAAGAATTAAAGAAGAGGATATCAACAAGACCACCTTTAGGACAAGGTATGGTCATTATGAGTTCACAGTGGTACCATTTGGATTGTCAAATGCACCAGCTGTTTTCATGTGCTTAATGAATGGTGTTTTTCGAGAGTATTTGGATAAGTTTGTCATTGTATTTTTGGATGACATTCTTATATATTCCAAGTCAGAGGAAGAGCATGAACATCATTTGAGGATGGCATTTCAAGTATTAAGGGAACATCAGTTGTATGCCAAATTGAGAAAGTGCTCATTTTATCAGAAACAAATTCATTATTTGGGGCATATCATCTCAAAAGATGGGATAGAAGTGGACCCTGAGAAGGTAGAAGCCATTAGAGAATGGTCAGCACAAAAGAATGTGATAGAGGTTAGAAATTTCATGGGCCTTGTAGGCTACTACAGGAGATTCATTAGAGGATTCTTGAAGATAGCACACCCAATCACTTCCTTACAGAGAAAAGGTATGAAGTTTCAGTGGACGTCGGACTGTGAAAGGAGTTTCCAACATTTGAAACAATTATTGACAAGTTCTCTAATACTAAGGATTGCAGATCCAAATGAAGATTTCATTGTATGCATAGATGCATGTAACAAAGGACTAGGTGGAGTCCTCAGTCAAAATGGATTCGTGATATGTTATGAATCAAGGAAGTTGAAAGAGCATGAAAGAAACTATGCCACTCACGATTTGGAGTTGGCATCCATAGTGCATGCCCTAAGAAAATGGAGACACTACCTCATGGGAAAAAGCTTTGAGTTAAGAACAAACCACAATGGTTTGAAATATTTATTTGATCAGCCAAATCTAAATGCTAGACAAAGCAGATGGTTATAATTTCTAAGCGAATATAACTTTGATATAAATCATATCAAAGGGAAAGAAAATAAAGTGGTTGATGCACTCAGTAGGAGGGTGCATGAACTTCATGCTACAACCATCAACATGTATCCGACTGATGTTAAAAGAAAAATTATGGAGGCTACAAATATAGATTTACAGTACAGAGAATTGGTAGCAATGCTACAGCAAGGTAAGACACCCCAGAAGATGGATATTTATAAGTTGGGAGTAGATGGAATACTGCTGCACAAGAACATAATTTTTGTACCAAATGTCCAGGATTTGAAACGTATAATTTTGCATGAGATACATAATGATCCTTATGTAGGGTACCCTGGATATCAAAAAACTGTAACAGTGGTCAAGAGCCAATACTTTTGTCCAAGTATGAAGAGAGAAATTGTAGAATACATCGCTAGGTGTATGGAATGCCAGAAAGTTAAACCAAAGCATAAGCACCCAACAGGATTGTTGCAACCTTTTCCCATTCCTGAATGGAAGTGGGAAGTGGTGACAATGGATTTTATTACGGGATTGCCCAGAACAGGCAAGCTACATGATTCGATTATGGTAGTGGTGGACAAGCTTACAAAAGATGCCCATTTTATTCCACTAAAAACTACTAACAAGGAAACATATGTTGTTGATATTTTCATGAAGGAAGTGGCACGATTGCACGGAATTCCTAAAATGATTGTATCTGACAGAGACCCGAAATTCACCTTGAATTTCTGGAAAGGATTGTTCAAAGGATTCAGAATGAATCTGAACTTTAGTACAACTTACCATCCTGAGACTGATGGACATATGGAGAGGGTAAATAGAGTGATAGAAGATATGTTGAGAATGTATGTGATGGATAAACCATCAAAATGGGAAGACTACCTACATTTGGTAGAATTCGCTTATAACAATGGGTATCAGACATCATTGAAAATGAGCCCATTTGAAGCACTTTACAGCATAATGTGCAATACTCTAGTAAGTTGGGATAACCCCACTGATAGAACAGTAGTTGGGCTAGAGTTGCTCAAGGAGATGGAGGACCAAATGTTAAAAATTAAGAAGAATTTGAAAGCTGCCCAAGACAGACAGAAAAGTTATGCTGATAAAAAAAAAATCCACAGAGAATTCAAAGTGGGTGATCATGTTTTTCTAAAAGTGAAATCTAATAGAAGATCCCTAAAGCTGGGAAGTTGCGCCAAGTTAGTAGCCAGATTTTGTGGACCATTTGAATCCTAGAGAGGATTGGTCCAGTTGCGTATATGATTACATTGTCTGCATTTATGTCTATTCATAATGTCTTCCATGTATCATTGATAAAGAAATATATACCCAATGCTAATCATGTTGTTGATTGGAATGTTATCCAGGTGGAGCAAGAAGGCGCTTTCCAAGTGCATCCGGTGTGCATCCTGGATCGAAAAATCAAACAACTTCATAATCGAACCATAGGGCTTGTAAAGGTCCAATGAACCTGGTACGGACCTGAAGACGCTACTTGGGAGCATGAGGATACAATGCGAGAAGAATACCTGCATCGTTTTGAAGAATTTTGAGAATTTTGTTGTATATGAGTTCATGATCCACTCAGGACATTGCATAAATAAGGGGAGGGGATTGTAATATCCCTCGGCCAAACCCAAATGTAAATATAATCCAAGTATATTTAAGATGGTGAGTTGTTTAGACATCATTTTGTAATACACCTTTCATGGCATGGTGCGTGCATATACTACGTAATAAAGGGATGTAATGTGCACATTTATAAATATCGTGTGCAGTAACTAAGGTGCGCACAACCTTAGAGACAGAGGATACATCACACAGTAATTAATTGCACGCAATATTAAGGTCAACAAACCTTTTTGTATATAATATGCATTATAGGTTGGTGAGCCAGTATTATAAGTCAGAATGCTTATGTCTTGGAATTAGACCAGCGCAACTAGATGTTAAAGGGCTAATGTGCCTACTTTGTACATGAACTCATGATTAATATAAAATAAACACTGCGCACAGACCGACCAAGATAAAAGAGATGGGGGACTGAACTTCACCAGTTAGGGAAAGGGAGGGCCAAAAGTCAAGGGAATATTATATTAATATTTCCCAAAACATAAAGTATGGATAATTTTATCCTAAGTTTTAAAGTTGGGGACAAGTGGACAAAAGTAACTTCTGATATGACAAGTCTCAAGTTGGGGACATGCATTCATATCATGGGGAAACTTAGCTCAGGGGCTTCTCTCTCACAGAAGGAAGGGGGATAACCTACGAACAGAAGGGGGGAAGGGAAAACCATCAGGCTGGCCATCATTTTTTACAAAGAGTTCAGAATGATCCCAAAACACACTCAGTTATCCAGTCAATGACTCCATGACCATGTCACTCATACATTACGTTATCCTTGAGACAACCATTCCACCTTTCCGAAACCTGTTTCCCGATCCATTTTGGTTGGTGTACCTGGTTATCTTGGAGCGGGATTGAAGAAGTGGGTTGTCAGGCCCGTGAGGAGTTCTCTAAGCGAGAGAATTGCTGGGGATTGATTTTCGTAGGTGCTAAACTGCAGCTACAACACTCCGATACTTCCTGTCTAGCCTGTTGTTGAAGCCCTGGAAGGGAAGTGGGGCAGCTGAGGGACTGTTGAGCAGAGAAGGGGCACACTTCCTTGGGTGGGATAGGCATGTGGGGAATGAGAGGTTGTAGGCTATTAGTTGAGTGAGTACTTGAGACAGAGTCTTTCCTGTTGTCCATGTATTGTAACCATAGGTGCTAAACTGTAGCTACAACGCTCTTAGACTTCCGGTCCAGCCTGTTACTGAAGCCCTGGAAGGGAAGTGGGGCAACCAAGGGACTGTTGAGCAGAGAAGGGGCACACTTCCTTGGGTGGGACATGCATGTGGGGAATGAGAGATTGTAGGCTGTTAGTTGAGTGAGCACCTGAGACAGAGTCTTTCCTATTGTCCATGAGCCTTAGCCTGGATAGGAATCCCTTTAACCTGGGTGGAGTTCAGTCCCAGCTCGGGGATGATTCACTGTTGAGAGTGATCAACAGTGCAATCTATGGCTGGGAGGTTCGTGGACGGTCTGCAAGCAGTTGGTGACAGTCTTTCTAAGATAAGTACCAATTGTATGAAATATGGATATGTTGTTTGTTATTTACATGCCCATGTTACGATTTTATCATATATGTGACTATGATTGCTTGTGTGCTTATGGGTAATTTCCTGTAAATGATTCATATCGGTAATTACTGTTATTTTAATATAAAATTCGTATGTTACAGAAATTAATTGTTTGTTATGTTAGATGTAAAGCTTCCACGAGCATGTTGTATGTATATGTTTTAGTTGCATGCAGTCTAAAGAGTAAATTTAGGTGGCATTGCTTAGTTGACTATTGGGTATGCTAATGTATGTTCCGTAGTATGGGAGCGAAAGATGTTCCCTAGAGTATCATGTTCCTACCTGATTGCTGGGAATGTTACTGACTGGCGTCAAAGCATGAGTGGTTTCTCTGGAGTAGTGTACCACAGCCTCAGGTTGGTTGAGGGGATTGTTACAGAGTCAAATTTGAGTCCAAAAACCTTCCCATATCATTAAGGCATGCAAATAGTCTATCCATGTCAAATTTCAGTGCATACAGAAAAAGTTTAAGAAAATTTCAACGTTGGCCCCATTCACAAGTTATTGTTGCTTGCGTCTAGTCCTCATAAAATTTTCGTTCCTTGTTCCTTGTAAAATTCTTTCGAAAGTACACACATCCCTACATATAGTACTGCAAGGGAGTATTTTTATGGTGTTGATTAAGAAATCAATGAAAAAGAGGTATTTTCATGACAACTATGACATGGATACATTGTATATACATTAATGTAGAACCTCAAAGAAAAATGAAGAAAGACTGATGCAAACTTAAAACTTGCATCAACCAATTTGTGTACTTTGAAAGAAAAATAGGGTTTCAACAAAAAATATATGGAAATGACAAACATGTTCATTGAAACTTCATTAATGCAATACCATGACAACAATATTGATGAAATCTTATACGATCATGATGGTATAAAAATGAAAGAGGTTCTCTTGGTTTGAAGAATAATTTATCCTCTACTGAACAATGCAAACCACATGAAGGTGGAAGCTCATATGGCCCCTCCCCTCCTCCTCACATCACTCTCAATTGATCCCCAATACCCAATCTATAAAATAGAAAATAATCGAAAAAAACGTCCTATTAAGATTCATGCATAGAAACTACAAAAACAAAAATTAATGAAGGTAGATGAAGTTATGTGTTTGTAAATGATATTTTTAGTCTACCACGTACTTTAGTATATTGGAAACTATTTTCAGGTTTCACATAATAATTAAACAACATGTAACATAGGATATAAAAACGTCGCATAAAGCTTAAAAATGTGTAATTAACCCATGACATTATAAGTAAAATATTTTAAGAGAATAATTCATACAAATTAAAATATTATATAATCACGTAGCTAATCCAGCCTCAATATCTGTGTAATCATCCTTATTATGTATCTTGATCTTCTTCATCGAACTCGACATTTGTATCATCATCTGTTTCAAAAATGGTCTTGAAAGGATTAACGATATCATCACCGTCATCAATGTCATTTTTGAGCTTATTTTCATCGACATCATCATCAAGAATTGCAAAATTGTCTCCTATGTTTGGATCATGATCTTCTTCGTCTTTTTCATCTGTCAAACCTGCATGATCTTCCGGCTCTGTCTGATCTGTCGAATCATCTTTTTCTTGTAAATGAGTATACTTAACTGCCCTTCCTCTTGGATAATATCTAACAACAAATGACCAATCCCTCTCACCTGGAACATTTGAGTAAAAGACCCATTCACATTGGCTTGGAAAAACATAGTGATCCTATCCCCTTTCAAACACTATTGTTTTAATCATTAGAAATCTGTTGGCATGTTGAATAACAATTCTTTCCTCATCGCGTTCATGAATTCGTAACCTATACCATTTGACATCGAACATAACTAATTTGAAGGAATTATAGTCACACTCAAGTATATCGTTTAAATACCCATAATATCTATTTTCATATTCTCGGGGATGTCTATCACTCCTAGAGGAAACATTAGTGACCTGGAATACTGCAATTATCCCATTATCAAAAGTTTTCCTAGTTTCATCCAATTGTTTGATACGAAATTTACGACCATTGCACCACATAGCCTTGTGTTGTTTCAACTACAATATGTCAGATATGTAAAAGATGCATTGTCAATTAATAAATTAACATATATATTTATATAACTTCGAAAGTATCTGAAAAATACAGTATACATGTAGTCACATTAATATAATATAAAATAAATGAATAAAATGGGTGAATTTGCTTACCTGTCCATCTTTCAAACCATATGCTAAATCAATTCCCCTTTGCATAACGTTGGCATCTTCGTTATGACGAGCTTCTCTAACCAATTCAGACAGTCGTTTCCATGATAACCTCTCTCCATTATGTTGTTTACATCTTTCAATCAATACATTCATCCAGTCAAGATTATTTGCAATGTATAAATGCATTTCATCCCACTCTTGAGCAACTGAATCAAAAAATCATAATTCACCAATATTAGTTATAACGTCCAATATGAAGGTTATAAATATTAATAATTTATGAAATAAATTTTATTAATATATTAATGACTATGATCATATATACAAAAAAATGAAACTTATATGTATTATTAATATAAATCTTCACAATTATTAATATATTACCTCTCATTTTTTTCATTCTACCTTTCCCCAACAAATGCTCCCGATCTTCAAATTTTTTTATGGAGTTCACATCCCAAATGCGATCCACTGCATGCAAAGTTGGCGTTGATAATTTAGGAAGATATTGACTAATATACACCATGGATTGGTATGCCATATATCTCTCCACCATAGAACCCTCAAGACGTGTTCTTTGTCTAACCAACGCCTTCAATGATTTCAAGTGTCTCTCCACCATCCACATTGACCTTGTGTGCACAGGTCCACAAATTTCAATCTCCTCAACTTGGTGTATGAGGTAGTGTTCTTGTGCATTGAAAAATGTTGGAGGTATATACTTTTTCATTTCACACATTAGACAAGGAATTTCTCTCTTCCAATACTTTATATCGTCTGCATGGATTTATTTCAATGACAACCATCTACATGAGATCATGACACAAGAAAATAACATGTTTCAACATAACATAATATAATATATTACATTACAAGTAAAACACGTGTCATTAAGTATAACAATAATTTGAAAGAACATTTTGCATATAAATCACAACTACTTACCTCATGTATTTTCCAAGATCATATATAACTTGTTTGACATTGTTATCAAAGTCGTTTGGGAGAGATAGCGGTAGAACATACTGTAACAAAAAATAGAATCGTTATTTGTTTTGACCAAAGTAGACAAAAAAAATAAAAAAAATCAAAGATGTATAAGGCCGATATATATAAATACATATACCAAAATTATTACCTTAATGAAGGTATGTCAATCTTGTATTTTTACCCCACCAAATTCACCTTTCTTCGTTAAGATATTATTTATGTTTGAAGCAAAACCCGTTGGAAATTTAATTCTTTGAATGACCTCTTTTGCATCATTGCTTTGTTGCTCTATTAATAACCATGGAAGATTATTTTGGTCTAGTGCTCCATCTTATCTATTTGAATATCGAATCACACTTCGCATTGCATGATTGGATTCCTAAATGTGAGTACAATTTTTGACAATTTTTTCTTTGTCCCTCTTACCATCTATGATTCCCCATAATGTTTCTGTCACATTCTTCCCGATATGCATTGTATCAAACAAATGAGTTATTTTTAGCTCCTCATACTAGGAAAACCTCATGAATTGAGCGGGATAGCATTTCATTCCTCATGGAAGCCCATTATTAATACCTTCATGATGATGGCGACCTTCCTGACGCATAAAAGAAATCACAAAAATAATTATCAAATACGGTAAAATAAATTCAATGATTAAAATAAACATTCAAAACATTACATGATCTACGATACATAAATAGATTGAGTACCTTGATGATTTATATTATATTCCAATCTCCATAGGTGAGGTGTCATTCTTCGTGGTTTTAAACCAGTCTCTTCTTTTCCATTGAAAAGATGTTTTTCAGTAGTATGATACCTATGGTTCTTAGGGAGGAGGTGCCTATACTCATCAAACACCACCTTTCCTAAACTTTTTAAATGACGATACTTCATATTAGGTCCACAAACTGGACATGCAAATTTACCTTTTTTTTGAAGACCTACAACAAATGAATTAATGTCAATTATACGATGAGATTATTTAAAAATTAAACATCCACCATGATAACATTAAAAAAATTACATATTATTAAAGAGAAATAGTAGAATGCTACATACCACAAAAATGTGTTATTCTAGGGGAAATTTGAGATTTGAACAGAAATAAAGAAGCCTCACCCACTAAAACAAAGGCCCACAAATGTAGGCGAGATTGTCGAACTCCGTTATCACGTTGGTGTTATGGTTTGCTATTGTTTATTGCTTCATTTTTGCTATGTACATGTTTATATGGCTGTGATATATTCTCTTATATTCTTCCTCTTTCATTGAGATTCCTTAATTGGTTAATCAACACATTCTTAATAACTCAACCATAGTCATGTAAAAGATCTTTTCGGATCAAGTGGTATCAGAGCTAGTTGACGTTTGGATTTGAGTTTTTCATGTTAACCAGGGAAAAGATACAGCGTGGTGAAGGAAATCTTGTTGAAGAGAATCCATTAATTGGATTGAGAAAGAGAGCTTCTCATAGTGAGAAGATGGCATCAGAAGAAAGGCTTTCTCAGGATGAGAACGAGTTTTGGAAAAATTTCTTTGCTATGTCAGAGATGGTGAAAGTTTTGTACGAGGATTACTTGGAACGAAAGAGACCAGTTTTGGGTGAATATTCAAAGGGAAAATCCTCAGATTCCTCCTTCACCTCCATCATCACCTCCTTCTTATCCTTCTTCTTCAAGTTGAAGTTCTAAATCCAATGCAAAGAAACATGTTCATAAACATAAGAATGAAATGTTATTTTTAAAACTTGATGTTAAATTTGAATTACCCATTTATGATGGTGAAGTTAATTCAGAGAGACTTGACAATTGGGTCAGGAAGATGGAGGTTTACCGCAGTGTGCAACATATCAAGGATGAGGCCACACAAATCAAGTTGGCATCTTTGAGAATTGCAGGTACAACTCTCATATGGTGGCAAAGCAAGTTGAAAAATGGAACGCAACAAGTGAGTAAAGTATTTCCATCATGGCAAAGCTTCATTTATTCACTTAGGAAACATTTCTATCCTTTGGGTTATAAAGAAAAAGCATTAATTGAATGACAAGCTTTAAAACTAAGAAAAGGACAAACAATGCAAGAGTATACAGATGGTTTTCGAAAAATGGCATTAATGTTAGATATCCCTTTACATACACAGGAAACCCTTATGAAGTATATAGGAGGTTTACCTGCACATATTAGAAATATTGTATTCATGTTTGGACCCACTAACCTTTATGAGGTTTTTTTTCAAGCGACATATATTGAAGTAGGGAAAGCATTTGTATCAGAGGAATCATCTTCAAGGAAAGAGGACAAGAGGAAGTGGACAAGAAAAAAGGCAAGTTCAGTGGCAAGAAAAGATGAGAAGCCCTCTTGCAAGCATTGCAATAAAGAGGAGCATGATGATGACCGTTGTTGGCAGTTGCATCCCGAGAAGAGGCTAAAATGGTTCAAGGGAAGGAAAGGGAAGCAAACAGTTGCAGCAACAACAAGACCCACAAACTTGGGATCGGATTCAAGTGATGAATCAAAGGTCTCATTGGTTGGTATGACAGGTAAAATTGGTGAAGGCATTGATTGTAGAAGTAACTTCTTTCATATAAGGGTAATCATGGGACACACTAAGATAGACACATTAATCGACAGTGGATCTCAATCTAATATAATTTTGGAATATTCTGTTAAGCAATTGGGGTTAAAAACACAAGTACATCATAAGCCTTACACACTTAAATGGATAAGAAACCATCATCAAATGCACATAACAAAGCAGTGCATAATCAAGTTTTCAATTTCATCTAAGTATGTGGATGAGGTAACATGTGATGTAGTGCCATTAAGTGAATGTGGAATGGTCTTAGGTAATCCATACTTATATGATCGTAAGACAATCTTCTACAGGACAAAGAATCAATATCAATTAACCAAAGCAGGTCAAGATTATATGGTTCATGCTCATCATGTTAAGGAAAATAAAACACTTCAAACTATGAAACAATTAAAGAAGGAAGTTCAAGAAAGAAAAAAAAACAATAATTGTTTCAAATGAAGTAATCGATCTTAAGCAAGAACAGGAAATGATTGTTGAATGGAAAATCAGTCACAATTTGCTTCAAGATAAGCTCATGTCGTGAAAATATTATAAGTACATCAACTCATTTCCAATCACCTTTTTTATTCTATCATTAGTAATGTCTTCTACATGGATGATAGTGGCTTCAGTAAAATGTGACAGGGTTCAAATGACTAACACTATGTTGTCAGTTGTCATGATTTTGTTACAACTGGTCTTGATGAGACAGGTACATAGGACAGAGTTCAGAGACACAGGACAAGATGGGTGGCCTATCCCAAGATTTTTTACTAGTCAGTAACCATTTGGGGACCAAAAGGTCCTTAGTGGGGAGGTGTGATCCAGAATCAGATCCAGGAAGCTTCCCAGGTCCAAAAAAGGCTCAAAAATGAAAGTTCTCGGAATCTAATGAAATTAATTCTATTGTGAATGTATTGTCGTGTTGATTCCTACCATATATTTACTTTCTCAAATGGACTTTGTATGCGAGAGTTATCGCATTCTGATCGTTTTGCCAAACAGGGAAAAAGTCAAACAGGTCAACAGTAAAAAAATCAAATAGGTCAATAGTAAAAAACTCAATGCTGATGTCAACATGAAATCATGATGACTTCATCATGTTGACATGGAAGGGTGACATGTGGCACGTTCGTACAGGTGCCACGTGGCCCTACCGTACGGTGACATGTGGCAGGTACAGACACTGACCGGGCAGACAAGTGGCATGTACGGTTGTTGACTGGGAAATAGATTTGGTCCAATCACGAACTAACACGTGGCATGGGAAATCAACAAATGGAGGGGTACCAAGTGGCACCCATTGGTTGTCTCATTGGTTGTGTGCAATATTGTTGGAGTTAACATGAATCGAACCAAAGACCTCTTCACCAAGCACAACGCTTTCACAAAGACCTGAATACCATTACGCCATATTAAAGCTTATTTAATATAACCCACTATATATTATTTAAAGTTTAAAAACATGTTAAATGTAGGCGGAAGGGGGTTGGGGCTAAGCCCCAGCCCACGGTTTCTATTGTTTCACATAACCAAAGGGTGCGGGTGCCATTTATTTAACCACCAGCATAGGGGCTACGTACCATCAACCAATAATGGTGCTAGTCCGAGGGCTTATATTTCATGGCTTTATTTAGAGCTACAACCATGTGGTCCATGTGGAGGCTAGCCCGTGGATTCGAGGATCTACAATATGACTAGGAGTCGGGTTTGGAGGGGGCCAGTGCACCCACAGTTGAGCGCCTGGCCACATGGTGGGCTCCCATATGCCCAGGGGTTGGCACGTAGGGGGTTGCACCCAAATAAAGTGAAAAAGTGGGTTTTATTATATAGTTTTGGATTTTTATATGGATTTTTGGCCTGTAATTAGAGTTTTTTGCCCATTATTGAGGGATATTGGGCCATTTTTTAGGAAAGACTTTGGGAGGAAGTTGGGGGATGATAACCAACTTCAGATCTATATAAACCATGCCTTCTTGAGGCCATGGAGGAGATTCAGAGAAGATTTATGTTGAAGCAAAGCCAAACCAAAGTCATTTTTATGCAGGGAAGTTGGTGAGGAGCGAACCTTTGTGGGCCATTTCTGGGAGCTCCGGTCATCTGATTTGAGTGTTGTTTCTTCTGTTGGGTTCTAGAGATCTAGGAGAAAAATACTAGATCAATATTGTAGACTTTTAGAATTGATTTGATGTACTTATTTATATTTGAACATAAATAAAGAAGCCTCACCCACTAAGACAAAGGCCTATAGACCTAGGAGAGATTGTCGAACACCGTTATCACATTGGTGTTATGGTTTTCTATTTTTTATTGCTTCATTTATGTTATGTACATGTTTATATGGCTGTGATATATTCTCATATATTCTTCCTCTTTCATTGAGCTTCCTTAATTGGTTAATCAACACATGCTTACTAACTCAACCATAGTCATGTAAAAGATATTTTAGGATCACAAAATTTGAGGGATTTATTGTGGAAAATGATGGATTAATGAGGTATAATAACTAAATTTGTGTATCGCCTAATGAAAATTTTAGAAGTTCTATCTTAAACAAATCTCATAGAGAAGTGTACATGGCTCATCAAGGAGTCATGAAGATGAGGGCAGAACCTAAACCCTTATTCTTCTCGAAAGGAATGAAGGCAGACATAGTCAACTACGTGGAAATATGTGTAGAATGTCAGCAAGTGATGGTTGAACATAGACATGAAACATGATTACTACAACCACAAGCTATTCCATAATCTAAATGGGAGGTCATTTCGATGGAATTTATTGTGGGATTGTCGTTGACAGCAGGGAGGTACGACTTGATTTTCGTGGTAGTCGACACTCTAATGAAGAGTGCACATTTTATCCCTATGCATATGACGTATCAAGCACCAAACATAGCTGGATTTTTTATCATCGATATTGTGAGATTTCATGGCATGCCTAAGAGGATCATATATGATTAAGGATCGATGTTTATTGGACAATTTTGGACTAGTTTCCAAGATTCCTTGGGAACCCAACTTAACTTTAGTACAACATATCACCCGGAGACAGATGGGTAGATAGAAAGAACGAACCAAATATTGGAAGATATGTTGCATATGTACATGATGGACCACCAAAAGCATTGGGAAGAGTTATTGCCATTGGTAGAGTTTTCATACAACAACAACTATCAAAGCACCATAAATATGGCACCTTTCAGGTTTCTTTACGGGCAACTGTGTTAGACACCTTTGAGTTGGGATTGACTTGAGTATATGGTATTGATAGGACTAGAAGCGATCCAAGAAATGGAATAAATAATGCAAATGATAAGACATAGGATTAAATAAGCGCAAGACTGACATAAGATTTATGTTGATGTGCATCACGTTGACCATAGTTACAAAGTTGGTGATCATGTTTTTTGATGGGTGAAACCGCACAAGAGTTCGATCAAGTTTGGAAAGGGTGATAAACTCTCTCCTAGGTTTGTGGGACCTTTCGAAGTTGTGGAAACTAAAGGGCCCATGGCCTATAAACTAGCCTTGACTGATTCTTTGAGGCGTATACACGATGTTTTTCATGTATTTGTTTTGAGACATTATGTTAGTGATCCTACAAATGTGATTGACATGAGTTCCTTGCAGGTGTCGGAGAAGGGTGCACTCACGGCAGAGCCAATCCCCATTTTGGGCCATCACATTTGACATCTACTGCATCGAACAGTCGATCGGGTCAAGGTCCAGTGGGACAATTATAGTCCACACTCGACTACCTGGGAGGACACATATGATATGCATCACTAGTTTCCTATAGTGAACTAGTTTCCAGTAGTTCACACTAACATTGTCTATAATGGATGTTGTTGTGTATTATGGTTTCAAGTTAAGAAGAACACTCCTAAAACACCATTTTTCTAGGTAGAAGACTTATGAAAATGATCCCTCTAAGTATGATAAGATGGAAAGAAAAAGATGTCCAAAAAAATGCACTGAGAAATAAGAGATATATAAAAGTAGAAATGGATCTAGAACAAGAATATAAACAATATTGGTACCATAATAGAAATGGATATAGAACAAGAATATAAACAATATTGGTACCATAATAGAAATGGATATAGAACAAGAATATAAACAATATTGGTACCATAATATAAGGTCTTGATCTAGAACAAGAATATAAACAATATTGGTACCATAATCTAAGGTCTTTCCAAATCGGTCTATAATCAATGTATTTGAAGATGAACAAAACTAGCCTTTCCATATTGAAAAGGAAAATAATAAGGTTCATAGATTTTTCATATTGAAAAGGCTAATGATAATGTTCATAAATTAATGAGTTTGGTCTATGAAACAACATGTTTTTAATGGTCTATCAATCAACATGATTTTTATTATTTTCTCACTCCTAAGATTTAGTAAAATCAAAATGGCCAATAAACCAAATTCAACACTAATTTTTTCCTTATTGAAAAGGTCAATAATAAGGTTCATCAATTAATGAGTTTGGTCTGGTTTATTAGACAAGATTCTTTTTATGTTCTATCAAACAACATTATTTTTATTTTTATTAGTTTCTCACTATTAAAATTTATTAAATTCAGAATAATTAAAATTTAGTAAAATTAGAATGGTCAATCAACTAAACTAAATTTAAAAATCAAAAGTTAAAAGTTTTTAAATAATCTAGTTAAAATAAATTACATTCATATTGTTGACACTCAGAACTGAAATGGGTTGCAACAAATCAATCCCGAGGCAACCTCGAACCACTTTGGGTTAGAAGCTGCCCTCTTCCACCCCGTGAGGGATCTCTCAAAAAATGTCACAAAATAAATTGAAGTAAACATGAAAACGGTGGGCAGGTTTGTGGGTAAATGATGGTCTTGGAGTTTGGGGGTTAAACCAGGGAAATGGTCCATTGGGCATGGAGTCAAATGAAAACCGAAGAAAGGAGACAATAGCAGAGATCAAATAACTTGCAGAAAGTGAGGCAAAGTAAGTCTATCTTTCAGCGCTTTAATTGTCATGATGCGGTAGCGGAAAGAAAAAGGAAAGGCCGACGTAGCAAAGGATATATGCAGCATTCTGAAAATGCAGATTGGTCTTACACCGCTGATAGCTGGTGCAGAGGAAAGACAATAAACAATTACAGAAAACCCAAATCCTTTCGTTATAGTAGTGGTCGTACTAAAGTATAACGAAGCACATCGGTTAGAGAAAAACAAAATGTACTGCAATCATGATGGATTAAGGAAGACATAAAGAAATGATAACACATCAACTATGAGTAAGGAACATACATAATGAAATCTGAACAAATTTAACACAGCTGAAGGAGAAGAAAACATGCTGAAAGAAATCAACCGTGATGAATCTCACAATCGCAAATAAAAAATCATCTTTATTACTCCATTAATGGCTTACAAAAAACTCAATCATTACAATGAAACCCTCTTGGCAGAGGTTTTGTGTTGCGCGACTTGGCAGAGGTTTTCCCAGTGTTGCGCTCAAGCGCCCCCCTCCCCTCAGTCTCTTCCTCACTCCCCCCTTTAAAAGAAAAATATAAAATAAATTTCTTTGAGTCCTAGGGAATGTGAAACGATTTGTCTTCTAAACTCTGCGGCTGCCAAACGCTTAGTTGAAAAGTTATTAATCATTTGACTGGTGGACAGAGATTTCTGCGTGTAATCCAAGCATTTCGTTGGAAATGATCAAAGTACAATAACTCAAATGTAGATGCTTTAGTTGCAGTAGATTTCTCAAGGAATTTGAAGACATCTGCAATTTGGAGCGAGATATATCAATGTACTGGAGATTTGTGAAATTCTCAAAGGTATTTGGAAGCATTTGTTCCAAACATTCGCATCCATGCATTCTGATGTATTGGAGTTAATAAAGCTTTCAATGAATTAGCTACTATAGGGTTGTGTGGTGTAGTAAGTTCATCTCCACAATATCCAGCAAGTCTTGTCAGTGTTCGAGCTGATAGCACAACATGTGTATTTTTTGCAATCTGCACACTACTTCCAACACCATGGGCTTCTGCAGCTGCATTTTCTTCGGCAGTAGAGTCGTACTGTAAAAGCAACGGTAGAAGATACCACAAAACACCAGCCTTTAGTGAATTATCCTGCAACTCTGATGAGACAGTAAGAAGTGCAACAGTCTGAAGGGCAGCATCAACGGCAGCATTGGCAAATTCCAATTCAGTACAATGTACAATATATTCAAGAACTCCAGCACAATGAAGCATCTCAGATCGTGCACTTGGAAACTGACTAATGCATGCAAATGTTTGCATCTCATTTGTCACAATCATTGCAGAAGGTTCAGTTGGCGGCGTGATTGGCTGTACTACACCTATACACCGAGACAGAAGAGTTTCCAGTAGAGGCACACCGCCATCCCTCACAAGCTCCTCACCATTCAATGCAGAAGAGACGCATGTTAACCATGTAAGCTTGGAAGCTGCTACAAGAAGAGGAGCCCGTTCAGCAGAGAGGCAATTGCTATCATCTTTGTCAATTCTCCAGCATTTCCCTGGCTTTTACTATAATGTTGCAATCAAAGTTCGAAGCTGGAGCCTTCATGGGTTGTTAGGCATTGTGCCTCAACCCACTTCAACGTTCGATACGAACGGAGTTCTTCCTTCGCACCGTCTATCTATTAGGTTGTTCAGATATCGGAAGATATTGCAGCCATCCTCTCCCATCTTCCCTTCAATGGAGAGTCCAGAGGGCTCGACAGATATTAGCAACGTAGCGAAAGATAGTTTCGGCTCGAGTTTAGTCATCATCCTTGTGGCGTTGCTCTGTTCCATCCTGTGCGCGTTGGCCGTGAGTGTTGTGCTACGCTGTAGACTTCGCGGCATACGATGGCTATTGGTGTCCGAGCCGTCACTCCTTGTGGATGTGGAAACAGCTAATACTGGCATCAAGAAAATCGATACAGAAGCACTACCGACCACAGTGTACGGTGCGAGCTCCACCTTCATTATCCATCTTCCTTTCAGGCCCCGAATAACATGATCACTGAAACCTCCCATACCTGTATTGTGCCTTTCACGCGCCAGACTCCATTTCTAAAAACTACTATATATGAATCATCTGGATGGAGTGATTTTAGTTCCTTACGGACTTCCTCAGCAGCTGCATTGTGCTCTGTTGATAATCTTTCTGCTATAATGGACTTTTTAGCTCTGGTACTGCCCAAAACAACTCTTGAATCTCCAAGGTTTGCCACGTAAAGAGTGTTATTTGATATAACTCCGACAAGACATCAATGACCTGCTGAAGCTATTCGGGGCTGTGCTTCCCATGATATTGTGACAAAATGTAGAAAATCTTCCTCAGTGGCACTCAAGGCTTTACGGAGGACCTCTGCAGACAAGTCCCCTTGCTCCAAAGCAAATTCTGCATCTGGATAAGAATCATAAGAATCATAAGAATCATTCTTTGACAAGGCTATGCATGAGACTGCTTCTTCTGGATTAGTGTCATTCGTATCATTTCCACGGGAGTTTTCCTTCCATTACGCAGAAACGCTTCTGCCATCTTTCTGCCTGCCAGTCTGCGGCGTTCTCGTCCTCTTCATGGGTATTCTGTTCCCTCTGCAGAGCTGCAGTTCTCATTACCTTTCTTCTCGCCGGGCAATTCCTGTCCATATGTTTCCACTGCCATGAACATGAGCAGAAATACTCCAAAGAGTGTCCCCGGGTTTAACTTCTGTCTTTGATGGCGGCATGGGTGTTGGCATTCGTCTTAGTTTCTGCAAAACATACTTTTACGTCTTGCCCATCCCATTTGCAATCAGCCAACGAGAACCTGATTGTCGTTTCTTTGGAGTGCTCACGCCCTTCAGCTTAGTGTTTTCCTGCAACTGTAGACCTGCAACATGGACATCTGTGACTTTGAATTGAGACGGTACTTCATCTCTATCATTGGTTTCTTCAGGGACTCTATTATTCACTTTATGTGACACACACCTTTCAGCTTGTACTAAAGCAATCATGGGAGCTCCTACTGGTTCGTGGTTCCCAAGAGCTTCATGCGATTGAAATCGAAAAGCCATTGTCAAAGTATTTCCCATGAAACCCCTTTTTCCATTGCCAATATCAACTTTATCATCTTCGGGGTGCCTTATATAGATCAGCTCCGATTGAACATCAGTATGAGCAGCGAGGATCTTAGAAGTTCTCTCATTTGCTTCCTGTGGAGTCGGCCTCTGGATCGATGACATAATTTTCGAATAATGTGGAAGGCATATGCTGCATGGCCAGAAGAATGGGTGACAGAGGCATTGGTCCAGAATTAAACGCAAAGCAGTAAATGCATATTCGTCACCGTCATCATCTTGATCCTCCACCCCCGTCGTGGCCTAAACTATTATTCCTGGGCGAAATTGTAAACGCACTTTCTTCAAACGGTTGAAATATGGAACGAACCACCAAACTTACTGCCTAGTTTTTCTATTAGGCCATATACACCTTGATTGTAAAGTGTATCAAAGAGAACAAGAACAAGTTTCTCTCCTTCTTGAAGGACCAGCTTTTGAAATGACTGGAAAGTGAAGACCAAACAAGTGTGCAGCAGTTGTTTGTCAAAATAACAGGGCTGCCTCTTCCTTTCATATTCCATTTACAATCATAATGTAGGTAGTTGTACACCGAACAAAGGTTGCTATTGCCTTTGTCTTGACACGTAGTCCCAGAAGAAGCAAATTTTGAGCAAGAATGTATAGGAGCTCGGCCAAAAGTTCTAGAAAGCATGCAGCCCCTTACATCACTGCGCAGGCAGGCACGACGAATGCCTTCTCGACTAATAAACAAACTGGTAGTGACTAGCAGATGAAATTGAATTGCATAAAGCGCAAAATCTTCTTCCGCAAGCTGTCGGGCAATCAGTAAATTCAAAACAAATGAAAATGCGAGATATCACCTGTGACACTTGGGCAGCACAGTCGATTTTGATATCTGTTACAACACCTACGATCATTAGTAGTCCAGTTAGAAAAAGCCTCACCAGCTCCAAGGTATATGATTGAGTAAATGCTTCATTGTATAACATCATACGCCAAACACAACTATCTCGTGGCGACCAAGCCCCTCGATTTTATGACACGCGAGTGGTTGGCTCTTGGAGGCTTAGGCATAATAATTACCTACGATGGAGTGGTTAGAGTTTGCAGGTTTAATAATTACCTGCGAGAGCTATTCTGTTGGCGTGTGAGATTCATCGGATTTGATGTCACAGATGTTTGGGAGATGTTTTTTCTTCATATGTCATACTGCTATCCATCTAAGTTAAATGAGGCATGAAAGTCCATCCGCTTAGAGGAAGACTTCCGAGGCAGAATGCCAAGAGAGGGGACTAGGAAAATAAAAAATTAGAAATGAGATTCAATCTATAATCATCGTCAAATCAAGCATTTGATGAAGAGGCGGCTCTTTCGCAGCCTGGGAGGAGAAGGGAAGAAGGTTATCAGGAAGTTCTGGAATGCTACTCCCTTTAAAGAGTTCTAAGAAAATATTAAAATCACTTCTATCCAACTCTCTTATTTTTCTTTCTCTTTTTGGTTATTAGGATTTTCACTATTTTGAAATAAAAACATTATAATTCAATCAAAGCATGGAAATATTCTACTCCCTTTAAAGATGAGCAGCTTTAAAATTATTCATTTTTACAGATGAGCAACTTTAAAATTTCAATAAAAAAACATGGAAATATAAAAGAATCGAATAAATTCCAAAATGTTGGAGATATTTTTCTATTGATGTCCTATGTTTTCTATAGTTTTTCATTTCTTGTAGACGTTTTGTGTTTATGGAGACGTTTTGTTTTTATATACTTCGTTTTCTCTTTATACATGTTCAAATCAATATCCATTCACTGGTTATTTTTTTTAAATGATCCATCAAATTATAAAACCCATTGAATTAGTTTAATATACTACTCACCTATTTTAGGAATTTGTATTTATAATCAATCATCTTCCGCTGCAACAATCGTTTTCTCTAGTTACACTTCCTGATCAACATTATCAGAAAAACCAATATTTACCAATTTTTGTTTCATCGGCGTGACAATGAGTTGAACCTAATCTTTAACATAACACAAATAATGTTATTTAAACATAACATTATGTTTAAATAACTACAATATTTGAACATAACATGAAAAACATAGGAGTGACATGTTTAGCAGATATGAATTTTACCTAAAAGCTGAGCAGAATCGTTTGCTCCATTGGCAGATCTGTAGAAGGTTTTTAGAAAACCAGTTCCCAACCCAAGTAAATGTTAAAACCAGTGAAAATTAAATTTAGAAACTAAATATAAGTGAAAATGCATAAAATTAAAGGTTTAGGGAATGAATGTTCAATATCAAAAGTTCACACCACTACTATGCTAATCCTCTAGCTCCTACACTAAAATTAAATCAGTTGTTTTTAAATAGATATCCATCCAACTGTTACATTTAAAAGACTCTGAACGGTTAATGCAAACCCTGCAGACCGACTTCCAAACCTTTATCTCGTCTCTCCAATCCAACCCAATGTTTTTTAATCCAAACCAAACCAATGCTCTCTACTCCAAACCTATATTCAACAATTTTTTTCTCCAAACCTATATCCACTGTAAATAAAAGAAAATTATTTGATTTCCTTATTTTCCATTAATGATTATTTAATCTCCTATTAATGATCTTTTAACACGATATTTTAATCTACCAAAGTAATCTCCTATTAATAATTTTTTTTTTTTATTATTAATATACTTTTAACATGATCTTTTAATCTGTATTAAAATGGGTCAACTCTTTATTTTCTTCAATGAACCCTGAAACCCCATTCTATCATTCAAATAAACCTCGTTATGTGCACATGGAAAAAAAGGGGGGATTTACAAAGGTTTGCCCATTTTTTCCATTAACATGTTTTAACTAAAATAAACTAAATTATTATCAGGAAAACCATGTACACGATATTTTAATCTACTAAAATAATCTCCCATTGATGATTTTTTTATTTTTTCCATTAATGATCTTTTAACACGATCTTTTAATCTATCGAAATGATCCCATGCAAACCCTTACCTCATTGTTATCTATTTTTCCATTAATGAAAACACTTACCTCATTGATGATCTATTTTTCCACGACAGATCACCGAAATGATCCCATTAATGCAAACCCTTACCTCAATGTTGATCTGTTTTTCCATTAATGCAAACCCTTACCTCATTGTTATCTGTTTTTCCACGTAAGATCAAATCATCCATTTAATGCAAACCCAACCCTCCTTTTTGAAGAGAGAGTCCATACTGAAGGAGTCAAGGAAAGTCCATACTTACCAAAGTGAAGAAAGAGGTACTTGAGATTCGAACTAGAACCAATCCTTGATTTCCATATAGGATGTACGGTAACTAAAAGATTTGCAGCTCTGGCTTGATTTGAAAGTGGGAAAAGAAAAAGTGGGAGAAGTGGTCGACAATTTCAAAACCCACATTGGAAAATGGTTTTGGACGACAAGTTTTCGTTATCAAGTTGTCGCAGTGTCTAAATTAAATTAGTGTTTTTTTTTTTTTTGAAAAACATAAAATTTTGAGTTACTTTTTGACTTTGTTGTGAAATTTCACACTTTGAATAATAGTTACACTTTTATTTTAAGAAATTAAATTTATTTACCATGAGTGGTTGATAAATTCATTTTAAATATTTTGATGATATTTTCATTCTTATTTAAAGAAATTAGATTATATTTTTATTCTTATTTTAATAAATAAAATTCATTTAAGATAAGGAGTTAATTGTAAAATGTTTAAATATTTTGATGATATTTTCATTCTTATTTAAAGAAATTAGATTATATTTTCATTCTTATTTTAATAAATAAAATTTATTTAAGATAAGGAGTTAATTGTAAAATGTTTCGGAGGTTTATTTCTCTAGTTTGATATCCCAATTAAGTAAAAAAAAACATAATTATTATTAAACCATAATTATTATTAACAAATTTACATTGTATATTTTTTATTATATATTTTGTAAGAAGTTTTTATTGAATTTAAAAAGATACCAATTTTAAAAGTTTTTTAAATTCTTCAAATTGTAATTTCAATATTAGTCTTTATTTAGATGAGATGCAAAAGCTATGATAGTAAAACCATTTAACTACCATATCACTAAGGATTTAAGACTATAATAAAATGTTTAAACTTTCTCAAAAAATTGAGTTTATGGTTTGCTTGCATATTTGGAGTTGACCTAGTAGAAGACACTCAGGCTCATTTATGTATTCATGTGGATAGTTTTTTTTCTGTTTTTTTGGTGGGGGAGTGACGTAGGTGGGTATAGAGGGGACAGGGAGAGGGGAAAGAGTTAGTGGGATATTGAGAAGGAGATAGAGGAAGGAAGGGATGATGGAGAGAAATAGATGGTATGATAAAGAGAGAGAAAGAGGGTACGGATTGGAGAGGCATGAGAGGGAGAGGGAGAGGGAATGGAAGGTAGAGAGTTAGGAATAATGAGAGAGGGAAACGAGGTGGGAAAAGACAGGGAGGGGGGAAGTGGAGGGGAGAGAGATGGGGAGAAGAGTGGAAGTGAGGGATAAAGAGCGAGAGATAGGTGCATGAAGAGAGAGAGGTAGAAATATATAGAATGTTGTGGGGATATAGGTTGAAGGGTGCAGAGGGAGGGAGGGAGAAAGGAGTATAGTGAGAGATGGGGGATAGAGTGGTTGTGAGGGACAAGGAAAGAAAATTTGGAGGGAGAGAGAGAGATAGGTGCAAGGGGAGAGAGAGATGGAGAGTGAGAAATAAAAGGTGGTAACAAAGAAGTGGGGATATAAATGGGGTTGGAGGGGGAGGCACAAGAAAGATATGGTGGGTGGGAGGGAGAGATAGGTAACGATAGAGTAAGGGAGGGAGGGACGGAGGGAGAGAGAGAGAAGAGGAGGGAGATATAGAGTGAAGGAGGGATGGGAGAGGGAAGATGGAGAGAGAAAGAAATGGATGGAGGAAGAGTTGTGGGGAGAGAGAGAGAGAGAGAGAGAGAGAGAGAGAGAGAGAGAGAGAGAGNGAAATGAATTTCAGGGAGGGAGAGCTTGAGAGAGAGGGAGAGGGAGAGAGTGAGAGAGGGACATATAGAGAGGGGAGAGTGTGAGGGGAGAGAGAGAGAGAGAGAGAGAGAGAGAGAGAGAGAGAGGAGAAGAAGAGGGAGTGGCATGAGAGAGAAGGTTAGAGAGAGAGGGAGAAAAAGGATTATGTTTTAGGGTGTGGATTTATTTTCTATAATCATAATTCTTATTAAATTTAATTTAAGATATTGCATTTTAAAGAAATAGTTAAAAATATGAATTTGGGTGAATATCTTGATCCATTAAAGTCAACTATTGAGTTTCATTATATATATAAAAAATTGAAATATAATGAGAGTTTCATAGACTTTAATTAAGTTAATTCATGATCTCTATTTAATTTAGAGAAATAATAATTGCAATTTTGTTAAATATAAAAAATATATTAGAAAAAATAAAAATTTAATAACTTTAAAATAAAATATCAAGATTATATTTTAAAAATTAAAATATAAATTTTATAAAAAAATAATTAATAAATAGACAAAATACTTTATAAAAAAAATTATAAATAAAGGAAAAATAATAATATAAACATATTTTTTTAACATAAATGTAACCAAATAAAAACAAAAACATTATAAAGAGTTAAAAAAAACAATTTATTTTATATTAGATTTCATGATTCAAAATTTCATTTACTAGTGCAATAACATATTAAAATAAATTGTATTATATTAATTAGTAAAAACAATATGTTTCATAAAAAAAAATATTAAGAAAATTATATCCAAACAAAATTTAAATAGTGATTATGTTTTCTATTAAAGTATTTATTTATAAGTATATTTTAAATATTTACCATTGATGCTTAAATATTTTTACTATTGCTAGATGAGGAATATTCTTCATTGCAATCTCTCATTTATGATTTAGTGGTTATGGAAGGATTAAAAAAACATAACTCTTGTAAAAGGATTTCAAATTCACTTCTAGTCGTCCATTATGTTTATCCAAGGGAGTGCTAGCATTGGTAACATATTTGGTTATGGATATCAGTAAACAAACATTATCCACTGAGTGGAAGTAGCATGATGCCCTAAAGCTCATAGGGTTGTGTGTGATTTGTGTTATCTTTTGTG
>ML777441.1:286672-296999 GCA_009831015.1 Picea engelmannii | reverse complement strand
AATCTTCTACAGGACAAAGAATCAATATCAATTCACTAAAGCAGGTCAAGATTATGTGGTTCATGCTCATCATGTTAAAGCAAATAAAACACTTCAAACATTGGAACAATTAAAGAAGGCAGTGCAAGCAAGAAACAAACCAATAATTGTTTCAAATAAAGTAATTAATCTTAAGCAAGAATAAGAAATGATTGTTGAATGGAAAATCAATCATAAGTTGCTTCAAGATAAGCTCATGTCGTGCAAATATTTCAAGTATATCAGCTCATTTGCAGTCATCTTTTTTATGCTGTCATTAGTAATATTTTCTACATGGATGATAGTGGCTTCAGTAAGATGTAACTGGGTTCAAATGGCTAACAATATACTGTCAGTTGTCATGATTGTGTTACAGTTGATCTTGATGAGACAGGTGCACAGGATAGATTTCAGAGACAGAGGACAAGTCGGGTGGCCTATCCCGAGCTTGTTTACTGGTCAGTAACCTTTTGGGGACCAAAAGGTCTTTTAGTGGGGAGGTGTGATCCAGAATCGGATCCAGAAGCCTGACGGTGCTTAAAAAGGCTCAAAAATTAAAGTGCTCGGAATCCGACAAAACTAGTGCCATTGCGTCCATCCCATCTTCCTGATTTTGACCATATATTTACTTCGTCAAACGGGCTTCGTATGCGAAAGATATCACGTTTTGTCCGAAAACCCAAACAGGCAAAAAAAAAAATGACTGTACAGTCTGTACAGTGCCACGTGGCATGCTGACTGTACAGGCCGTATGACCATACAGATGATGTGGAAACCCCTGGAGATGACATGTGGCAGGTGATGTGGTGTATGGTAGACAACTGGATCAGTGAGAGGGTGACACATGTCATCACTGTAAGGGTGACATGTGGCACATGCTGACGTGGCATGATGACGTCAGCAGGAGACTAGGAAGGTCCAGTGGCAGGGAACGTGGCAGGTGACGTGGACCATCCGGTAGTCGACACTTGGCAGTATTTGCTTGGGTTGTGAGGGGCCACATGGCTCAGTCATGGGCTGCCACGTGGCACCCTGTGGTTGGTTAGTGGTTTGTGTAAAATTTTATGGTTTCACCGTGTGTCGAACCCTCGACCTATCCTCTAGTAAATGGACTGGCAGGACCGGGCTAACCACCCAAGCCACTAGTGTTTCTTAACAACTATATGCCAAAGTTTTTATTTGAATTTGGTTAAAGTTCTATTCAATGGGGGAAAGGGTCGGGGCTTAGCCCCAGCCCACGGTTCAACATACTTTACCACATGACCACGGCTTACCATATGCACGGGGGTGTTGGAAGATAGGGCCTGGCCCTCGGTTCTCGGGCGGTCCCATGTGACCCAGGACCATAATACAAACAAGGCACGGGTAGTTGTTATACCAACGGTCCTATGACCACGCCCAATGACCAAAAGCCAACAAGGAGGGAGCCAGCACACAAACAGTTGAGCGCCCGACCACATGGCCGCCTCCCATATGACTAGGGGCGCGCGTTTTGGGGGATGCGCCCATATTTTTATACCAAATGGGTTTTTTTGCCAATGTTTTGGGATTTTGTTTGATTTATTGCCTGTTAATGGAGGATTTGGCCCATTTTGGGGAGATATTGGGCATTTTTGGAGCACAAATTTTGGGAGGAAGTTGGGGATGGATAACCAACTTCAGATCTATAAAAACTAGCCTTTTTTGAGGCCATGGAGGATAGTTAGAGCAGAGTTATGCTGAAGGGAATCCAAGACAAAGCCATTTTTATGCAGGGAAGCTCTTGAGGAGCAGACGCTTGCGGGCCATTTCTGGGAGCTTCGGACGTCCGTTTTGCGTGCTGTTTTCTTTGCAGGGTTCTAGAGATCTGGAAGAACATGACCAGATCAGTCTTGTATCCAATTGGCATTGATGTATTGTACTTTTGAGCTTTTGAACAGAAATAAAGAAGCCTCCCCCACAGAGACAAAGGCCCGGAGACGTAGGCAACGTTGTGCCGAAATCCGTTATCAATCCTCGTGTTATGGTTTGTTGTCTATTATTTCATTTCAGATCTTCATATGTGTATATGGCTGTCATAATTCCTCTCTTTTCCTCATTCTTTCATTAAGTTTCTCAAATGTTTAATTAACACATGCAAAATTAAAACTCAACCATAGTCATTAAAAGATCCTACGGATCAATGAGGCACCGTCAAAATACATTTTCCAGACACCGGTGCTACACAGATATTCTGTCATGTAACTTGACTCTTCCTGCTCTATATCGTTTTCCTCCAGACAACCATCTAGACCATCATCAAAAGACAAGATACAATTTCCTAAATCTTGATCCGCAATGTAAATAGTAAATTGTTCAGGTTTTGAGGGTCACTCATTGTATATGCTAATATCGTTTCTCTGTACAACTGAGTAAATTGACCACCAAACACAGGAATTGTGGCGAACTTCATATCCAATTGAAGAGAACCCCCCAGTTTGGCTCCCCGTGACATAGACAACAGTAAGCCATACTTAGGGGGAATATCTGCAATAACCACATCCATCAGGATACTCTTAACCGAGACCTGTGCCAGGGTAACTATTAAGTCCTTTATCATTCCCATACACTTAATCCTTCTCGAGTCAAAAGAGTAAAGGTCCCCATAAGGTCTGGTGATCCAAAGACCCAATTTTTCCATGATAATCTTAGGCATAACGTTATGGGAGGCTTCGGAGTCTAACATGCAATTATGTAGMAATTGGTCATATACATTTAAAGTGATATAAAAGGGAGCAATAGTATCTTTGGCCCCTTCAAAATGTGGACCAAAAGTGATGTTAGGTTTTTCATCTTCCAGGTTTAAAATGTCAGACTGGCTTTCTAGCTCTAAAACACCCATCACTTTGGTAATCTGCTTCCGATAAACGGGGTTTTTTGCTAATTCTACCAGAGGGATTGGTATCTTAATTTTATTAATCTCGTTTTCAAAACTGAAAGTTCCGCTCACCTTGTCTGTTTCTTTGGTTGAGACTTCTGGATCCTTCCTTTCTGATTTATTCGTCTGGACCGATTTATTACTCATGGTCCTGGTTGAAGGCATAATTTTATTGGCCGTTTTGGTTCCTTGTGCTTGGGTCTCAACTTTTCCCACTTCGGACTCTTGTGTACTTACTACTTTCGTTTTGTTGTTGGGTAATAAGGTCTCTTCTAGAGTAGGCTCATAAGCTTGACCTCTTTGGAGGATTTTCTTGGGTTGAGTAGTTGAGATGGGCTTACTCTTAGATCTTAAGTTGTACTTAGGTTGGATCTCAGCCATTATCATCTTAGTTTCTTGTTGAGATTCAAAAAGGTCATTATGATCACTTTCTTCACCCTTAACCGACGGTTATTGAGTGCTTAGAGATTTCTCATAATTTTCTCTAGTTAGATACGGTTGTGTGCAGTCATCACCGAAGTTTGTGACATCATTATCCGAATCTCCGAAATCTTGGAGATCGTTCGCTCCTATAGAATTTTCGCTCTTTAAGGGAGCTTGTATTCTTTGATCTTCGTTTTTTATTTGTCTTTGCTAGTTCGGGGGGTTGGGGTTCCTCTTGAAATCCTTTTTGGGGAAAGAATTAGATTTGGCTTGTTCGAGCTCCATTCTGGATATTTTATTAGACAGTTCTTTAATTACTCTGACCATATCTTCTACCCTGTCGTATGTGGATCTATTAGACCCTAACGGACCTGCTTGTTCTCTAAAGAATTTTGTTTCTTGGTTTCTCATTTCTACTTTAGCTTTAAGCTTACCCAAAGCCATCATATTAGACTCGATTTCTACCGCATCGTCCTGCATTCGATTCAGGGTGGCTCCCCTTCTTTCTCGCAAAAGGAGTGCAAAATACGGATCGAAAGCCTCGGCAAAAGTTACTTTGGCCGTAGGTTGGAACAGTTTAACCTTGGCTGGGATTTTGTTATACAGTTTCTTGAATCTTTGAATAAATTCCATGACTGTTTTTGAATTCTTTTTTCTTAAAGACCCAAATTCGGTTAAATAATATAGATGGTCCTTTCTCTCGCCCCATTGTCTGAGGAAAGCACCTTCCAAAGAGTCATAAGACAAGATAGATGTTGCAGGTAGGCTCTGAAACCAAGTTCGGACCTGGCCTCGAAAGGTTTGGACAAGAAGTCTCGAATATAAGTCCTCATGTTCGATACCTAGGATATCTAGGAATTGATCAAAGAAATTAATGTGTTCGGCCACGGTCAGATCCCCTTCCCCTGTGAATTTTGGCAATTTTTTTATATAGTTTTCGGGAAGTTCATGTAGAGGAACGAGCAATGCTAAGGGAGTGTATCTTGCTGCAACTTTCGCAAACACTCTGGGAGGGGGGGCAGGCCCTTGGCCTCCAGCTCCTCCTACAAGAGCTCCTCCCCCTCCTCCTCCGATAAACCCTCCACCTCCTCCTCTGGCGGCTGCCATCGTTATTAGTTTAAAATCGTAAAGAGGGTTTCGGAAAATTAAAAGTGGATCTTTATTTTCTTCGTGAAGAGGAAAATCAGACGACAAATGATAAGGAACGCAAGGGATTGGTTCCTCATATTTGCAAGAGACGAAATCAGGAAAACCGACAGGTGTCGAAACCGAATGTGTAACACACTCTTGGGAACTAGGGGAGGTCAGGAAATTTAATTGGAGAAAAGATGGTATGTCAATTGTTGACAAACTTTCAAAAGGGCCCTTTCCTTTGTGTACTAAGGGGACTGTTGGATGAATCTCACTCCTAACTTCGGAGCAATTTGATGTTAAGTCTTTAGTATCAAATAGAGGATTGAGTGAAGTTGAGGGTTCAGAAGGACTCTTAGTCTTCAGTTGTGGGGTTTTAAGTTTGTAGACTGCAGTGGTTGGCTTAAGAGAGCATCTCGCCTTTAGAATCTTCTCGGGATCAGTATCGGGCGTAATTTTCTTACCATCCGGGTTTTGTCTGGTATTCCTTTGACTGAATGCCTTAAAAAGGTGTGTACTCTTTGTTCACTATCAAAGGGTAACACTTTCAATGAAAAACAAAAGTCGTTTTCCCAGGGAAAAAGATTTCGTAACTTCGCTCCCCGGCAACGGCGCCAAAAAGATGTTGTTCCAGAGTCTGTACTTAAGGCTTAGAAGTATAGTGTCTAGGCATCTGAAAGTGGGTAAAGGGTAAATAAGAGAGAAACGTCAACCTTCGGCAAGGGAAACTAGGGAAGATTTCGGTGTTGGCATTGTCTAGCTTCCAACTGTTCCTGGATGTTTATATCCTATTCAATCGCTGCCCATGAGCGCTCGAGTTCGACCCGGGAGGTGGATGTTTTAAGAATGATATCGAAAAGGTTCAAGGCGATGTGCATTTGATTTGATAATCCGGGTTCGATATTGGGTTGTGTTGGTACAGGGACAATCATGGAGGAACAGTAAAATAAGAAAACCTCAAAAGGAAAATTTAAGTGTTGTCTCAATTCGGTCATATAAAAGAAAGTTTACAGTATCAGGAATAAAAAACGGGTTGCAAATCAAAGGCTCTTTCCCATAACTAGGTTATATTTTAATAAAATTGTATGAGGTGGGAGAAAACATTTAGTTGTCTATCGAGTAAGGCTCCTATCAAGGGAGAATCTCACGTATAAACAGAAGAAGAAAGACATAAGGAAATAACCCGATGAAGCATGAAATATATATAGAATTCTGAAAGTGTTGACTGGTCTTACACCTGCTGATAGCCAGTACAGAGGAAAAATAGTAAACAATATAGAAAACCAAAATTCATTCGCTATAGTAGTGGTCGTACTAAATTATAACGAAGCATTCATCAGTTATGAATATGAAATGAAAGAAAATATGAAATACAAGAAAACAAACTCATAACACAGTCGTGAAGGAATTGAGAATCTTCAGATTTGCTTTGTATTAACTCTCAAAATGTAAAAACTCTATTACAATCGACACAAAAAGGTCCAGGCTTGTTTCCTTCTTTCTATGGTATATTTATACAGTTTTTCAATGAGATCGAATTTCAATCATTGCAAAAAAATTTAGTTATGATAGGGAGGAGAGAAATCGCTCCATTTCTCCTTTTCTGTCTTTACTTGGTGCCAGAAGCTTGTCCTCGTGTGTGCTCAGTATAGGTGACACATCTCTCGACCAACTGAGATATCAGTCGTGACGGTTCTGCTTAACAATTGGCTTCAAAAGAGTAACAATCTCGGGTTAATTGCAACAACCTGTCCTCCATCTATTTGTCTATGATGTCGATAGTGCATAATTGCATGCTTGGTTTGATCATACATTTGTCTATTTGAACTATGTCTGCCATAGTCACTTGTGAGATCTCGACTGAATCTCTTTCCCCTTTTTCCTTTAGATCAAGCGAGATTTTTTCCATATTCATTTGAATCAATGCCTCGAAATTTCCTCCGTTATCCAGGCCTAGTAGATTACCATCTATAGAACTAAAGGCCTCTTCTAAGGAATTTGTCACCCTTTTGGCTTGAAGCTTGCCTTCCAAGATGTTGTGCTCCCATTCTTTCAATAGGATGTTTCCTCTGGTCTGCTTCGAAATGGTGAACCTGGGGGTACTTCTCAAATCCCTATTTTTTGTGACTATCATAGCCTCTTGAAAGGTGACCCGTGTTGCTCCAGATTCCCTTTCTCTAGCAGTTAAATTCTCCAACACTTGATTAACCAGTAGACAGTTGTCCCAAATCACCTCCACCTTGGCGAACAAATTTTGTTGGGACACAGAGACCCTGCTCTGAATCTCCATCGCCTAGGATTAGAACATCCCGATATTTATCACTTTGCTTTCGGCGATTTCCACCCTAACCTGTAGTTGTTCGATCAAATATTTTTGCTGGTCGCTTGCATCTGACTATCCCGAACCACTAGCTGTGATTGTTCGAGCCTAGTCTTGAGTAGCTCTTTCTCATTTTTATTGGAAAACCTAGCCTGGTCTATTCCTAAACTTTCCTGGTCTTTGGCATCCTCTGCTGCTATGGCTAGTCTGGCTTCCAGAGTCTTGATGAGGTGATTATTTCCTTCCAGCTGGTTTTTTAAAACCCCGACTGAAAATTGGTTTGTCGTGGTGTATGCTCCTAATGTCCCTGTTATCTCAGTCACGAATTGTTCATTCCTCTTGTCTTTCCCATCAGTTATAACTTTGTATTTCTTGATTGTTGACTCTCCTTCCTGATAGAATTCCCTCTTTACCACTGCCTTTCTCTTCTTATCGAAGAAGAACTCATTCGGAGGGAGCTCTTCCACCCTTATAGTCATTAACTCTTCATTGAAAATCCATCCTGCGTCAATATTTCCCTGAGTTGTCTGCAAAGGAGTAACTGATGTGATAGGCTCTCCGATTTGTTTTGTTGATTGTCCCAAAGTAGTAGCTGGACTCTGCTTCTTCGGTGGGTTGGGAGTCTTTATCTCTGCTTTCAGACTCTTAGTTTTCTCTCCATTGTCCTGGTGTTTTTCTTGACTGGGAGTCACATCCTTGGAGCCTTCGGCATATTTTTGTTTCGCCTCCGCTGTACTCATATTCTCACCCCACAACACTGCGAGAAGAAAACTACGTCGATGTTCTTGGAACTTCAGAACATCGGCTCTCTCCTCAGGCGCAAATGTTTGTATCCGAGCTAAAATCTTGGCATAAGATCGTGTGCCCCAGAAAATGTCATCTGAGGGCGAATTATCATGCTCAAATCTCTTGAGCCCGCAACTGGCTAGATGATTACTCACGACCCTTTGCGGATCATGCTTCTTGTATTCAATAAGGACCAAATTTAGGTCTTCCAGGGCTGCTACCTCAACTTTAGCGTGCCCGAAATCTAATAAAGAATATGAATTTAAATGAACAGGAAAAGGTGTCCATACCTTTTTTGAGTATCCCTTAAGCTCCTTTTTTATACCACCGGTTAATGTTTGTCTAGTAACCTCTCGAAAAGCCATCTTGTCGGGAATGAATAATGGCAGTGCATGCGGGGGAACAGAAGCCCCGAAAATTCTGAGATATGAGAATTCAGCTTCTACATACCAGTCAACTATGCTGCTCAAATTTGTCACTATGTTGTCCTAGATCCTGGGTGGCGGGTGAACGAAAATAGTGACATGCAAAGGCACCATCACGCAGTTGAAGATTTCATACATGAAATCTACCGCTTTGTTTTCCAATAATTTCGCATGATAGACATGGATAGGCTCTTCTTCTACTAGAGTCCAACTCCAGCTCATTAATGGAAAAGGTGTTAGAAAGAAAACAACATCCATAATGTATGCAAACATAAAAAATGAAGCAATTTTTCCTCTTTCTTTCTGCACCTGATACTCTGTGACCCGACTGGCCAAGCTATCAGACAACATCTTCGCCCAGTCAAAGGAACAACCTTCGGCGAATCAAAATATTAGAGGCACCCATAGAAGGAAGAAATGTGAGGTGTCCTCTCTCCCGTATAATCTACATGTCATCATAGCTACATTCTTGTACTGCGGTTCTAAAGAAGATATTGAATATATACCATGATTGTCTGCCCTGAACTTCGCAGAGCGCGAAACCCAATATTTTATTAGGCTAGACATGGTTTTATCATACTGCACACATTCCTTCTGTTTGAATTCATCTAAGAATTTGGCACCATATGTAAAGTCGGACATTGTGGGCAACTTATACATGGCTTGCAGATGTTCAGGCCTAAAAGTCCCGATGCTGACCTTCTGCTCATTCATGATGGTTCTGGTTGGTATGTCCAAATGGTCTAATGCCCATTGGACCATATCATAATATGGCAGTAGTCGTGGCCTGGCTGCAACTTTTTTCATTCCGGATTGGATGACGATCTTATAATTGGTGGTTATATCATCTTTTTCATTGTCGCTGGAATCATCGGAATAATCCACCAATTCGGCCTGCAGAACATCGGAAATGAAAGACTAGTTCGGGACAGAGTCGACACTTCGAGATTAAGTATCAACAAAGTTGTTCGAGCCTTGTCCCGAAACCTCAACACTGGATTTGGATGCTTTTCGCGGGGCCATGAATAGAGATCCTGCTTTAGCTCTTCTGTGATAGAAATACGGATACATACAGAAGTTAGCTCACTCAGAAATTGTGCTCTGCATAGTATAGAAATGCATTTGTTATAATGAATAACAGTTCTATATATATTCGAAAACTCGGTAATATTTTAGAAGAAATCTGTCAAATCATGCTTAGAAATAAATTTGACCATAAAAAACCTGAGCTTTATTCATCGATTCGCCCTATTTCCTAATTAATGCCATAAATTTTGGCGGTTTGAAGTGCCAGTTGGCGTATGGCAGAAATAAGGCTACCTCGTAAATCGTGCAAGCATAAAAAAGTGGTATGTATTGATTTAGCTTAATTAATCCGGTTTTACCAACGTTAATTAATATTTCGGTACTCGTTAGATCGGGGATTTTGCTTTAACACTTTGAACCTCTAACACCCAAGATTGCGATGATCGATTTTGGTTAATAAAAATGTAATCATGATTAGGGGATTAATTAATTACATAATTATTATATTCGCCATATCGCGACTCGGAGCTTCGAAAATAAGTTTCCGGGAAGTTTGCATGCCGAGCTGCGAAACCAAGAGATCGCAATAATACGACTTAAATAAAAAGGGAAGCTAAACTCGGATTAAGTGATTAATTAATTACGTTCATATCCTTATTGTGATTCCGCGAGTCGGAGCTTAGACAATGTAACTTTTTTAAAAAGAAAACACCAAGTGGCGAATTGTCGATTGAACTTTACCAGGGCTTAGTTTTCACCTTTAACCTTGACACGGGTTACTAAAATAAGGACCTCGTGGTTTCGACTATCGGGGTTACGCCAACAAATTTTTGGATTTAATGAACGCCGAGGCGCGAAAACCCGATGATGTTTAATCATGATTTAGGAAAACTTTACTCTCGTTATTGATCTGGGGTAAAATTTTAAAGCGATTTCGTTGTTTCGTTGCTCGGGAATTGTGAATTGTGTGATCTATAGCGTCCAACATGAGAAATCCTGAGGTAGAACAAAAGGGAGAAAAATTTGACAAAAAGTAGAAATCGCCTCGCGAGTACAATAATTATCGTTGCTTGTGTGATAGGATTTCCGAGATTTTGAAACCATAGATGGAAAATACGAAAACCACCTTTCGATTTCGAGCATTGAGACATGAAATTTGAGGCGAGCTAGAAAAAACAAAGGCGGCTCCAACATAGGCTCCAACTAGGGATCATGATTTCTTGTAAGAGGGGAAGAATAGTAGACCACGTGCCAATATTGGGTAAATGGAGTCAATAGCTTCAACCAAGCGAAAAAGGTTTC
>ML777441.1:187327-205817 GCA_009831015.1 Picea engelmannii | reverse complement strand
AAGTAATAAATAAGAAGAGAAACTACACACAATCACAATAAATAAGAGGAGAAACTACACACAATCACAATAAAAATCAAGTCTCATAAAAAAATACTTTTTATGATATTTATTAAAAACGGATATAATTAAAAAAAAAAAAAGTTGAAATATATTTTAATTAAATACATAATTTAATAAAGAAATAATTATTGTTAAATACATAATTTAATAAAAATAATAATTATTATTATTGTATGGTATTAATATTTCAAATATGATTTTAGTATCAAATTGTTTCTTATCTTTTTAAATCATTCCAATTAAAATATAATTAAAAATTATATGTGTATATAATAATAATAATATTAAAATTTAATAATAACTATCAAATGGTTGTAAAAAGTTGAAATAACTTGGTTTAAGGTGAATTTAACTTCCTATGCAATGGTTTTCTCTTGTAAATACTCATGTTAATGGGAAATACTGAGGATGACTTCACATTTTTTCAAACAAAGTAAAGTCTCCAGACCCCAATAGAAGGGGAGGTCTCATACACCAATTTGGTGTGTGGCTTGGTTGTGACCTTAAAAATAGATGATTATTATTATTATTATTATTTAATTAATTGTATTTAAGGGATTAGTTTTATAATTTATATGGGGAATATTTTGTTATGTGTGGGATAACACTCCCTAAAAAGGAATTATAACAAATAATAAKAATGCTATATATATATATATATATATATATATATATATATATAAATACAAATGTAGATAAAAATATTTATGTATAAATTTTGTATTACAGTTTTATTGAGTTGAGTGATATTATAATCATATGAACACTTCAAGACACCAAAAAAAAATCATCCTATGAACACTTCAAGATTAACACAAATTTAAAAGTAATTTAATAAAAAATAAACGTATTCAAATTTAATAAAAATTTCTTTATACTAGTACTTTCAACTAATTGATAAAACCCAAGGGTCCACAAAATTCCTATACATTAATGTGAAGGTCATGTCTCCACTTGAAAAGTATGTAACCTACACAAGTTGAGCAACATGAGGACACTGGGGTCGATCAATCTAACTAATTTTCACAGAGTGTAAGGCCTTGAGAAGAATGAGGAGATTATGGAGATGTCGTGATTAAGGATTTGGAACAAGTTAATATGTCATATTTAGGGGCATTGTTCTCAAGTCAAACTTAGAAATTTAAGAGGAATTTAAGGAATGACTACTGGGAGTGACACATATGGTTATATTAAATGTTGGAGATCCTTTGAAATAAAAAGTGTTGTCAAAAAAAATTGAAGGTTGCTCAAAATATAAAAATACCCTGAAATTGTTTTACTCCTTTTTACTTATTCATTTACTTAATTTTACTATTTTTTATTATTTATTCATTTACCAAGGATTTTACATATTTCATACACTCTCCCTAATATGACTCAAAATACGATCAAAATACAGGACGCCTCGGGCTTGTAATTTGGGGGAAGTCAACTTGAAATAAAGCTTCTGGAAACTTAGAAACTAGGGCATTGTAATACAATTATTCATAAAATGTGAGGCAAAGTCAATGTAATGCAACTATTCAAATAAAACCAATATGAGATCCGAAATAATCAATGTAAATATTTTCTCCACAATCTAATAGCCTCCCCTTTTCTTTGATCGACTTTTCTCCAATGAAAGACGCGATCGAATGTTCTCTTTCCACTCATGAAGTTTAATGGTTATCACCAATTTTTCCCTATTACCTTATTGGATTCGGATTCAGATTAGAAAAAATGGCTGCATAGAATCTCTTTTTCAGTGCTATTAGGTTTATTCTAGAATTAGAGTAGAAAAATCGAACAATTCCTAACTGCATGGTTACCCAACATCTCTATCCATCTACTTAATGGGTTTAGGTTTAATGTTGAAAGAATTGCAAGGATGTATCATTCAACGATTCATCAGACTTTAAATAAAGCACTAAATTTGTGACCTCAAGCTGCTGCTCTTTCAAGGTGTGAGTGTTAGGACAAGAGGAGAAAAGTAAAGGGAAACACAATGGACTCCAACCACAGAATTCATTTCTCCAATGGGATTCACAAATATTTATACACAGGTACTACACAGATATTCGTTCACTCTTTCTATTATTTTTCAAATTATAAACTATATATAATATGTACTATTTTTCAAATGATAAAATATGTATAATATGTACCTGTTCAGTGGACCAACAACTTCTTCCATCACCATCCTTCAATGTCGACTACCCCAAGAGAGATTTCATTATCAAGCCATGAAGAACCCTGCAATAGATGAAAGAAACATTTTCATTATTGATGAAAGAACCTATCAAAAGACAAGATGGAAAAAGAGCTAATCAATGTATCTTTTATAGCAGGGAAACTCAAGGGAATGTTGTATCAGGTATAATGAGATATCAACAAAAAAATATGAGCAGAAACAATATTACCCTTATTGGTTACATTATTCGTTTATGTATGAAGATTACAAAATATATAACCTTCTTATTTTATTTATTCTCCAGATCGGCGAAGGCAACGTAGCAATGCATGATTCATATTGTGATGCAATCACAAACATTGAGAAAAGCACTATTAATCACATGGGGTTACAATTGTTAATCACATAGGGTAATTGTGTCCTTGCTTTCAATGAAAACTATGGATACTACAGTTTCTAACAAAATAAGGCTCTGCTTCTACTACAGCTCTAATCATGGCAAGGTTCCTTTCTAGGGTCAAATAAATATATACACACATACCTGCAACAAAGCCAAACCCATTGCAGCTATGAGAGAATCGAACGAATTGGTGGAAGGGGAAAAATTAAAAGCCCGCAAGCATGCCCAAGAATTGTTTGTAGCCAGGGCACTAATATCAAAAAACCCTATGCAGGAGCAATCTGGAGTTTCGGAAGGTGATCAAAGTGCAAGACATCTAGAGGTGATTCGACCAGATGATGATAAATCAAAAATGAATGCAACGACCGAAGAATCAAAACAATTGTTGGGAGGTTAAAAATAAGAAGTGCCTAAGCATTCCTGAGACTCTGTTGGGGTTGGGACCCAAATATTAAAGGAGGCTATGCAAGAGAAATCCATAAGTGCACAAAACGATCAAAGCACAAGACATCCAAAGGTGATTCAACCGGATTTCTGAGTATATAAAATTAGGTAGGATTTTAGGGTGATTTTGACCAGATAAAATACTCCATAAACAAACAACAATGATCGACGTTAGAAAAAAAATCAATTAAAAAGAGAAAGTGGGAAATGAGAGGACTTGTTCTCGCCATTTTAGATTTTGATCCTAGAGTTTCAATAGAATCTGGTCAAAGAGGGTGAAGTGAGTGCCTCGTAAACGAGGGGGCAGGGTAAACACATCCATAAGATTCAAAAGGGATTCCTCGTATATATTATTAATCCATCTCAACAAATAAATATCACAGCAGGAGGAGGAATACCAACAACTGAGGGATCATTCCACCAACGATGGAGCATGTGTGGCCTTAGGATGGGTTGCTTATTGAACATAAGCATATATCGATGAGTATTGATGAGTAGAGTAAGTCGTAGAACTTTCCCATAGATGAAATAAACTTTTTCATTATTGATGAAAGAAGTTTTAAAGAAACTATGTCGTCATCCAAGAATACGATCATCAAATCCGAAATGAACAGACTCGGGTAGGGGTGGTTGGAGAACTCACTTGTACATCAATTGAAGCCCATATGAATCTTGTTACAGTTCATTATTCAGATGTCATTAGTATTTAAAGCAGAAGCTTGAGGTTGTACTTGATATAAGACCCTGTATATGAGAACCAATACCTAAAATATGGGATTAATACAAGTTTAAAGTACAAATATTGAAATGATATCTCCAGTAAGTGAGTATTGAAACCCAAGTATTGAAAAATATAGTAGTTCAACATATTAATTCAGTTTGTTAAAAAACAAAAAAATATTCCTCAGACCACATCTAGAGGATATACATGGAAGTACAGAAAACAGTGGACTCTAAACAACACTACTCTGTAAGTGAGATATAGAGATACAACCAACAGAGAGCAGAGACAAATAAAACCAATCTGACATCTATTTTTTCCCAAAATCTAATCGCCTCCCGTTTTCTCTTATTGGCTTTCGGTCGAAGCCCTAATTGAATTTGCTCTTTCCGCACACATCCTTCTCTATATAGCTGTTACACTCATGAATTAAATTCAAATTAAAAATAATCTATTCAAACGAATCTAACGACCACTAATATACACATCATAAATCTAGAATAAACTTTTGTTTGAAATGATTGTTAGTATACAATGATCCATGATAATTTAAATATCAACAAAGTGTTATGGTCTGTCCATGGAAATAAATAAATATATCTATGTTATGTTCTTTATTTCCCTTTCTTTTGAGCAATAATATTACTATGTAAACATTGGTAGGTGTTATTAGACGCATATCAAAAGAATATTTTCCTTTATTGGTAAGAATGGAGGTATTATACATGTGACCACTAAATCTTTTGTCGCTCTTAATGCCTACATTTCATATTTGGTTTATCAACTTGAAATTAAAATTTGATACTTTGCAAGCTATCTGGACCTTGAGTCAAATACAAATATGAAATTTGGAATCATTAACATATCTACTAAAACATATGAAAAATAGGGTTTATGGTTTACATGATGATATGATGATGGAAGAAAGTGGGTGTGTGAATGAAATTTGAGTCCAGAAACCCTCCCATGTCATTAAGGCATGCAAATAGTCTATCCATGTCAAATTTCAATTCATACAGAAACAATTTGAAAAAATTTCAACGTTGGCCCCATTCACATGTCACTATTGCTCGCCTCTAGTATTTTTATGGTGTTGATTACAAAATCAACGAAAAATAGGGATTTGTCATCACAGCTATGACACAGATACATTATATATACATTAATATAGAACTTGAAAGAAAAATGAAGAAATACCGACGAAAACTTAAAACTTGCGTCAACCAAATTGTGTACTTGAAAAGAAAATTAGGGTTTATGGTTTACATGATGAATTGATGATGGAAGAAAGTGGGTGTGTGAGTCAAATTTGAGTCCAGAAACCCTCCCATATATATAAGTCATGAAAATAGACTATCCATGCCAAATTTCAGTGCATAAGAAACAGTTTGAAAAAATTTCAATGTTGGCCCCATTCATAGGTCACTCTTGTCGGTGTCTAGTCCTAGTACAATTTATGTTTCTTGTTCCTTGTAAAAATTGTTCGACATTACACACGTCCCTACATATAGTACTTCAAGGGAGTATTTTTATGGTTTTGATTAAGAAATCAATGAAAAAGAGGGATTTTCATCACAACTATGACACAAATACATTGTATATACATTAATGTAGAACCTGAAAGAAAAATGAAGAAAGACTAATGAAAACTTAAAACTTGCGTCAACCAAATTGTGTGCTTTGAATGAAAATTAGGATTTATGGTTTACATGATGAATTGATGATGGAATTAAGTGGGTGTGTGAGTCAAATTTGAGTCCAGAAACCCTCCCATATCGTTAAGGCATGCGAATAGTCTATCCATGACAAATTTCAGTGCATACAGAATCTGTTTGAAAAAATTTCAACATTGACCCCATTCACAGGTGACTGTTGCCAGTGTGAAGTCTTAGTTCAATTTATGTTCCTTGTTCCTTGTTCCTCATTCCTTGACCATGGTGTAGTCCCCAATATCCCTTATTTTTGTACAAAACATACTAATGGCATAAAATGTCCCACACAAAGAACAAATATCCACTACATAAGTCTTTTGTCTTTTTTCAAGGACTATGTAACAAATATCAATTCTAAGAGGATTCAAATAGGACCTAAGAAAATTATGTTCTTCCCTTAACCATGGGTGACATAACTCTATCATTCAATAGTCAAATTGTCACATTTCATTGTCATGCATCATGTGTACTGAGGGATTGAGCCACCACAAAAGAAACATACAAAGAATATTTGTCTTATGAACAAGATATGGTACTATCCATTTTGAGGTTTGGCATAGAGATTGCTCTTATAGAATACAATAAATTGCACCATATAATCCATACACTCCTTGCAAACCATGTAACACCATTCAAATTAGACACATTCTTGCGACAAATTAGCTATACTATCGACGAAATTTTTTTGTCGATAGTATAGCTTATTCGCTGCAAGATTTTTTACATTCATCTCTCTTGGGATGATATCAAATGATGCTTGGATTCATTTCATATTTGGTTTATCAACTTGAAATTAAAAATTTTTACTTTGAAAGCTACATGTACCTTGATTCAAATACAAATATGAAATTTGGAATCATTAACATATCTACTAGAACATATGAAAAATAGGGTTTATGGTTTACATGATCATATGATGATGGAAGAAAGTGGGTGTGTGAATAAAACTTGAGTCCAAAAACCCTCCCATATCATTAATTCATGTGAATAGTCTATCCATGTCAAATTTCAATGCATACAGAAACAGTTTGAAATTTTTTCAAAGTTGGCCCCATTCACATGTACTCATTGTTGCCCGCCTCTAGTATTTTTATGGTGTTGATTAAGAAATCAATGAAAAAGAGGGATTTTTCATCACAACTATGACACAGATACATTGTATATACATTAATGTAGAACTTGAAAGAAAAATGAAGAAATATTGATGAAAACTTAAAACTTGCGTCAACGAATTTGTGTAGTTTGAAAGAAAATTAGGGTTTATGGTTTACATGATGAATTGATGATGGAATAAAGTGGGCATGTGAGTCAAATTTGAGTCTAGAAACCCTACCGTATTGTTAAGTCATGTGAATAGTCTATCCATGTCAAATTTCAGTGCATACAAAAACAATTTGAAAAAATTTCAATGTTGGCCCCATTCACAGGTCATTATTGCATGTGTCTAGTCCTCGTACAATTTTTGTTCCTTGTTCTTGTAAAATTAGTTAGATAGTACACACGTCTCTGCATATAGTACTGCAAGGGAGTATTTTTATGGTGTTGATTAATCAAACAATGAAACAGAGGGATTTTTCATCATAACTATGACATGGATACATTGTATATACATTAATGTAGAACCTGAAAGAAAAATGAAGAAAGACTGATGCAAACTTAAAACTTGCGTCAACCAATTTGTGTACTTTGAAAGAAAAATAGGGTTTCAACAAAAATTCTATAGAAATGAAAAACACATTCATAGAAAATTCATTGATGCAATACTATGACAACAATATTGATGAAATCTTATACGATCATGATGGTATAAAAATGAAAGAGCTTCTCTTGGTTTCAAGAATAATTTATCCTCTATTGAACAAGGCCAACCACGTGAAGGTGGAAGCTCATATGTCCCATCCCTTTCCCCTCACATCATTCTCAATTGATCCCCAATACCCAATCTATAACTAGAAAATAATCGAAAGCAACGTCCTATTAAGATTCATGCATAGAAACTACAAAAACAAAAATTAATGAAGGTACATGAAATTATGTGTTTGTAAATGATATTTTTAGTCTACCACGTACTTTAGTATATTGGAAAGTATTTTCATGTTTCACATAATAATTAAACAACATGTAACATAGGATATAAAAGCGTCACATAAAACTTAAAAACATGTAATTAACCCATGACATTACAAGTAAATTGTTTTAAAAGAATAATTCATACAAATTAAAATATTATATATCCATGTACCTAATACAATCTCAACATCTGTGTAATAATCCTTATTATGTATCTTGATCTTATTCATCGAACTCGACATCTGTATAATCATATGGTTCAGAAACGGTGTTGAAAGGATTGACGATATCATCATTGTCATCAATGTCATTTTCGAGCATATTTTCATCGACATCATCATCAAGAATTGCAATATTGTCTCCTACGCCTGGAACATGATCTTCTTCATCTTCTTCATCTGTCGAATCATCTTCTTCTTGTAAATGAGTATACTTAATTGGCCATCTTCTTGGATAATATCTAACAACAAATGACCAATCCCTCTCACCTGGAACATTTGAGTAAAAGACCAGTTCACATTGGCTTGGAAAAACATAGCGATCTGTTAGCAATATTTATTGTAAGGGGGTTAGATTGCAAAGGAATGGGTTAAAACCCACTTGTCCTAAGTTTTGGGCGCTATGCATCTGTGTTAAACATGAATCAATTTTAGACGGTTGGGATTTGAGCGCCCGGATCAGCGGCGCACAGCGAATTCTGGACCCCCCCTGCCTTCCGACCTTTAAGCCGGGGGGGGGTCCGGAATCGGGGGCGCACCTCTCCAACGGTCCAGATCGGCGCGCCCAGATCAATGGTGATGAAGGCAATTCCGGACCCCCCCCCCCGCCTTTCTACCTTTAAGCAGAGGGGGGGGGTCCGGAATCAGGGATGCAACTCTTTAGCGGCCACGATTGAGGAGCCTGGATCAACGGCTCATGGACAGCTTCATCCGTCTCAGCTACCCTGCCTTTAACCCGTGTGGGCCCTTCTTCCGTCACGTCATCTTCCTTTCCACCTTCCTTGTGCTACCGTGTGTCATCCAACCGCCTCCCCTCTTTGGTCCACGTGGTCCTCCCTCCTTCTCATCATCCACTTGCCACTGGCCATGTGTCCCGCTCCTTTCCACATCAGCCTCTTGCCAAAGAGAAAGTCCTGTATCCCTCGTCTTCCTCCCCTTCCACCTGTTGTCTTCTACCATGTGCCCTCCTCTGTCTCCCTCCTCATCCCTCGCCACTCCTCTTCCACGTCCTCATAATCTGACGCCACCCCCCCCCCCTTACCATGAGCCCCATTCTCTGTGCTAGCCTTCATGCCTATTCGTCAAGTTATTCAGTTATTCCAGGTGGCAGCGCGAGGAGTCTCCCATATCCCAAAGCGCTGAGTTGGCCAGATCGTCCTCAATCCCAAGAAGCAGTTATTGAAGCGGTTGATGGTGGTTAGACATCATCTCCGCCATAATGGGAAGGTTCTGCAATGAATTAAAGGCACATCGAGTCGCCGAAGAAACTGTCAGAAAATTGATCGTGTCTGCCATAAGTTGCACGACCATTCAAAGATTGCATCTCCATGTTGTCAGAAGCCATGCAGACGCAAATCTTTCAATGCTACGTCTCGATTTTGTTGTTGTTGTTAGTTTGAGTATATGAAGGCGTTTTCGCCATTTTTGTATTTATCGATGGTAGAGCTAAGCTCCCGACTGTAAAGTTTCAGTAAACATTCTAGCTTTCTGGGTTATGTATCAATGTTTGAGATTTCTTGGTTTATAAAAAACAGTTTTCCTTTTCCATCTATGTTTCACCTCTTGCTGGAGAGTTCATGATCGAATGCTTCGTATGAATTAACACAGTTCTATTATGATAAATGATTTATTGTTGCATTGTTGTTTTCTCCGGTTTCTCGCATTTGGAAGTAAGAAGATCTTGTTTTCAGATGCCTGCTCTCACAGTCTGTTAGAAGCTTGATGCCTATAGCGGACCCTTGCACCCTCTCATAAAGTATTCCCCCTACTCACCCTTTATTGAAACTCACTGTTTGAATTTTATCAAGACCTCACTCATTCATGCGTGTCTGGCCTAGTTTCTGAGTTGAGACGACTGTCCGAGTTTGCTTCCATTTGATCACCCCTTTCAAATAAATCATGACATTAAACTGATGGGCGTCGGGCTCTGCTCCTGCAAGCAATCCAGGAGTGACTTCTGGCTCCAACACGATCATGTCCTCTTTCAAACACCATTGTTTTAATCATTGGAAATTCATTGGCATGTTGAATAACAGTTATTTTTTCATCGCGTTCATGCATTCGTAATCTATACCATTTGACATCGAACATAACTAATTTGAAGGAATTAAAGTCACACTCAAGTATATCGTTTAAATACCCATAGTATCTATTTTCATATTCTCGGGGATGCTTGTCACTCCTAGAGGAAACATTAGTGACCTGGAATACTACAATTATCCCACTATCAGAAGTTTTCCTGGTTTCATCCAATTGTTTGATGCGAAATTTACGACCATTGCACCACATAGCCTTGTGGTGTTTCAACTGCAATATGCCAGATATGTAAAAGATGCATTGTCAATTAATAAATTAACATATATATTTATATAACTTCGAAAGTATCTAAAAAATATAGTACACATGTAGTCACATTAATATAATATAAAATAACTGAATAAAATGGGTGAATTCACTTACCTGTCCATCTTTAAAACCATATGCTAAATCAATTTCCCTTTGTGTAACATTGGCATCTCCGTTATGACGAGCTTCTCTAACCAACTCAGACAGTCATTGCCATGATAACCTACCTCCTTTATGTTGTTTACATATTTCAATCCATACATTCATCCAGTCAAGATTATATGCAATGTATAAATGCAGTGCATCCCACTCTTGAGAAACTAAATCAAAAAATCATAATTCACCAATATTAAATAGTAGTTATAACATCCAATATGTAGGTTATAAATATTAATAATTTATGAAAAAAATTGTATTAATATATTAATGAGTATGATCATATACACAAAAAAATGAAACTTTATAAGTATTATTAATATAAATCTCCACAATTATTATTATATTACCTCTCATTTTTTTCATTTTACCTTTCCCCAATAGATGCTCCTGATCTTCAAATTTTTTTATGGAGTTTACATCCCAAATGCAATCCACTACATGCATAGTTGGCACTACTAATTTAGGAAGATACTGACTAATATACACCATGGATTAATATACCATATATCCCTCCACCATAGAACTCTCGGGTCGTTCTCTTTGTCTAACCAACACCTTCAATGATTTCAAGTGCCTCTCCACAATCCACATTGACCTTGTGTGAACAGGTCCACAAATTTCAATCTCCTTAACTTGATGTATGAGGTAGTGTTCTTGTGCATTGAAAAATGTTGGAGGTATATACTTTTTCATTTCACACATTAGACGAGGAATTTCTCTCTTCCAATACTTGATATCATCTTCATGGATTTCTTTCATTGACAACCATCTGCATGAGATCATGACATCTTCATGGATTTCTTTCATTGACAACCATCTGCATGAGATCATGACATCTTCATGGATTTCTTTCATTGACAACCATCTGCATGAGATCATGACACAATAAAATAGCATGTTTCAACATAACATAATATAATATATTAAATTACAAGTAAAACACGTGTCATTAAGTACAACAATAATTTGAAAGAAAAATTTGCATATAAATCACAACTACTTACCTCATGTATTTTCCAAGATCATATATAACTTGTTTGATGTTGTTGTCAAAGTCGTTTGGGAGAGATAGCAGTAGAACATACTGGAACAAAAAAATGAATCGTTATTTGTTTCGACCAAAGAAGACAAAAAAATAAAAATAAAATAAAATATGTATAAGGCCAATATATATAAATATGTATTCCAAAATTATTACCTTAATGAAGGTATGCCAATCATGTGTTTTTACCCCACCAAATTCGTCTTTCTTCGTTAAGATATTATTTATGTTTGAAGCAAAACCCGTGGGAAATTTAATTCTTTGAATGACCTCTTTTACATCATTGCTTTGTTGCTCTGTTAATAACCATTGAAGTTTATTTCGGTCTAGTACTCCATATGATCTATTTGAATATTGGATCACACTTCGCATTGCATGATTGACTTCCTGAATGTCAGTACAATTTTTGACAATTTTTTCTTTGTCCCTCTTACCATCTATGATTCACCATAGCGTTTCTGTCACATTCTTCACGATATGCATTGTATCAAACACATGAGTTATTTTTAGCTCCTCATAGTAGGGCAAACACATGAATTTAGTGGGATAACATTTCATTCCTCATGGAAGCCCATTATTAATACCTTCATGATGATGGAGACCTTCATGAAGCATAAAAGAAATCACAAAAATAATTATCAAATATGGTAAAATAAATTCAATGATTAAAATAAACATTCAAAACATTACATGATCTACGATACATAAATAAATTGAGTACCTTGACGATTTCTATTATATTCCAACCTCCATAGTGAGATTTCATTCTTTGTGGTTTTAAGCCAGTCTCTTCTTTTCCATTGAAAATATGTTTTTCAGTAGTACGATACCTATGGTTCTTAGGGAGGAGGTGTCTATACTCATCAAACACCACCTTTCCTAAACTTTTTAAATGATGATACTTCATCTTAGGGCCACACACTGGACATGCAAATTTACCCTTTGTTTGAAGACCTATAACAAATGGATTAATGTCAATTATACGATGAGATTATTTAAAAATTAAACATGCACCATGATAACATTAAAAATATATATAGTATTAAGAGCAATATTAGAATGCTACATACCACAAAAATGTGTTAGTCCGGGGGAAATTTGATATTTGAATAGAAATAAAGAAGCCTCACCCACAAAGAGAAAGGCTTGGAGAGGTAGGCAATATTGTCGAACTCCGTTATCACATTGGTGTTATGGTTTGTTGTTGTTTATTGCTTCATTTCTATTCTCTACATGTTTATATGGCTGTGATATATTCTCATATATTCTTCCTCTTTCATTGAGCTTCCTTAATTGGTTAATCAAGACATGCTTAATAACTCAACCATAGTCGACTAACAATATGGTGTCATTTGTCACGATTCAACCGTTGGTTAATCAAGACTGGCTTCAATAAAATGTGACAAGGTTCAAATGGCTAACAATATGGTGTCAGTTGTCACGATTGTGTTACAACTGGTCTTGATGAGACAGGTGCACATGACATAGTTCAGAGATAGAGGACAAGCTGGGAGGCCTATCCCGAGATTTTTGACTGGTCAGTAACCTTTTGGGGATCAAAAGGTCCTTTAGTGGGGAGGTGTGATCTAGAATCGGATCTAGAAGGCTTCCCAGGTCTAGAAAAGGCTTAAAAATGAAAGTTATCAGAATCGAATGAAACCAATTCCATTGCGATGGACTCGTCATGATGATTCCGATCATATATTTACTTTCTCAAATAGACGTCTTATGTAAGTGTTATCGCACTTTGACTATTTTGCCAAACAAGCAAGTAGTCAAACATGTCAATAGTGAAAAACTCAACGTTGACGTCATGCTAACTTCATCATGTTGACCTGACAGCATGACACGTGATAGTGGTACAATGGGCAGGTCGTACATCTGATTTGGACCAACCTGGAGGTGACATGTGTCACCACTATAAGAGTGACATGTGGCACGCTCTACAGGTGCCACGTGGCCCTACCGAATAGTGACACATGGTAGGTACGGACATTGACGAGGTATAAAAGTGGTAGGTATGATTATTGCATGGGTGGTAGAGTTGGTCCAATCACGAACTGACACATGGCATGAGAAATCAACAAATGGAGGGGTGCCACTTGGAACCATTGGTTGGCTCGTTGGTTGGGTGAAAAATTGTTGAAGTTAGCAGGAATCGAACCAGATATGGAGTTGGAATACTATTGCTCCATATTAAATCTTATTTAATATAACCCAATATATATTATTCAAAGTGTAAAAACGTGTTAAATGGAGGTGGAAGGGGGTTGGGGCTAAGGCCCAGCCCCCGGTTTCTATTACTGCACATAACCAAAGGGCACAGGCGCCATTTATTTAACCACCAACATGAGGGCTACGTACCATCAACCAAAAATGGTGCTAGTCTGAGGGATTATCCTCCAGGGATTTATTCAGAGCTACAATCGTGTGCTCTGTGTGAAGGATAGCCCGTGGATTCGTGGATCTACAATATGACTAGGAGATGGCTTTGGAGGGGGCGAACGCACCCATAGTTGAGCGCCTGGCCACATGGAGGGATCCCATATGCCCAGGGGCCAGCATGTAGGGGGATGCACCCAAATAAAGTGCAAAAGTGCGTTTTATTATATAGTTTTGGATTTTTATATGGATTTTTGGCTTGTGAATAGAGAGTTTTGCCCATTATTGGGGGATATTGGGCCTTTTTTGAGGCCAAAGTTTGGGAGGAAGTTGGGGGATGATAACCAACTTCATATATATATATAAACCAAGCCTTCTTGAGGCCATGAAGGAGATTAAGAGAAGATTTATGTTGAAGCAAAGCCAATCCAAAGCCATTTTTTATGCAGGGAAGTTGTTGAGGAGCGAACCTTTGTGGGAAATTTATGGGAGATCTGGTCATTCGATTTGAGTTTCGTTTCTTCTATTGGGTTCTAGATATTTGGGAGAACAAAACTAGATCAATATTTTATCCTTTTGGCACTATTGTGATGTACTTATTGAGCTTTGAACATAAATAAAGAAGCCTCACCCACTAAGATAAAGGTCCAGAAACGTAGGTGAGATTGTCGAACTCCGTTATTACATTGGTGTTATGGTTTGTTGTTGTTTATTTCTTTATTTATGTTCTGTACATGTTTATATGGCTGTGATATATTCTCATATATTCTTCCTCTTTCATTGAGCTTCCTTAATTGGTTAATCAAGACATGCTTAATAACTCAACCATAGTTGTGTAAAAGATCTTTTCGGATCACAAAATTTGAGGGATTTACTGTGGACAACGACAGATTAATGAGGTATAATAACTGAATTTACATATCACCTAATGACAAGTTCAATTTTTTTATCTTAAACGAAGTTCATAGAGAATTGTACATGGCTCATCGAGGAGTCACGAAGATGAGAGCAGATCTTAAACCCTTATTCATCTCGAAAGGAATGAAGGAGGACATAGTCAACTACATGGAGAGATGTCTAGAATGTCAACAAGTGAAGGTTGAACATAGACATGCAACAAGATTACTACAACCACAATATATTCCTGAATCTAAATGGAAAGTCATTTCGATGGAATTTATTGTGGGATTGTAGTGAACGATAAGGAGGCACGACTCGATTTTCATGGTAGTTGACGCTCTAATGAAGAGTGCACATTTTATCCCTGTGAATACAATGTATCAGGTGCCAAACATAGCTAGATTTGTTATCAGTGATATTGTTATATTTCATGGCATGCCTAAGAGGATCATATATGATTAAGGATCAGTGTTTATAGGATGATTTTGGACTAGTTTCCAAGAGGTCTTGGGAGCCCAACATAACTTTAGTACGACGTATCACCCGAAGACATATGGGAAGACAGAAAGAATGAACCAAATCTTGGAATATATGTTGCATATGTACATGATGGACTAACTAAAGCATTGGGAAGAGTTCTTGCCATTGGTAGAGTTTGCATACAACAACAACTATCAAAGCACCATAAAGATGGTGTCTTTCAGGTTTCTTTACGGGCTATTGTGTCGGACGCCTTTGAGATGGGATCGACTTGAGAATAGGGTCTTGATAGGACCATAAGCGATCCAAGAAATGGAAGAAAAAATGCAAACGATAAGACATGGGATTAAAGAAGCACAAGACTGACATAAGATTTATGCTGATGCACATTGTGTTGACCGTAGTTATGAAGTTGGTGATCAAGTTTTATTATGGGTGAAACCACACAAGAGTTTGATCAATTTTGGAAAGGGTTCTAAACTCTCTCCTAGGTTTTTGGAACCTTTTGAAGTTGTGGAAAAGAAAGGGTCCATGGCCTATAAACTAGCCTTGCCTGATTCTTTGAGGTGTATGCATGATGTTTTTCATGTATCTATTTTGAGACATTATGTTAGTGATCCTACAAATGTGATTGACATGAGTTTCTTGTAGGTGTCAGAGAATGGTGCACTCACGGCGAAGCCAATCTCCATTATGGTCCATCGCATTCGACATCTATGGCATCGAATAGTCAATCGGGTTAGGGTCCAATGGGACAATTATAGTCCACACTCGGCTACCTGGGAGCGGCTACCTGGGAGGACGCATATGATATGTGTCAGTAGTTTCCAGTAGTTCACACTAACATTATCTATAATGGATGTTTCTATGTATTGTGGTTTCAAGTTAAGAATGACACTCCTAAAACACCATTTTTCTAGGTAGAAGACTTATGAAAATGATCCCTCTAATTCCCATAAGATGGAAAGAAAAAGATGTCCAAAAAAATGCACTGAGAAATAAGAGATATATAAAAGTAGAAATGGATCAAGAACAAAAATATAAACAATATTGTTACCATAATAGAAATGGATCTAGAACAAGAATATAACAAATATTGACACCATAATAGAAATGGATCTAGAACAAGAATATAAACAATATTGGTACCATAATCTAAGGTTTTTCCAAATCGGTCAATAATCAATGTATTAGAATATGAACAAAACTAGCCTTTCCATATTGAAAAGGAAAATAATAAGGTTCATAGATTTTTCATATTGAAAAGGCTAATGATAAGGTTCATAAATTAATGAGTTTGGTCTATGAAACAACATGTTTTTAATGGTCTATCAAACAATGTGATTTTTATTATTTTCTCACTCCTAAGATTTAGTAAAATCAAAATGGCCAATAAACCAAATTCAACACTAATTTTAATTTTTTCCTTATTGAAAAGGTCAATAATAAGGTTCATAAATTAATGAGTTTGGTGTGGTTTATTAGACAAGATTCTTTTTATGATCTATCAAACAACATTTTTTTTTATTTTTATTAGTTTCTCACTATTAAAATCTAGTAAATTAAGAATAATTAAAGTTTAGTAAAATGAGAATGGTCAATCAACCAAACTAAATTTAAAAATCAAAAGTTAAAAGTTTTTAAATAATCTAGTTAAAAAAAATTACATTCCTACGATCATAAGTAGTCCAGTTAGAAAACGCCTCACCAGCTCCAAGGTATATGATTGAATACATGCTTCATTCTATAACATCATACGCCAAACACGACTACGTGTGGAAACCAAGCACCTCGATTTTATGACACACGAGTGGTTGGCTCTTAGATGCTTAGGAATAATAATTACCCGCGAGGGAGTGTTAGTGTTTGCAGGTTTAATAATTACCTGCAAGAGCTATTGTGTTGACATGTGAGATTCATCAGATTTTATGTCACAGCCACATACTGCATACATCATCGGGAGATGTATTTTCTTCATACGTCATACTATTGTCCACCTAAGCTAAATGAGGCACGAAAGTCCATCCGCTTAGAGGAAGACTTTCGATGGATGCAAGCAAAATGCCAAGAGAGGGGACTAGGAAAATAAAAAGTTAGAAATGAGATTCAATCTATAATCACCGTCAAATAAATTTGGAGAAGTTCGTGGCATTTGATAAGGAGGAGGCTCTTTAGCAGCCTAGGAGGAGAAGTTCTAGAATGCTACTCTCTTTAAGAGTTCTAATTTTAGAATCACTTCTACCCATCTCTCTTATTTTTCTTTCTCTTTTTGGTTCTTAGGATTTTCATTTTTTAAATAAAAACATTATAATTCAATCAAAGCATGGAAATATTCTAAAATCCGTTGATTTCTCAATTATAATACTATTACTTCCTATTAGTCTAATTTCTCAATTATTCATTTTTACAGATGAGCAGCTTTAAAATTTCAATAAAAGACATGGAAATACAAAGGAATCAAATAAATTCCAAAATGCTGGAGATATTTTTCTATTGATGTCCTATGTTTTTTATAGTTTTTCATTTCCTGTAAAAGTTTTGTGTTTATGGAGACGTTTTGTTTTTATATACTTTGTTTTCTCTTTATACATGTTCAAATCAATATCCATTCACTGGTTTTTTTTTTAAACGATCCATCAATTTATAAAATCCAATGAATTAGTTTAAGATACTACTCACCCATTTATATGAATTTGTATTTATAATCAATCATCTTCCGCTGCAAAAATTGTTTTCTCTAGTTACACTTCCTGATCAACATTATCAGAAAAACCAATATTTACCAATTTTTGTTTCATCAGCGTGACAATGAGTTGAACCTAATCTTTAACATAACACAAATAATGCTATTTAAACATAAAATTATGTTTAAATAACTACAATATTTAAACATAACATGAAAAACATAGGAGTGACATGTTTAGCAGATATGGATTTTACCTAAAAGCTGAGTGGAATTGTTTGCTCCATTGGCAGATGTGTAGAAGGTTTTCAGAAAACCAGTTCCCATCCCAGGTAAATGTTAAAACCAGTGAAAATTAAATTTATAAACTAAATATAAGTGAAAATTCAGAAAATTAAAGGTTCAGTATCAAAATGTTTGGGGAATGAACGTTCAATATCAAAAGTTGCCACCACTGCTACGCTAATCCTCCAACTCCTTGTTTAAATATAGATCCATCCAGCTGTTACATTTAAAAGACTCTGAACGGTTAATGCAAACCCTGCAGACCGAGTTACTTGTATCTCCGCGGCAAACAAAGAAGCCAATTGTTTGTGCTTTTCTGTTTTGTTACTTGTATCTAGTGCGTGCTTTTCACTTCAACCCTATATCCACCGTCTCTTTGTGATTTTTATTAGATTCTCCTTATGTCAGTTTGTTT
>ML777441.1:161501-175869 GCA_009831015.1 Picea engelmannii | reverse complement strand
AGGATTTAGAAAAACATAACCCTTATAAAAGGATTTTAAATTCACTTTTAGTGGTCTATTGTGTTTATTCAAGGGAGTGTTAGCATTGGTAACATCTTTGGTCATTGGATATCAATTAAAAAGCACTATCCACTAAGTGTTATCCAATGAGTGGAAGTAGCGTGATGCCCTAAATCTCATAGGTTTGTGTGTGATTTGTGTTATCTTTTGTGGATGATCTCTATATGTTTGTGTTCTATCTATATATCGGTGTTCTGTGATAATATAGAAGTAGAGGCAAGATTTTGTATCATCTATGAAGCATTGGACAACATTAGGATGATACATCCACATCCTCCTTCTCAATTGATCATGACCGTGATATTTTGTAATATTTGTATTTATGATATTGCTTGTCCTTTGTCTTCAAATGGTTTTCCTTTGTCTTCTGCAAATTGTAAATGAGATTACACCAACATAGAGTGAGATATTTTTATAAATAAGTTTATGATATTTGTTTAAATGAGTTTATCTATTTTTGGTAATTTTCCATGTTATATATATTTGAAAGTGAGATCAATTCATAGTAGAAATTGTAACCCTTATATATATATATATATATATATATATATATATATATATATATATATATATATATATATATATATATATAGTCTCATCTCTATCCAAGAGTGGTAAGATAGATATATATCACATAGGAGAGAGGAGTGGCCAAATCCATAATTAAGGTAAGTAACCTTACTGTAATTTCTCTAAAAAACATTAACTAACTTCCAGATAGATTTCATTATCTATTTATCGAATGTTACTCATAGTTAGCACTAGAGTTTTTGTCAAACTTACATTTTTTTTTGAGACAATGATAAATCTCTTTGTGATCATATACTTTTTTTTGTCTAAGAAAATTATGAAAATTTGTTATTGGTAAGTTTGTACAATTAGTTTAAAGGTTGAAACTATAAAAGTAAAACTATGCCACTATGTATGTTTAGTTCTTGTCTACTTGTGGTTTCAAACGTACACTAAAAAACAAATATCACAAAAGATATGAGAGTTCTATTTGGATGAATTTTTAGGAATTACTATAAAAAAATTTAGTTACTCCCATTCATGTAATCTATTCATTGTTTGTTCCAAGCCTTCTTACACCTCTCTCGCCTGGAGAGAGTGTTGCACATAGGCCTGGCAACCTGCTTCTTCAGCTCCGTTCCAACATAAGGAAGACAACAAAAAGGCTCAGTAAGGAACAAATGACAATGACAAGCCACACTTAGCCAAGGGACTGCATGGCCACAACAACCCACACTTCTAAAATACATGGCACAGACAATTTTGGGATGCTCAAGCTTCACATAAGACTGAGGTCGGCTTCATGGATTTGGTATTCAGAGGTGCATGGTTATGCAGAGGTCCAATGCAGATACATTACAGGTTCTCGGGAAGGATTCCAGTGAACTCAGGCAAAGTATGGTAGAATGGGTGCGTGGGTATCCAGTTCCAGACGCAGAGGATGACATAATAAGGAGACAACCCCCTCCATGACTGAATTATGTAGCTTTAACTACATGCGCCCATGTCGACACCTGTCTTCCTGGAGCTGCATGCACTCCATTTTGCATATGTTCCTTTCCAGGAACTTAGGACAACACTCAACAATTGTCCACCTTAGCCTTTTAGGAAATAATATTAAATTATTATCCCTTTTTAGAGGTAAGCCCCCTATATTAGCCCCTAGTCCCAACACTTAGCCTCCTCTCCCAAAACCTACCTTATGGAATCTTAGTCCCCCATCACTCTTTCTTTGTGGTCAGTCTACACGTGGCAATTTTTTTATATTTTATTAATGATCTACATAATTACATATACAAAATCAGGCTCCTGGACTTTAACTCCTAGGATCTTCGACCTAATAAACACATAAGCCCACCAACTTAAATACACTTGGCTCACCAACCTATAAAACATGTTTACAATACATAGAAATAACTGGGTCTCGTCCTTGGGGATCGTCTAGAAAAGAAAAAGTTGGAGAAGTGGCTGGCGGTTTCGGAAACCACATTTGAAAACAGTTTTGGACGACAAGGTTTCTGTTAGCAAGTTGTCGGACTCTAAATTAAATTAGTGGATTTATCTTTTATTTCTTTTTGGAAAAACATAAAATTTTGACTTACTTATTTGACTTTGTTGTGAAATTACACTTGTTGGATAATATTTTCACTTTTATTCTAAGAAATTAAATTCATTTACCTTGAGGGTTTAATAAATTCATTTTAAATATTTTGATGATATTTCCATTCTTTTTTTTTTGTAAATGAGTGTGTGAATCTATATTGTGTTATAAGGTTATAGTACAAAACTGATGCATGGGCTCCCAGGATCTGCCTAAATGGAAACCAGATCCGGGGCCCCTGAAATGCAGTATCTAAGAATAAACAAAAAGTGTTTGGGTCGCCACCACAGGAAACCAACCTAGGATACCATAATCTAGTCTAAAAACTTAATCAAAAGAAATCAAAAGTCTAAACATAGTGGGATTAGCTCCTACTATGAGAGAGATGATCTGGGCAAGTCCTGCACTAGTCTAGGTTGATGGGGTGCTCTTCATCCCCTTCCTATTGTGTCATTTCCTCCTCCCTCTGTTCCACCAGACGTAGCTTTCTGATGCATGTTGGGGTTCCATTTCTGTCGGCTAGAGTGATATCTATATGGTGGACGTAGCGTAGATAGAGATGAAATTGCCCTGCCATCCTTTCCAATTTCTCCTATTGTATTTTCTGGTCCTCCACCAACCTTTTTACCCCCGCCTCTAGGTTACTGAGGCGGTTGAGAATTCTTGTGCACTCTTTCTTCTGCTCTTTGTTTTTGTCTTGTTAGTCTCCCCCCGGTCCACACACATCTTTCCTATCAGCATTTTGGTTCTCTAAGCTTCCTCCACCGTCCTGTGGTAGAGGGTTAACCTCCGTTGTGTAGCTCCGGGATCCTGTATCCCCCCTGCTTCCTGGGTTAGTGTTGACCAGGCTTTTCCCCTATGGATGATGTTGATTTTTCCCTCCCATATATTAATGATCTTCTTCCCCTTGGTGTCTATCTTTGTGAGGAAGGTGCTCTTTGCTTCCCTGGCCACCTATTCGATTCTTGTCATCCGCCAGGCGCTTTGTGGAGGTTCCTTCCCCTGGGGGCCTCTCTTGCTATTGTTTTTCTTCATGTGTACCATATTCACTTGCAGTTGTTGGTTCTTATGTTGGGTTATCTCCCTGTTCTGCTTCACCTCCTTCTGGCAAGTAAGGTAGCCACTGTAATTGTGATGCCTCGTTCTGTGGTAATTTTGGTTGTCCCTGCCTTTATGGAGCCAACCCAACTATGGTCCCATCCTTGAAATCATGGCTTGATCTTCAAGGTGGTACTTCCCGTCAGTATCCTCTGTTCTAGAGCATGTGCGCTTGATGACATTGTCATTATCCCTGCGCCAATGCTTTTCCCTTCTCATTGTACGCCATCCCTTTCCCTGTCCCATATCGGTGCTTAGGTGAGGTGTGCTCCTACTTATCCCTGGTGTGACCTATCTTCCTTCGTCCTTTGTCACCTGCGATTTATCTCTTCTACTTTCCAATGGGAAACTTCTGTACTTCTTTTTATTGACGGGACCGTGGTGTTGTACTTTCACCTGATGTGTGATATGCATATGAATTTATAACTTTATTTGATTGGTGGGCCATTAGCTCCTGTCTAGGACCTATGTGACCATGATCTTCCATACTACTCCTGCTATCCCATTATTTTTCTGCAAGTTGGGTGCAATATGTCCAAAATTGACCTTGCGAGATGTTGCGCTAGATTGTGTCCAGTTCTGGACCTTTGTTCTTGACCCCCTTGTTTTCTATTCTATCTGCCAGTCCATTTTTTGACCTCCTCATCCAGTGCAACTCCACAGTGATCCTTGTCCACAAGTGCTCCTAGATTTTTTTCAGTAGGTAGGCCAATCGCCAGTGCCTCTGGATTTTACCTATTTTGGTACCGTTTTGGAGTTTTCTCACTATGTTGATGACTAGCGTGAAGTCTCCTTCCACTATGGCGTGCGCCATCCCCTCTCAAATGAGAATCTCTAGGGATATGAATTCTATGGAATTATTGGTTGAGTTTCCCAGGCTTCCCACGTACAGTCGTATGATGTTCCCTTTACTATCCCTAATTACTCCTCCTAAACCTGTTCTTCTTTAGTTGCCTTTCACCGCCCCATCGAAATTCAACTTGAGGGAGCCTGAAGGTGGCGGTTTCCAGTTGTGCTCACCTACTTGGAGTTGCGACTGTTGTCTATTTGGATAGGGTTTGTGCCCACCTGTTAGTTAGAAATCCTCTAGGATTTGGGAGTCCTAATCTATGGGTTGCACACTACCCTCCTGGCAGTTGTGACTCATCATCGTCTGGTGTATCATGGAGGTTATTGTTTCCTTGATCTTCCCTTCTAGACAACTTTGGTTTCTGAAAATGCGTCAGTTCCTTTCCTTCCATATCTACCATATGATAATTCTTGGGGTGAGGGTCCAGCAGAGGTTCACCTCTTCTTGGTCACTGTAGTTTTCTCTCCGGAGCTTGATTGTTGCGCCAATGTTACCACAGATCCTGTCGGACTGGCAGAATATACTTGTTTCCCAGTCCCACAGTTCCACAGTGTAAGCACAGTCGTGAAAGAGATGGTTGGTTGTTTCTTCCTGAGTTTGACAAAGATGACATCTTGATGGACTAGTGAAACCTCTTTTCCTTAGGTTATCCCAAGTTAGGATGTGGTTGTGTAATATTATCCACTGGAAGATCTTAATCTTTGGCCATTGGGGGTTGTTCCAAAGATTATCCCAGTGTTGCACCAGGTCATCTTGGTCTGGGTCCATCATATAGTGTTGTAATTCTTTTAGGTTGAATTCCCCTCTGTCCTTTTTTCCCCACCTCAATTGGTCCTCTCCTTCTATGACTGTTATTTTTTGTTTGCCAGTTCCTCCTCCACCTCTTTTATTGTTGTCGTGGGTATCGGATTGTTCTAAGGATTAATCTTGTCCCATATTTGCCATTTGTTGTGGTCTGTTCCCTACTACCAGTATTGATAGACGTTGATTTTTCCTTGTGTGATCAGGTCCTATTGGAGTATCCCTCAATCTTGTTTTTCCATCTTTGGTTCCCGCTGCCAAGCATCCTTCCATAATCTAGTTGTTCTACCATTCCTGATTTCCCAAAAGTTGTGTGTCTGAATCCATGCTTTGTTGTGCCAGGCTAGGTTCCAAATGGTTGAGCCTTCCCTAGTTCCTCCAAAGCGGATTATGTCCTGGTCGCGGGTGTCCGGTGCGTAATTTTCCTTCCATAGGTTACCCAAGGTGTTGCAGTTTCTTTGACCCACTGCCACTAGAGTTTCTCCCCATATGCATTGTTGGTCGTTTGTGGATCTTGTAGCCCTAAGCCTCCTTTGTTTTTTGACCTGCAGACTTTCTCCTAGGCCACTAGGGCCCATTTTTTCTTTGTTTCCACACCTCGCCATAGGAAGTCCCTCTAGATGGATTTGAATTTCTGTAGGATCCCCTTGTGGAGTGGAGAATACTGACATCATAAAGGTTGGGATGGCTTGTAAAATAGTCTTGGTTAGGATCAGTCTGTCGATTAGTTTAAGGGATATATACGTCCAGTTTTTTACTCGCTCCTGTAACATGTTTATTAATCCTTCCCAAGTTGACAACTTATAAACTTTGTTTGTCAAAGGAACCCCCAAATACTTGGTTGGAAGTGTTTTTCATTTAAATCCTAGAATGTTGGTCAAATTCCTTTGGATCGTTGGATTGGTATTAAAGAAAAATATCATCGACTTGGAGTGGTTGATCTCAGTGCCCGAGGCTTCCCCAAAATCTTCTAGGATTCTTTTGTAGGCTCTGGCTTCCTTGACTGTGGGTATGTTATGGAGTAATGTATCATCCACAAACTATTGGTGAGTTGAAGTAGGGCAGTTTTCGAAAGGTTTGAGCCCTGTTATTTCCCTAGTTGTTGTTGTGTTCTTTATGCTCCAGCTAGGGCCTTCCATCATCAAAATGAACATTAAAGGAGACAATGGATCTCCTTGTATGATCCCTCTTGTGGGATAGAAAGGTTTGTTCGAGGCTCCATTGATTAGTAGAGAGTAGCTTATTGTGGATACTAAACTGAAAATCCAACTGATTCAGTGTTGGGTAAAACCAAAGGCTTCCAAGGTCTTGATCATATAATGCCGGCTAATTTTGTCATAATCTTTTTCTAGGTCCAGTTGTATTAACATTCCCCCCCTTTTTTGAAGTTTTAAGGTGTGAATGATCTCATGGGCCTGGATGGTGTTGTCCATTATTTTTCTACCTTTCACGAAGCCTTCCTATTCTTGCAATATCAATGAGGGTAGGAGGGGTTTCAATCTATTTTCTATGACTTTGGAGATGATCGTGTATATCACATTACAAAGTGCTATGGGTATGTATCGATCTGAGGTTTTGGCTTCATTTTCTTTGGGGATTAGGGTGATCATGGTTGCATTTAGTGCTTTAAGGATGGAGGCAAGCCTTATAGATTCCTCTACTACCTTATAGATGTCATGTATGACAATTTCCCAGACGGGTTTGAAGAATTCCACAGTGAAGCCATCTGGACCTGGTGCTTTCCCATTAGGCATTTCCTGGAGATCTTGGTCCACCTCTTCTGTGGCGATAGGTTTGTTTAGGAAGATGTTTTATTACTTGGTAACCAAGCATGGTATATGTTGTGTTATCCTATGAATGGCCTCTGATATGTCTTGATGTGGTTCTTGGGCTATCCCGTGGAAGTGTCTAACCATAGCGCTTTCGATCTTCTGATGTGACTCATGCTCGATTCCATCCTGGTCCTTGATCTTCAAGATTTTGTTATGGACTCTTCTGGCCACAGTTGTTCTATGGAAGAACTTGGTGTTCCTCTCTCCTTCCTTTAGCCATCGGATGCAGGACTTCTGATTCCAGAGTGTTTCCTCCTACTGGCATCACGCCTCCCACTCTTAGGTCATTTGGAGATCTTCCTTTTTCCGGTCCTCCGTATAGCCTTCCCACATGCAAGTTTCTTGGAGTTTTTTCATTTTTTCTTCGATGTCATTTTTCTTTGTGTTTATATTCCCGAAGATATCCTTGTTCCATTCCTTAAGTTTATTTTTGGTGTATTCAAGTTTCTTGTGTAGTATGAACATCCTAGTCCCTTTCTTCGGTTTCTCCTCCTGCCACCACTGTTTGATTTTTTCCTTGAAAGTCGGGTGATCAATCCAGAATTTCTAAAATATGAAGGGTTTGTTCTTAGGTGTTGTTTGCAATCTTGCTTCCAGTTGCACTGGCCAGTGATCAGATACACCCTAGGGTAGTATGCTACAATCTAAGGTTATCCCCTACATAATGATTAACTCCAATATAAGGAATCTAAGGTTAGCCCTTGCTTCCACTTGCACTGGAAAGTGATCAGATCCACCCCAGGGTAGTATGTTTAAATCTAAGGTTATCCCCTACATAATGATTGACTCCAATATAAGGAATTGGTTGAGTCTTGTAGCTATCTAAAACCGATTCCTCCGTTTATTGTTCCAGGTGAACTGGCCATTCTTAGTTTGGAGATCTACCATCTCCACTCTGTCTATAAAATTTAAAAATTCCTCTACATCCCAATCCAATCTTCTAATACCACCCTTCTTTTCCGCAAGGGAGGTGATAATGTTGAAGTCCCCTGATAGGATCCAGTGGAGGTTGGTGGCTCGACCTTTTATATATTTTAGGTCTCGGATCATTCCTTTACTTTCCTCTGGCCCATGGGGCCCATCCGCATTTGTGCAGAGAATCTCCTCAGTGTTTCCTATGATTTGCATGCGCACCGTTAGGGTGTGCCTGGTTGCTTCGACTACTATTAAATTTAGGATTTGTAGGTTCCACAATGTGAGTATGCCACCTGATCTTTGGTGGTATTCGATGGCTACCATCTTGTACTTGTGCCAGTGTTTTTTACTGATTGATTCCATTATGTCTCTAGTGCATTTCGTCTCTTGAATAAAACAGAGATCTGGTTGCTCCTGCTTTAGTTTATTCCTAAGGGTTCTTTGTTTTCTTGGTATGTTTAGGCCTCTTATATTCCAATTTATAACCTTCATTTAAACATGTGGGGGAGAGTGGAGAAAGAGGTTCTTGATCTTACCTAAGTTTATCAATAGCGCTCCCAGCTCCTGTAGTGCTACGTTGTTTGATTTCCTGCCTTTTTTTCTCCTCATTTGTTTGGGTGATAGTTGCGATTGTCCCTCGCCATCTTTCACTCCTAGGTATCCTATCTCCCCGTGTGTGATTTTTTGTTCTCTGACTTTGGCTTCCTCCCATAGGAGGAACAGGTATTGGATGCGTTTGTGTTGCTCTGTTGGTACGTTGTCGACTCCCTTCCTTTTCCATTGTTATAATATGTGTGGAAGGTCTATTCCTTCCCTTTTCCACCAGGTCTCTAAGATCGAGGTCTTCTGTACCTACTTCACTCGAGGTCATTTCTACATCTCCCTCTACGTCTTGCGTGGCGGTGTTGTCATCTTTTGTTTCTCTGTCCATCGGGGTTGTGCAACTCCCTTGAGCTATTGTATTGTTTGGTTGTTGGGTGGGCTCTTTTGTTTCTTGGTCTTTGACTTACAGATCTTTTGCCAAGTCCTTGTCTTCTGTTGTCCCTTTGTTTTTTTGGTCCCTTCCTTCCATTGTATTCTGGGTCTCCTAGGTATTTCCTTCCGAGGTTTTATTTTTCTTTTTATTATCTTTGTTCCTGGGGTTCGGGGTTATAAACCCTTCCTCGTCTTGCTGAGTTTTGGGATTTGTCGCTTCCTGTTTTTTTTTTAGAGGGCACTGTTTGATAAAATGTCCATGTTCATGGCATATTCTGCATATAAAGGGGATCTTTTCATAATCTATGTTTTGGATCCATTCCTCATCCCTGAATTCCAGACTTATGGCTTCTGGGAGTGATCCAGAAATGTCCATCTCTATGCAAATTCTTGAATATGATGTGTATCTTCCTTTTAGGGTGGCTTCTGAGGTCTTCACATATTTCCCCATTTTGTTTCTTATTTCTTTAAAGGTAGAGGGAAACCAGTAGTCTAGGGGTATGGAATAGAATCTCAGCTAGGTTGGTACCTTTTTGAAAGTTTCTTTCTCTGGGGAGAAGTTTTCTTTCAAGGGTTGCATGTTGAGTCCCGTTGAGGCATCGAAGTATGGACCTCCCTTGAATACTTTGTCCATGTCCTCCAGGTTGATAAAGACTTCTATGAATAAACCCTTCAAGTCGAGGTGGAGCTCCACTTCTCCATTAGGCTTCCAGTGATATTTAATCCAGTTGCACAAAGTTCTTTCTATGGGCCATAACCCCATAAATTTTCATATGAGTGCATGCGTCTTCATATGGTCCCTATAGATTTTCATTTGTGGGTCCTCTAGTACCACCTTGGGTATCATTGTTGTTTTGGGCTTCCAGGGGTTGTGCCCCTCCGTCCCATTAGCCTTAGCGGTCTCTTGTGCCTCTTTCTAAGTTTCCTTAGAGACTTCCTCCATGGTCTCATTTTTGTCCTGACTTCTCTCTTGATGCTTCCCTGGGTATGATCCTGAGGTTTCTGTCGCCAGTGCCTTGAAAAATCCATTGCTTGGCCTTTTTCCTCTGTCCACCACTACCTGTTTGTATGAGGGGGTCCCCTTGCCCCCCCCCGACTGCTCATGCTGCTCTCTGCTGTGGCCACGACTATCAAACCCTAGCTCGTCGTGACTGTCAAAACCTATCTCCCATGTTCCACCTGAAGTTTGAACGTTGTATTATGATATTTCCATTCTTATTTAAAGAAACTAGTTTACATTTTTATTCTTATTTTAATAAATAAAATTCATTTAAGGTGAGGAGTTAGTTAATTGTAAAATGTTTTCGACGTTTATTTCTCTAGTTTGATATCCCAATTAAGTAAAAAAACCATAACTATTATTAACAAATTTACATTGTATACTCTTTATTGCATATTTTGTAAGAAGTTTTTCTTGCATTTAAAAAGATACCGATTTTAAAAAAAATTAAATTCTTCAAATTGTAATTTCAATATTAGTCTTTATTTTGATGAGATGAAAAAGCCATAATATTAAAACCATTTAACTACCATATCACTAAGGATTTAATACTATAATAAAATGTTTAAAATCTCTCAAAAAATTGAGCTTATTATTGGTTTGCTTGCATATTTGGAGCTGACCAAAAATGCATTTTGGTGTAATTTTCACAAAACCAATTCCCATAAATATACTGACTGTCGAGCCACTAAAAATAGCCACCTCCATCAGAACTTGTTCACAGAGACCACACCCACTAAGTTTCCATAGCAACTAGAAGTCATCTTTCTCACCAACCCCATCGAAGCGGACCCATCCCTCATTCTCATGACTACGCCAAAACCAGATCGCTATAATGTTCCCCTCTTCACTCACAACTTCCAAATTAAATATGAACTCACCATTCTCATTCTGGACAAGGATAGTCAAAGGAATCTGATATCACAAGATTTGGTCCAACATCTGCAACTCCCCAACACCCCACACCCTGATCCATATCATCTTCGTTGGGTATAGAAATACGGTCCTCACATTACTATTCCTACATGTTTCATCGTCAATTTTTTCATTGGCCCTTTTTGTGAAATGGTGATCTACAATGTGTCACCATTATCTTGTGTTGACCTCCTTATCGGTCTTCCTTACCAACAAGACCGAAAAGCGATGTATCACACCAAGACTCATCAATACCACCTTAACCAGGATGGGTGCACTTGTGTACTTACTTCATCATCTATCACTTCACCACAACCGTGAACCACTACCATCGCCACACACCATGTTATCAATACCACCAATGTCTCTTTGTGTTTGACCTGCCATGTTCAGCCCGAGAACCTCACTAATATAACACCTCCCACAATAATCCATCTACTCCCAGAATGTGCCAAAGTCTCATAGTCTCCCTCAAGACTCCCACCCTCAAGCCCGGGCTCCATCTATTGATTTGATTCATGACACATCTACACAACACACCATCATCTCTCCCAGTTACACAAGACACTAAAGAATTTCCTCTGGTTACCGTATACCATTCTCACACCCAAGTAACAATTAAAGATCGCTATCCATTACCTGAGAAAACCTCTTAGTTTTCCCTAGAAACGATACGTAAACAGGGAGGTCACCCAATGAGTTAGCAGTCCGAGACCATGTCCTCAGCCAGATTTATTGACCACCACTACACCAAAGAGTTCCACCTCCTGATGCCATATTTACAGAAGTGGCACTCTTACAAAAAGGTCATGCACACTTCCAAAAACTTCTTACCTTTTGAGGTCTCTCTTGGATTTCAATCCCAAATGCCCACAAAGATGCCTCTCATTTTGCATATGTCGGAATCATCAAATAAACTTTGCAAACATCAATCCAACCATAGTGGTGTTCAAAATTTATCATATATACACACTCCAGTCACAAATTCCTTGAAAATAACACCATATCGTGCCAAGAAACATCATGTTTCATACCTGGTCGGTCAACAATGCCAAATGCCAGAGACAGGAAAAGTGGATGATAGTCGAGACAATGCAATGAAAGTTCCCTCCATTGGTGGCAGAAGCATGGATGCTTCCAGATCTAAAAAAGGAGGAATTGGACCAATAAGGAAGGACGTCAACCTTCCTTAGGAAGTGCACAACAAAGTTCAAGTCATCTGTAACAAGAAAGATAAAGAGAAGAAAGAATGATATGCTAGTTTTTTTATCACTCAGTCTCGTATTGTAATAAATCATTCGCCAATCTAAATAAATAATGGCAATGTCTATTTTAGATTAGAGTTAGTTGTGTCATAAAACTCTGGGGGGAAATTCTCTTGTGAATCTGAATGCACAAAGAATTTCAGAAGAAAAGCGACATGTACAAATTGTACAAAATCGTATTTAATGTTTAAGAAGGGAAAAGACCCTCTAATACATTGATGAACTTTTGTTGAATCTCATATATTTCTTTTGTGTGTGTAAATTTGTTTTATGGGTTTGTGTAATTGTTGAGAGAGTGTGCACCAAAGGAACTAGTGCACATCTCTATGCTGCTACATGTTAGAGAGAGCATGAGAATTCTTGTGTGAAGATTGTGCGACTTAGGATAATTGATGCACCCCTTTCTTTCTTGCAGCATTAATGTATTACTTGGGGCATTAGTGTAGAGGAGGATGAATTGGGGAATGCTCTGTGCATATCTCCCTATGCTCATAACGATCAACATTGAAGGCATCTCTCTCTAAAAAAGTGTTGCGCCCTCCATCTAAAACAACTCACCTATGTTGAGTGTGCCCCTCTATCAGTTCAAGTGTGGCACCCTCCATAAAAAATGAATCATCCTTGTTGAGCACGCCCTCTCACTCAGATAAATTTGGTAATTAATTTACACGTGTGCCTTAAATAAAGTTGACGGGTGATTGCTTGTAATTATCCTCATGTGCCTTGAAATCAATAGATTAGATTACTTTTTGCACCTCAAAATTTAGTTGATAATCATATTGCACCATGGATAATGATTTACTTGAATGACAATGTGATTAGCTTACCTTGTGCCATTAAGTACCTTTGATGCATGATTTTTAGTACTTAGTTTGTGTTGCTCAATGGACCTTGATGATGCATAAATGTTTACCCTTTTCGAATTACTTGTGTGCTTTGTAACAATGTTGATGCTTGATTTCCTAAGTTCTTAGATTAATTGTGTGCATTGTAATGATGTTGATTTATGTTTAATTTAGTATTTAGATCACGCACGCACCTTGGAATAATGTTTGTTATGGTTGACTTCAGTACTGGACTATTCACGCACCTTGGAGTAAAGTAGATGTTTTGTTTTGTGCCTTGAAAATAGATAAATTTGAATACATTGTGCCTTAACTTATGTCATTGCATGATTGATTTAGTAATTAATTTTTCTTTCACCTTGGGATTTATGTGACGTGTGATTGTTTATTTGAACGTTATTATGCACTTGATTATTGTTGATGTTTCTGATTATCATAGTTGGTTTTGGACTTGATTGTGTTAGTGGGTTTTAGACACCTCCTTGTTCCTCAGAACAGTCGCCAACACTAAGACCTCAAATGGTCAAAATCAATTAAATCTTGGGCTTGAGCATTGCTTATGTGTCTTGGACGTCCTAACCTTGCAGGATAGGATGGGTGGGTAGTCATTTTAATATTCATTATCTGGTTGATCATTGTTTATAAATGTTTCAAGATGATTAATATGTGTTAAGCGATGACACTATTTATGTTTATGTGTCGTTGTGATTTATAATGATGTGTTGACCATGTGTTGTTATTGTTTCAATGATGTTTCTCTTGTAATGCATTTATATATGATGTTGTTGATTATGTGTCATTTTAATTTAAGTGTAGAAGTCATTTTCCTCATGCTTTAAAATTATTATTTTTACCTATTGTGCTTCGATTCACTTTTTCTTAGGCCTAACGGAAGGTTGTTACACAATTCTCATTGGGAGAGTATGAAGAGGGTGGGAGTTCACATGTATAATTGCATGTTGAAAATAAATTTAGTTGTATGAAAATTTTAATGTCATTTAAATTAATTAATTTTAAAACAAATGTCTTACAACATACAATTTATCAAATCTGAGGGTCTGGTGGGTAAGACAATTTCTCAACCCACTATGGAAATTCCATTCTCTTGTGTGGTTGATGATACTTAAAAATACAAATAGAACTATATAAAAAAATTAGACTCTTTAACGATATTATTCAAAGTCAAATAGATGATAGATTCTTAGGGGTCAAGAGTGAATTACCAAAAATGAAGGATAGGATTCAAGAAATGGAAAAACATAAAAAATCAACCCAAGAAGGACAACATGAGAGATATGATTAAATATCTAGAATAAAAGATAACCAACAATTTGACCCTTAGTAATCTGGAAAAATAATTGGATATCAAACCCATCAAAGAGGAAATGAATAAGCTTTGAACATGCCCATGAGCATAATAAAAGAGCCTTGAAGCTAATAATTTTTGGTATAAAAGAACAACAAGAGGAGGATACGCTAGAAATAGTAAAAGAAGAATTAAATAATAAATCACAAATTGATACAACTTACCTCATAGAAGTAAAGAGGCTAGGAAAAATAATTGATCAAAAAGATAGATTGATTCATTTCAAAGTAAGTTGTAATGACCATAAGTATAGCATACTAAGTAAATCTCCCCCTCCCCCTTCCTCTTTCTCTTTACTCTCTCTCTCTCTCTCTCTCTCTCTCTCTCTCTCTCTCT
>ML777441.1:147056-157656 GCA_009831015.1 Picea engelmannii | reverse complement strand
AATAAAAATTTGTTTATACTAGTACTTTCATCTAATTGATAAAACCCAAGGGTCCACAAAATTCCTATACATTAATGTGAAGGCCATTTCTCCACTTGAAAATTATGTAACCTACTCAAGTTGAGCAGCATGAGGAGACTGGGATCAATCAATCTAACTAATTTGCAAGGAGTGTAAGGCCTTCACAAGAATCAGGAGATTGTGGAGTTGTCGTGATTAAGGATTTGGAACAAGTTAAGATGGCATATTTAGGGGCATTGTTGTCAAGTAAAAATTAATAATTTAAGAGGAATTTTAGAAATGGCCACTGGGAGTGACATATGGTTATATTAAATGTTGGAAATCCCTTGAAATAAAATAAAAAGTATTACCAAGAAAAATTGAAGGTTGCTCAAAATATAAAAATACCCTAAAATTGTTTTACTCTTTTTTACTTATTCATTTGATTATTTTTACTATTTATAATTATTTTTTCATTTACCAAGGATTTTACATATGTCATACACTCTCCCTAATATGACTAAAATCTCTGAATATAGGATGCGTTATTTTTACTATTTATAATTATTTTTTCATTTACCAAGGATTTTACATATGTCATACACTCTCCCTAATATGACTAAAATCTCTGAATATAGGATGCGTCAGGCCTGTAATTTGGGGGAAGTCAACTTGAAATAAATCTTCTGGAAACTCAGAAACAGGGCATTGTAATAAAACTATTCATAAAATGTGAGGCAAAGTCAATGTGATGAAACTATTAAATAAAACCAATATGAGATCCGCAATAGTCAATGTAAAGCTTTTCTCCACAATCTAATGGCCTCCCCTTTTCTCTGATTGGCTTTTCTCCAACGGAAGACACGATCGAATGTTCTCTTTCCACGCACGAAGTTTAATAGTTATCGCCAATTTTTCCCTATTAACCTATTGGATTCGGATTCGGATTAGAAAAAATGGCTGCATAGAATCTCTTTTCAGTGCTATTAGGTTTACTCTAGAATTAGTGTAGAAAAACCGAACAATTCCTAACTTCACGGTTACCCAACATCTTTATCCATCTACTTAATGGGTTTAGGGTTAATGTTGAAATAATTGTAGGGACAGATCATTCAATGATTCATCAGACTTTAAATAAAGCACTAAATCCTTGACCTCAAGTTGCCACTCTTTCAAGATGTGAGTGTCAGGACAAGAGGAGAAAATGAGAGGGAAACACAATGGACTCCAACCATGGAATTCATTTCTCCAATGGGATTCACATACACAGATATTTGTTCATTCTTTCTATTATTTTTCAAATGATAAACTATGTATAATATGTATTATTTTTCAAAGGATAAAATATGTATAATATGTACCAGCAGACCAACATCTGCTTCCATCACCATCCTTCGAAGTTAAATGCCCCCAGAGAGATATCATTATCAAGCCACAAAGAACATTGCAATAGATGAAATAAACTTTTTCATTATTGATGAAAGAACCTATCAAAAGATAGGATGGAAGAAGAGTTAATCGATGTATCTTTTATAGCAGGGAAACTCAAGGGAATGTTGTATCAGGTCTAATGAGATATCAACAGAACAATATGAGCAGAAACAATATATATTACCCTTATTGGTTACATTATTCGTCTATGTATGAAGATTATAAAATTTATAACCTTCTTATTTTATTTATTCTCCATATCGGCGAAGGAAACGTAGCAATGCATGATTTATATTGTGATGCAATCACAGACATTGAGGAAAGCACTATTGATCACATGGGGTTACAACTGTTAATCACATAGGGTAATTGTGTCCTTGCTTTCACTAATGAAAACTATGGATACTACAACTTCCAAGAAAAGAAGGATATGCTTCTACTACAACTCTAATCATGGAAGGGTTCCTTAAGGGTGAAATAAATATATACACACATACCCACAACAAATCCAAACCCATTGCAGTTGTGAGAGAATCAAACGAATTGGTGGAATGGGAAATATTAAAAGCCTGTAAGCATGCCCAAGAATTTGTTGCGGCCAGGGCACCAATATCAAAAAACCCTATGCAGGAGCGATCTGGAGTTTCACAAGGCGATCAAAGTGCAAGACATCCAGAGGCGATTCGACCTGATGATGATAAATCAAAACTGAATGCAGCAGTCGAAGAATCAAAAGAATTGTTGGGAGGTTAAAAATCAGAAGTGCCTAAGAATGACCGAGACTCTGTTGGGGTCGTGGCCCAAATATGAAAAGAGGCTATGCAAGAGCAATCTGTAATTGCACAAAATGATCAAAGCACAAGACATCCAAAGGTAATTCAACTAGATCTCCGAGTATATAAACTTAGGTGGGATTTTAGGGTGATTTTGAAGATATCAAATACTCCATAAACAAACAACAATGATCGACGTTATTAAAAAAATCAATTATAAAGAGAAAGCGGGAAATGAGAGGGCCCGTGCTCGCCATTTTGGATTTTGATCCCAGAGATTCAAGAGAATCTGGTGAAAGAGGGTAAAGTGAGTGCCCAATAAACAAGGGGGCAGGGTCAACACATCCATAATATTCAAAAGGGATTCCTCGTATATATTAGTATTCCATCTCAGCAAAGAAAGATCACAACAGGAGGAGGAAGACCAACCACTGAGGGATCATTCCACCAACGGTGGAGCATGTGTGGCCTTAGGATGGATTTCTTATTGAACAGAAGCATAGATCTATGAGTATTGATGAGTAGAGTAAGTCGTAGAACCTTTTTCATTATTGAAAGAAACTTTTTCATTATTGATGAAAGAACCTATGCTTCCATCAAAGCATACGGTCATCAGATCCGAAATGAACCCACTCGGGTAGGGGTGGTTGGAGAACTCACTTGTCCATCAGTTGAAGCCCATTTGAATCCTGTTACAGTTCATTATTCAGATGCCATTAGTATTTAAAGAGAAATCTTGAGGTTGTACTTGATCTGAGACCCTATATATGAGAACCCATATATAAAATATGGGATTAATACAAGGTTAAAATACGGTTATTGAAATGAGATCTTCAGTAAGTGAGTATTGAAAAATATAGTAGTTCAACATATTAATTTTGTTTGTTAAAAAACAAAAAAATCTTCCTTAGACCACACCCAGAGGCTATACATGGACGTACAGAAAACAATGGACTCTACACAACACTACTTCGTAAGAGAGATACATAGATATAACCAGCAGAGAGCAGAGCCAAATAAAACCAATTTGACATCCATTTTTTCCCAGAATCTAATCGCCTCCCGTTTTCTCTAATTGGCTTTCGGTCGAAGCCCTGATCAAATTTTCTCTTTTCACGCACATCCTTCTCTATATAGCCGTTACACTCGCGAATGAAATTCTAATTAAAAATCAACTATTCAAACGAATCCAACGGCCACTAATATATACATCATAAAACTAGAATAAAATTTTGTTTGAAATGATTTATAGTATACAAAGGTCCATGATAATTTAAATATCAACAACGTGTTATGGTCTACCCATATCAATAAATAGCTATATATATATGTGTGTGTGCGCTTTAATGTTATTATATGTATATCAAAAGAATATTTGTCTCTAAATATTTCCATGTAATAAATTAAATATAATTGTAAGTAAATAAGTCTCATTTAAATATAGATACATATAGAAGTTTATATGTATATTGTGGAAAACAAAATATTTTATAATTGTAAAAGATATTTCACCATAGCATAAAATAGATCTAATAAAAATGTTATTTTATTCCATAGATTTATTAATATGTTATTTTAATGTAATAGGAAACAAATAAATAAATATTTTATAATTTTAAATTTTTTTTAATATATCATAAAATAGATCTATTAAAATGTTGCAATACCCCTATTCATTGGTTATTTTATGCCATAGGAACTAAAGAAAATAAATAAAGATTTTATAATTTTATAAGTTATTTCAATCTATTATAAAACAGATTTATTAAAATGTTATTTGATATAATAGGAAACAAATAAGAAAAAGATTATATTAATCAATTAAATATTTCATTTTAATTTAAAATATTATAATGACTTATTAAAACATATTCTTAAAGGATATGCATAAAATATATTTATTAAAATGTTATTTAGTATAATAAGAAATAAATAGGCAAAAGATTTCATTAATTAATTAAATTTTTCATTTTTAATTTAAAATATTACAAGGACTTATAATATTTTCTTCTAAGAGGTCACATGTTCAAATCCAGAGGGGGATAAGGTATCTATACCTCGTGAGAGTATGTATACCTCTATAGTCTTTACAAATAGATTATTATTATTATTAGATATGAATCATGGTAAATAAAATACATATATAGTTATTTAAAAGAAAAAATATGGTTATATTAAGTAATAAATTATCTATTAGCATTTAAAAATATAATTTCATTTGCCTCAACTGTGTACAATATTGGGGGATGTAGGGTGATGGTTGGTTTTGTTATTTTAATGTTAAAATAGGTATAGAGAATTTATTTAAACAATGATACAATGCAAAGTGACTCAATGTATTGATTTCAACAATGGTAGTGCAAAATAAAACATTGTTTTGATTTCAATAATGATATATATAAAAAATGATCCAATGTATTCATTTCAACAATTATAAGGTTGGAAAGTGAAAGGGTATCATCCTTGATCTTGGAGGAAAAGTTGAAACAACTTATGCTTGGGGCTTAGGGAATTCCACCAACAACCAAATTGATGCATATGTTATCTTTCAAGGTTTATGTATTGCTATAAAGTTCATAATCAAATATTTGATTGTCATAGGAGATTCATGCACAATCATCAACTTATGGATTTGAAATCTACCCTAGTTGAAAACAAGTTATCATCTATCCCAATGAGGCCACCTCATTGAAAATGGGGGTGCTAAGGATGAATGAAAGTTAAAGTTAACAAACCATATCATAACCTTATACCCATGCATTCAAGGGAACCTACCATATCCTTAAATCATTGTATGTCATTCCACCCCAATCATTTGAATCAATAGAAGGTGAATAAATTTGATAAGACACACACACACACCCTTCACATGCTTGAAATTATGGAAATGTTATAAATTAAACAACTAGATAGGAATTATCATAGCAGAGGTGGGATAATGGAATTTCAAAAGGGTGAATCAAGTAATGTTGTTGGAATCCAAGGAAATTCATACATCGACTCCTTGGAAGAATCATAGTTATCCTTAGCAAGGTTTTTGGAATTTTTGTTTGTTGGATTTAGATACCACGTATGCCATGTGCATGATTTCACACCAAATATGGTTCTTGGATACTCCCTATGTATTTTGTTTGCTAGATTTTATGAACTTTTAATTAGAATTCAGTTTCTATCACCTTGGTTATGTGGGCCTCAATCCCAGTGAAAAACTCTATTTTGGTGTTGTGGGTTCCCTTTCTTGTGGGTACGACATAGAGGAGATCCGGTGGGACTAGATATATAAATTATATATTATTCCAGTCTATATTACAACAATGAATGACCACCCTTTTTAATGAAGAGATTCACCCTTGACAATGGTCAATTAAAAATATTAATGATTACATATATTAATTATTAATGAGAATTTAGTTATACTACAAATCATCCCTCCTTCAAATTCTTCATCATCGAAGCATTGTTATTTTGATGGCTAGATTTTTTTGGATTTTTTGGATTCTGAAGCTTTCCAATCCTTCATTAGGAACCATCCATACTTGAAACTGATTGCATTAAGGATGATACATTATGAGAAGATTGCATAGTGGGAGTTGTTTGCACCTTTTTCCCTTTAGACAATAATGCATATTTTTTCTCTTGCACTTGATGATACTAAGGTGCTTGTGAATGTAAAGATTATTTAAAATAGGGTTGGTGTTGTACTCACTTAAAATGAAAAACCTTTGACTTATTATATGGATCTCTTTGGTATCCACTCATATATTCTAAATTCCCAACACTGTAGCCATGTTTGGTTACTCTGATAGAGGTAACTTACTGTGGAAATAATGCCTCAGAGTAAGGATTGGCATCTCATTGCCATGATGGTTATGTACCAGGAGGGGGTGGTTGTAGGAATGCTATAGAAAAACCATTACTAACTCTTGGAATTGGAAAATCCAAAGAAGATGAGGTACCTCTACTAGTAGTGACTATAGGTAATGTCTCAAGTGCACATGTAACATCATAACCAGAATGTCTATAATAGTATTCCCATGACTGATACTCCTAATTTTGATTCTGATTTGGACAACTTAAATATGATGGTGTGAAGCCTGAATAATTTGAATAGCCCTCATAATTTCCATAATTATTTCCACTCCATGAGCCAATGTGACCACTAAATCTTATGCCTCTCTAAATGCCAGCATTGCATATTTGGTTTATTAACTTGAAATTATAATTTGACACTTTGCAAGCTAGCTGGACCTTGAGTCAAATAAAAATATGAAATTTGGAATAATTAACATATCTACTAGAACGTATGAAAAATAGAGTTTATGGTTTACCTGATGATATGATGATGGAATAAAGTGGGTGCGTGAGTGAAAATTGAGTCCAGAAACCCTCCCATGTCGTTAAGGAATGTGAATAGCCTATCCATGTCAAATTTCAATGCATACAGAAGCAGTTTGAAAAAATGTCAATGTTGGCCCCATTCACATGTCACTATTGTCCGCCTCTAGTATTTTTATGGTGTTGATTAAGAAATCAACAAAAATGAGGGATTTTTCATCACAAATATGACACAGATACATTGTATATACATTCATGTAGAACTTGAAAGAAAAATGAAGAAAGACTAACGAAAACTTAAAACTTGCGTCAACCAATTGTGTACTTTAAAAGAAAATTAGGGTTTATGGTTTACATGATGAATTGATGATGGAATAGAGTGGGTGTGTGAGTCAAATTTGAGTCCAGAAACCCTCCCACATCGTTAAGGCGTGTGAATAGTCTATCCATGTCAAATTTCAGTGCATACAGAAACATTTTGAAAAAATTTGAACGTTGGCCCCATTCACAGGTCATTGTTGTCGGATTCTAGTCCTAGTACAATTTATGTTCCTTGTTCCTTGTAAAATTTGTTCGACATTACACACGTCATGCATATAATACTGCAAGGGAGTATTTTTATGGAGTTAATTAAGAAATCAACGAAAAAGAGGGAATTTTCATCAAAACTATGACATGAATACATTGTATATACATTAATGTAGAACCTAAAAGAATAATGAAGAAAGACTGATGAAAACTTAAAACTTGCATCAACCAAATTGTGTAATTTGAAAGAAAATTAGGATTTATGGTTTACATGATGAATTGATGATGGAAGAAAGTGGGTGTGTGAGCCAAATTTGAGTCCAGAAACCCTCCCATATCATTAAGGCATGCAAATAGTCTATCCATGACAAATTTCAATGCATACAGAAACTGTTTGAAAAAATTTCAACGTTGACCCCTTTCACAGGTCACTCTTGTCAATGTTTAGTCCTAGTTCAATTTTCGTTCCTTTTTCCTTGTTCCTTGTTCCTTGTTCCCAGTTCCTTGTTCCTTTTTCCTTGTTCCTTGTTCCTCATTCCTTGACCATGGTGTAGTCCCCAAGATCCATTATTTTTGTAAAAAACATACTAATGGCATAAAATGTCCCACACAAAGTACAAATATCTGCTACATAAGTCTTTTGTATTTTTTCAAGGACTATGTAACGAATCTCAATTCTAAGAAGATTCAAATAGGACCTAAGAACATTATATTCTTTCCTTAACCATGGGTGACATAACACTATCATTCAATAGTCAAATTGTTACATTTCATTGTCATGCATTACGTGTACTTAGGGATTGAGCCACCATAAAGGAAACATAAAAAGAATATTTGTCTTATGAACAAGATATGGTACTATCCATTTTGAGGTTTGGCATAGAGATTGTTCTTATAGACTGTTATCACCATAACGATTATGCTTGAAATCTGATTTTTCAGCAGTACAGTGAGATAAATCAACCTGCGTATCACAGTTACAAGGAGCAAAGTATTGGATGAGTTGAAGAGAATTCTCTACCCTTGTGCTTTGATATATTTAAATTGTTGAAAGAAAATTCTGAGATCATTGTTGAGGCAAACGAATTTGTGCTGATGAAAAATCACACTAAACCAACGAAACAAATTGGCAAGGTATTACAACACTCTTCTCGAGCACTTGATAACCCTATTTCTTGTTTAGTAGAAGATCTTGTCAATTCAAAAGTGCGGTCATTGGTCGAAGATAAAGCTGAGAATGAGCATGTCCAACAATCCAAAGAAATTGAAAAATGTACCTATGACGACAGTGGAGAAAATGAAGAAGGTTTTGAGTCAGGTAACAAAACCTTGCCATTGTGTTTTTCCTCATTCGAACTATTGAAAAAAAATGTCTATAGTGTTTCAAATCAGAAAGCATCTAATCATGACGTTGAAAGTGAAGAAAAAAGTGGACTTACAAATAAAAACTCTCTTCCCTTATGTTTTTCTTCCTTTGAATGGTTAAAATAAAATCATGAGATTTCAGAGAAAACAGGGAGTTTTGACTGCATTCACAGTAGTACTGTTTTACATGAAAAGATTGTTATCATTGAGGAACACCCACTACACTCACCTGCATTAAATGATCATTACTTGGAAAGGTATTTCAATTCGGAGTTGCAACCTGTGCTTAACCATCAGATTAAAGAAGAAGTTGATCAAGAAATTGTTGTTAAAGGTCATTTTCCTTCTCCCGAAACTAATGCAGATGTTCAAAAATATTCCCAGCAAGACAAAGTATTTCAAGGTTGCATTTCTTCCCTTTAAAATGACATAGTAATCCTATTTCTAAGCGGCCTAGACATGGATGAAGATTTTGAAACTTCATTTATGGAGATTCCAAGAAGCAAAAAAACACTTGTGGAGAAAGCTTGCTCTTTTGTCTTGACTCCTAAAAAGGAAACATTCTTTCATATGATTCATGATCCCAAGACACATTATATGGAAAAGGTTTACGATCAGAATCTACCAATAATAGTGGATTGCAACAAATCAATGTATGTATCAAATATGAGTATTTTTACATTAGATGATGTTCTCTAGCCATGGTTTCCTTATGACTCAAGAAATCCTTACTACCAGACTTCTCAACAAATCTGTCATTTTTTCAATAGAAGTCAACAAGTTGAATCACCTGAAAACAAAAATGCAGTGTAAGGAGTGAAACATGATGATTGTTTTGTGCATATTTTAGAAGATCCATTTGTGATCTTGTTGGAGGAAGTGAACAATTCAGGCTCCTTAAAATTTTTAAGAATTGAACTTATGGATAAAATTTTGAATGAAGTGTTAGCAAAAAGGCTTTGGAAAAAGAAAGTGCAAAGAACATGAACGGTGGATAGAATGTTGTAATGGCTACATTGGGATTATGATTTCACTTGATTGACAATCCTTTTTTCAACAGTTAGGGTAGGTAGGAGTGTGCGAATAAGCTTGTTGATCAAGCATTGTTTTAAATTTTTAGTAGTATGTACAGTTAGATCCTAGTGATATTTTTTCATCATCCAGTGGAGAGAAGTTTGCAAAATCTAGTTTTAATATTTGATGTTCAGTCTCCAAGACGTAATAGGATGCACAGACACGTTTTGAAAGAATCCCAATGAAGAAGGCACTGGGTCTATAGTTATTTTCTACCTCACAAGGAGGATAGCATCCCGAGTTGGAGCCTATGTTATCACCATAATGATTATGCTTGAAATCCGATTTTTAAATTTAGCAGGTGACTAAAGCAATGTAGGGACATGGCGCGATTTGGAGGTCCAGGACATATGTGGCAGTAATGTGGAAAAATATAGCAGAAGTGCAAAGGAAGGAATCCTACGGACCATTGATATTAAAGTAGCCCAAATCAACGGTTGAGACCCATATCGGGCGGTGAAATAGCACGGAATTTAATTATGCAAGGGCATGCCAGGGAAAACTACTGTAGTTTTAGTAGTGGACATGTGGCACCCTTAGAAGTACATCGATACAAAAAGAAGTCTGCCTGAAACCGTTTTCCTAACAGCCACGATGTCACATGGTATAATATGTCAAACAAACAACTCGTGGGGGAGGTGACGACTAGTCAAATCACCTCACATCACTGGTTTGGTTACTTCTCGTCTGACATGTCAAGTGAACATTGTCATTCAACTCACTCAAAAGTTCATAATTCGAAGTAGATTGCTGAAGCGTGAAAAACCAACGTACCATGTCAGTAATTCATGATTAGGATTCAAGGACTATCGATATTCGAATATGGGTGACTTTATTCTACTCCAGGAAATCGTTGTCCCATGCATAAGTGAAGTAATATCGAGATGGATTGATTTCTTGATTTCTGTAGAGTTAAGGGGAACAAAAATCACGGTCTCTGTGAGGTTGGACTACATGGACAAATGCAATAGAACAGTATCCAGTACAATGAGGTTTTCAACTAACATGGAAAGCTTATCAATAAGTAAGAGAGAAAGGTTGGCTGCGTAGATATTAGAAGCTAAATTTCATACTGACCCCGGGACTGAACTAGA
>ML777441.1:124804-139786 GCA_009831015.1 Picea engelmannii | reverse complement strand
TTCATTCAAGAAGTTTTGCATGAAAAATACACTTACAAATCATGAAGAATGCTCATCAAACCCTAGTTGTAAACCTTCCAATGAGAGAAACACCATAAAAATGCCAAGAATAATCCTCCACAAGAGTTGCGCCTCACTTCCAAAAGCCAAAATACCAAGACAAAAGACAAAAGTAGATCTCTCACAAGAGAGTCAGTTTTGTTATCTTTAAAATGAGGTCCAACGTCCTCTATTTATACCAATCTTATGACCTTTAATTTTAAAAATAGGTCATTAAAACAACCGATAAGGATGACTAACAATATTACACTGTTTTTACATTAATCTGCTATAAAATGTCATAATATGAGCTAAAAGGGGGACATCAAGCACCTCTGAGGGAGACGTTGGCCCTTTTTGGGCTAGCACAACATCCAAAAAACCAAACGTTGGCCCTTCAAGGGCTCCTCCAAGATGCCACACATGCCAAATGACCTCAGCACACTGCCACACGCTCCAGACAACGCCCAACTCTCTCAGGTGACGTCCTGTCCATCAAAGGCACACATTCCAACTGCAGTGGGTGATTCCCCCTAGGCCGGGCTCTGCCAAAATGTCCTGGGTGGAACGTCCTTCTTCCTTCTCATGCAATGGCTCATCACAACATTGTCTTGTCTCTGCCATCCCAACAACCATCTGATGGGCTCTTCAGCCCCATGGAGGTCCAAGCTAATCATATCCCCATGTGTACCGGTCCACTGGTACCTGTCCGTCGGGTATGGTCCTGCACATCAAAAACTACGCCCTCCATGGGCTCATCAGTCCCCAAGATCATAGCAATGTCAATCATATTTCATCATTAAATTTATCAAATACATGCATAAAACCCCTAACATATCCTCTAAGAGCTCAAAGACATTACACATATCTACTATACAAAGTTGAAGAAACAAACAGAATAACCTATTGGGCCAGCATCCACAAGAAAAGGAAAGTTTCCACAGAATATCATTCAAGCCATGTTCATGAAGTGATATGGTCTAGGGATGTCCAGTCATAGTAATACCAGGGGTAGGTGTTGTCTGTGGGTGCCTTTGTAGGAGGTGAGTTGTACCCGTCATGGATGCACTTTTTCCAAGCCCTTTTTATTGCCTTTATTTTTTATTTATTGCTTTTCTTTCTTTTTTACTTCAAGGTTTGACCAGAGGACACTGCCTTGGCGTGGTGACCAGAGATGACAGTGTTACCCACTAGTATTTTCATAGAAATGATAAGGATGGATCATGATGAGACCCCCTTTCCCTTGGTCATGCAACCAAAGGTCACTGCCCTGGCATGGTGACCAGGTGATCGCAATTTCATACTGCTAGATACCTATGAACATAATGGGTCGGCTCGTGATGAGACCTCCCATCCTCTTTGTTAGGTCTTGTTTTTTTTTATTTTTCTTAGGGTCCCTTTTGTTTCTTATCGAGAGGCCTTTTATTGCCTTCTTGGGGATCCCTGGGCGAAGCATCTCTAGGTTTCATTTCCTATGGCTTTTATCTTTTACCAGCTGCTTTTACCCCCTAGGCCTTTAGCCCCTTCTTCCCACAGGACAAAGTGTAACCCTCAAAAGGTCATCCTAATGGCGGACTAGGGGAATGGGATGGATGGATGGGAGATAAGATGTAAAATGATAGAATGGTGGGAGTGGATGATGGCTCTGCAAATCCCCCTTGGTGGTTAACCAAAACCCATAAATACAAGCTTGTTAGGGTACCTCGTTAATCCCCCCAACAACAATCAAGTGGATTAGTGTAAGATCCAAGCAGTTGTAAAAACTGTAAGGGACCTAATGCATATATAAGAGAGTTATAACGATCAAACATGACACATACCATGATACCTTGGACCAATTACCTCATGGAGCAAGAGTCTTCTCTGATGCAAGTCCAAGTTGATGGTGATGGAAGCTGCTACTGCTAACAGGACAAGTCTGGCGAAGAAGGAGAAGGATGGGCCCTCCAGGGCCATGCTTAGGTCAATCCTACTCTCGGTCTTCATCTCTAGGTCTTGTGGGCCTTGAGACATGATCTCCTAGTTATCCCTAGAGATTGGAAATAACAGGGCTAACGTTGAATTTTTTTCAAACAGTTTCTATATGCACTTAAATTTTTCATGGATAGATTATTCGCATGCCTTAACGATATGGGAGGGTTTATGGAATCAAATTTGACTCACACACCCACTTTCTTCCATCATCAATTCATCATGTAAACCATAAATCCTATTTTTTTTTCAAAGTACACAACTTGGTTGATGCAAGTTTTAAGTTTTCATCAGTCTTTCTTCATTTTTTTTTCAGGTTCTACATTAATGTATATACAATGTATTTGTGTCATAGTTGTGATGAAAATTCCCTCTTTTTCATTGATTTCTTAATCAACTCAATAAAAATACTCCCTTGGAGTACTAGATGCAGGGACGTGTGTAATGTCGAACGAATTTTACAAGGAACAAGGAACGGAAATTGTACTAGGACTAGACACTGACAACAGTGACTTGTGAATGGGGCCAACTTTGAAATTTTTTCAAACTCTTTCTGTATGCATTGAAATTTGAAATGGATAGACTATTTTCATGCCTTAAAAATATGGGAGGGTTTCTGGACTCAAATTTGACTCACACACCCACTTTCTTCCATCATCAATTCAACATGTAAACCATAAACCCTAATTTTCTTTTAAAGTACACAATTTGGTTGACGCAAGTTTTAAGTTTTCATCAATCTTTCTTCATTTTTATTTCAGGTTCTACATTAATGTATATACAATGTATTTGTGTCATAGTTGTGATGAAAAATCCCTCTTTTTCGTTGATTTCTTAATCAACACCATAAAAATACTAGAGGCGGGCAACAGTGACATGTGAATGGGGCCAACATTGATTTGTTTTCAAACTATTTCTGTATGCTTTGAAATTTTACATGGATAGACTATTTGCATGCCTTAATGACATGGGAGGGTTTCTGGACTCAAATTTCACTCACACACCCACTTTATTTCATCATCATATCATCATGTAAACCATAAACCCTATTTTGCATATGTTCTAGTAGATATGTTAATGATTCCAAATTTCATATTTATATTTGACTCAAGGTTCAGCTAGCCTGCAAAGTATCAAATTTTAATTTCAAGTTGATAAACCAAATTTGAAATGAAGGAATTAAGAGCGACATAATATTTAGTGGTCACACTCGCTCATGGAGTGGAAATAATTATGGAAACTATGAGGGCTATTCAAATTATTGAGGCTTCACACCATCATATTTAAGTTTTCCAAATCAAAATCAAAATTAGGAGTATCATTCATGGGAATACTATTATATACATTATGTTTCTGATGTTACATGTGTACCTGGGAAATTACCTATAGTCACTACTAGTAGAGGTACCTCATATTCTTTGGATTGTCCAATTCCAGGAGTTAGTAATGGTTGTTCTATAACATTCCTACAACCACCCCCTCCTGGTACACAACCATCATGACAACGAGATGCCAATCCTTACTCTGAGGAATTATTTCCACAATAATTTAACTCTATCAAAGTAACCAAACATGGCTACGTTGTTGGGAATTCAAAATCTATGAGTGGATACCAAAGCGATCCATATAATAAGTCAAATATTTTTCATTTTAAGTGAGTACAACACCAACACTATTTTAAACAATCTTTACATTCACAACAACCTTAGTATCATCAAGTGCAAGAGAAAAAACATGCATTATTGTGTAAAGGGAAAAATGTGCAAACAACTCCCACTATGCAATCTTCTCATAATGTATTTCATCCTCAATTCAATCAATTTCAAGTATGGATGGTTCCTAATGAAGGATTGGAAATCTTTAGAATCCAAAAAATCCAAAAAAATATAGCCATCAAAATAACAATGCTTCGATGACGAAGCATTTGAAGGAGGGATGATTTATAGTATAACTAAATTCTCATTAATAATTAATATATGTAATCATTAATATTTTTAATTGACCATTGTGAAGGGTGCATCTCTTCACTAAAAAGGGTGGTCATTCATTGTTGTAATACATATTGGACTAGTATATAATAATATATAATTTATATATCTAGTTCCACCGGATCTCCTCTATGTCGTACCCACAAGAAAGGGAACCCGCAACACCAAAATATAGTTGTTCACTGGGATTGAGGGCCACATAACCAAGGTGATAGAAACCGAATTCTAATTGAAAGTGCATAAAATCTAGAAACACAAATACATAGAGAGTATCTAAGAACCATAGTTAGTGTGAAATCATGCACATGGAATACGTGGTATCTAAATCCAACAAACAAAAATTCCAAAAGACCCTGCTAAGGATAACTATAATTCTTCCAAGGAGCTGATGTATGAATTTCCTTGGATTCCAACAACATTACTTGCTTCACCTTTTTGAAATTCCATTATCCCACCTCTACTATGATAATTCCTATCTAGTTGTTTAAGTTATAACCTTTACATAATTTCAAGCATGTGAAGGAGGTGTGTCTATCTTATCAAATTTATTCACCTTCTATTTATTCAAATGATTGGGGTGGCATAACATACAATGCTTTAAGGATATGGTATGTGCCCTTGAATGCATGGGTATAAGGTTATGATATGGTTTGTTAACTTTAAGTTTCATTGATCCTTAGCACCCCCATTTTCAATGAGGTGGCCTCATTGGGATAGATGCTAACTTGTTGTCAACTAGGGTAGATTTCAAATCCATAAGTTGATGATTGTGCATTAATCTCCTATGACAATCAAATATTTGATTATGAAATTTATAGCAATACATAAACCTTGAAATATAACATATGCATCAACTTGGTTGTTGGTGGAATTCCCTAAGCCCCAAGCATAAGTTGTTTCGACTTTTTTGGCAAGATCAAGGATGATACCCTTGCACTTTCCACCCTCATAATTGTTGAAATGAATACATTGGATCAGTTTTTTATATATATCATTATTGAAATCAAAACAATGTATTATTTTGCACTACTATTGTTGAAATCAATACATTGAGTCACTTTGCATTGTGTCATTGTTTAAATAAATTCACTATACCTATTTTAACATTAAAATAACAAAAAAACAACTAATAAAAGAGAATGTATAATTATTTTAATTTATATCACTATTAAAATCACTCTTACATTTCACATAAAATCACTCTTACACTCCATCACCCTACATCCCCCAATATTGTACATAGCTGAGGCAAATAAAATTATATTTTTAAATGCTAATTAATAATTTATTACTTAATATAACCATATTATTTCTTTTAAATAACTATATATGTATTTTATTTATCATTATCCATATCTTTAAAAATATGTTTTTATAATAATATTAATATTAATATATTTGTAAAGTCTACATAAGTATACATACCCTGATGAGGTATAGATACCCTACCCCCCTCTCGATTTGAACATGTGACCTCTTAGGAGGAAATATTATAAGTCCTTATAATATTTTAAATTAAAAATGAAAGATTTAATTAATTAATGTAATCTTTTACTTATTTATTTCTTATTTTACAAAATAACACTTTATGATAAAATATAGACAAGAATAACAACATGGCGGAAAAGGCTCACTAGCCAACACATAATTATTCACTCCAATGTTACATATTTATAGTACAATGGGTGATGCCACCTCATAGAGAGATTTTCTCTAGATCCTAAAATCATGCATGATGACTAGGCTAGGAAATCTTAACTAACTCATTAGTCATCACTTGAAGATATATTACAAATATCCTAACTTCCTTCAATCTCTATCTCATTGGTATCCACTCTATGAATAATACAAATGGGATAGAGATCAGTCAACTCATCATTCAATAAATGGGATAGAGATTGAAGAAGTTTAACTTTAGCTTGCGTCACTTGCAAACAAGTCAGCACTGATTGAATAGTTTCTTTGTTCAATATTATTGTGTTGTCTTCAGTGGTGTTTATTAGAGTGTTCAACAATTCTAATAATTTGAGACTTTGAGCCATTTTCAAAACACTAAAATGAGGTCTCCTTGTGCAAGTAGATCCTGATTACAATTTGACTCGACAGAAGAAGGATTATCTACAACTCGCTCACTTGAATCACACACTTGAACTTCACGCTCGCTTGCTTTTGTTTCACGCTCGCTTGTACTCTTCTTGCTTTCTTCCAAGAAGTTGAGGATGTCAGTTACCACCGAAAATGCATCCCAAAGTATTACAATGATTTGAGTTTCAAGTACTCATCCTTGTCAATTATGACTCAAAATGACTCTAGGGTGTCGAGGTCAGCCGAAAATGCACCTTTTGACAAATTCAATTCAACTCAACTTGATTTCAAAAAGACAAGTAAACTTACAAAAGGACAATTTTGCATGTTACAATAAATCATGATTTCAAAGTTGAATTGATCATCAAATTGACGATGCTTTGAATCCTTGATTATGATCTTGATGTGACCAATGTTGATGTGACTGCCAATTTGATATCTTCTTTGCTTATTAATTGAGAGCTTTGATTGTGCTTGAATGTATGTGCTTCACTGGAACCATGTTGATTTCATTAACCTTCTTTGTACTCCATGTATGTGGGATAACGTCAAAACTAGACGTAAAGTAGCTCATAAGAAAACCATTAAAAAATCACTAGCACACACTACACAAGGTGTACCTAAGATCCCCTTATTCAATTTCGAGCGGATCTAGGACACCAACCACAACAAAATAAATCTTCTTATTAATTTTGCAAGATTACAATGATATTTTCTTGTGAATCCACATAATTGTTTCCAATCAACATAAGTTCTCCACTACACTTAGCCCACTTTAGAATGATCTTTACGTGTCCCCCTTTGAAGTAAACACTTCAAATTATAACATAAAAGATATCTTGAAAAATACACATCTTCTTAAAAAACTATTTAAAACATAAACTTCTGAATCTTTGCAATGAGCATGTAAGTAGATGTCTTAAAGCTGGTGCAAGTTTTTTTTATGCATGCCCTTCTTAAACCACTTATCCCAAAACAAGCTACAAACTCCTTGGAAAACGGAACGACTGAAATCTATGAGTTGACAAGATCATGAAATTTGTTTTGTTTTGTTTTGTTTTGTTTTAATACCAAATACAGTTTTAGTTTATTTTGATGGACTTCAACCTTATTTATATCATAAATGAATGCTTTGCTATTGTGGAAAAACTATTGGGTGTGCTGGAGATTGAGGGAGATCTCCAAAATACCTTCTTTATATGCATTGAAGATTGATGCGCTGAAGAGATGGAACAAATCATGGGCAAGCTAGACAATCTGGAGATCGTTGGAGATCTATCACAATTGAGAAATCTCAATCAAATTCGTGCAGTAGATTGTTTAGCAGATCGGTGAGTAATTCATGGAGAAAAATTTGTTCTGTACTGAAAAACGTTGTGGATGATGTTCACGGCTACTAACAATGATTGTCTCTTCACGCACGCAGCTTCCAATCTCTTCAATGGATCGACTAAGGCATTGTACTTATGACTAGTTGCAGCTTGATCATACAAACCATCCAAAAATAGGGGTCAAAAACTCCAGACATCGTGTTGCTTGCCTGGAAATGTTGCTTGCCTGGAAATATTGTTTGCAGACTTAAGAAAAGAAAGTTTCAATTCAGTTCTCCTTCTCTGACTCCTAGAAGGTCGTCATTTATCTCCATATACTGACAAAATGCTCTTTGCTCCACATTGTAGCAAAAACCCCCAAATCAGGCGCTGAAAAGTTGAATTTAAAGCTTGAAAAACAACGAATCCAACTCCGATCTCATAAATTTGCATTAGATTCTCGTTGAATCAACAGTGGTAAGAAGGTTTCTCGGCTCCCAGATCGCGAAAAGCACTGGTCATTATGGTCATTTGACCCACCAGCGACGGCTTCCTTTACTCTTTCACACAAGCTCCGCAACAAACATCTTACAGTGAACAGTAAAATCCTTCACGCTCTCCCATGAATCAATATGTAGATCGTGGATCTTGCAGCAACAAGAGTCTCTCATTTCAGTGGCGGATGATCTCCTTCAAGCTCTGGTGGAAAAACACACAAGCAATTTCTTCTTCATGGGCAACCTTCACACGTTGGTCTACACTAAAACAACGGCTTCTTCACGTATTCAACGTGCAGCTCCACCTCAAGCGATGGTAGCTCCTCTCAACAGGGCAACTTCTCTTCAGCTTGACTTCACACAGGATCCTTCACACAGGGAAATCTCATTTATTCAATAGGTCACTTCTCATCTTTCTTTTCTGTGCGGGCTCCACAATGCCTTCTTCTCCAGTTCAACCAGTCAATGCCCCCTTCTCTCTTTCTCATAATCAATTCACAGTCCATATGTCCACTCCTGAACTCTTGAAAAGGCATCTAAAATCATCGATATCCATTCTTCTACAAGGATTGTTTTTGGCCTCAATTTTTCAAAACCTAAAACTACCCACCAAAGAGATCAAGATTGATGTTGTTGGGAGGACAAATTCATCCAGATCTAAAAAAGTGTTGCTAATGTTGTTATTTAAAATATATATGTACCACAATTCTATTATGCCAAGATTCGACGCCTCCTGAGTATATATATGTATCTAGATGGTACAGTACCAATCCCCCTACAATGAGACCGACCCAGTAGCAATCCCTTGATAAGAAAGCAAAACTAGGATTTTCGCTGAGGTTGGGCAGTGTTACCTGGCCTGAAAAAGAAACGACCTGAAATTAATTCATTTCAGATAAACAGGCATGTATCATTTATTGTAGCATGGAGACGAATAAACCAAGGAGCAAGCAAGCAGTTGGATTGCAATGGAATGGGCAGCGCCACCAGCGAATCACACGGAGAACACATAAATTCCTTCTTCTTTTTTTCGAAAATGATTTCTTCCAATCTTTTTCGCAGCAGATTATCCAGTCAAGATCAATGAAAATATTTCATTTAGATCAACAGGAGATTGAGAGAACTAAAACCTTGAATTTTCATTGCACCTTCAAGTGGATTTAGATCTGCAATTTTGTTGGTGTAGACAGAAGGCACGAATCTGTTACTACAGATCTCCAACACCACAGTGATATACCTCCAATTGCAGTTTTCGAACAAATTCACTTTTGGTAGATCTACATGGTTTATGTTGCAGTGCCTACACATGGCACGACAAAACTAGTGTTGAACTCATGCGTACATTCATATTTTAAATTCCTCATCATCTTTTCAGTACTTCCACAGATTCTCCTCTTTTGCTTGGCTGATCATGTTCATCTCCACATTTTAACATCAAGATCTTTCATAGAAAACTACCATGAATCTCAAGACTACCAGGCTCTTAAGACCATAAGAGATCTGATACCAATTGATAAAATATAGACACGAATAACAACATGGCGGAAAAGGCTCATTAGCCAACACATAATTATTCACTCCAATGTTACATATTTATAGTACAATGGGTGATGCCACCTCATAGAGAGATTTTCTCTAGATCCTAAAATCATGCATGATGATTAGGCTAGGCAATCTTAACTAACTCATTAGTCATCACTTGAGTATATATTACTAATATCCTAAATGAATAATACAAATATAAGTGACAATTTAAACTTAGTGATGGGTAAAGGTAAACTATAAGCTACCACTTTAGTAAATGTATTTTATTCATATCCTTTAAGAATATGTTTTAATAAATCATTACAATATTTTAAATAAAACTAAAATAAAATACTTAATTGATTAATATAATCTTTTTCTTATTTGTTTCTTATTATATCAAATAACATTTTAATAAATTTGTTTTATAATAGATTGAAATATCTTTTAAAATTATAAAATCTTTATTTATTTTCTTTGTTTCTTATGGTATAAAATAACCAATGAATATGGGTATTGAAACATTTTAATAGATCTATGATATATTAAAAAGCTTTTACATAAAAATAACATATTAATAAATCTATGGAATAAAATAACATTTTTAATAGATCTATTTTATGCTATGGTGAAATATCTTTTACAATTATAAAATATTTTGTTTTCCACAATATACATATAGACTTCTATACGTATCTATATTTAAATGAGACTTATTTTCTTATATTTAAATTTAATTTAATACAGGGAAATATTAAGAGGCAAATCTTATTTTGATGCAAGTATAATACCTCCATTCTTACCAATAAAGGCAAATATTCTTTTTATGTACGTATAATAACACCTACCAATGTTTACATAGTAATATTATTGTTCAAAAGCAAGGGAAATAAAGCACATAACATATTATATTATATATATGTGTGTGTGGATAAACCATAACATTTTGTTGATATTTAAATTATCATGGACCGTTGTATACTAACAATCATTTCAAACAAAAGTTTATTTCAGCTTTATGATGTGTATATTAGTAGTCGTTGGATTCGTTTGAATAACTGGTTTTTAATTTGAATTTCATTCGCAAGTGTAACGGTTATATAAAGAAGGACGGAAAGAGAAATATCGATCAGGGCTTCGACCGAAAGCCAATCAAAGAAAACGAGAGGCGATTAGATTCTGGGAAAAAATGGATGCCAGTTTGGTTTTATTTGGCTCTTCTCTCTACTGGTTGTATCTCTGTATCTCACTTATGGAGTAGTGTTGTGTAGATAGAGAAAGATGTGCGTGGAAAGATCTTTGTATCTAACTTACGGAGTTGTGTTGGAGTAGTGTTGTATAGATAGAGAAGGATATGCACAGAAAGAGAAAATTCGATCAGGGCTTCAACCAAAAGACAATCGGAGAAAATGGGAGGCGATTAGATTCTGGGAAAAAATGGATGTCAGATTGGTTTTATTTGGCTCTTCTCTCTGTTGGTTGTATCTTAGTATCTCACTTATGGAGTAATGTTGTGTAGAGTCTGTTGTTTTCTGTATGTCCATGTATAGCCTCTGGATGTGGTCCGAGGAATATTTTTTTGTTTTTTAACAAACATAATTTATATGTTGAACTACTATATTTTTCAATACTCGGGTATTTTTCAATACTCACTTACCGGAGATCTCATTTGAATATTCATACGTTAACCTTGTATTAATCCCATATTTTATATATTTATTCTCATATACAGGGTCTCAGAGCAAGTACAACCTTGAGCTTCCTCTTTAAATACTAATGGCATCTGAATAATGAACTGTAATAGGATTCATATGGGCTTCAGCTGATGGACAAGTGATTTCTCCATCCACCCCTACCCGAGTGGGTTCATTTCGGATCTAATGACCGTATGCTTGGATGGCGGCATAGGTTCTTTCATCAATAATGAAAAAAATTATTTCATCCATTGCAATGTTTTACAACTTACTCTACTAATCAATACTCAATACTCATCGATCTATGATTTTGTTCAATAATCAACCCATCCTAAGGCCACACATGCTCCACCGCTGGTGGAATGATCCCTCGGTTGTTGGTCTTCCTCCTCCTGCTGTGATCTTTCTTTCCTAAGATGGATTACTAATATATATGATTAATAATATATACGAGCAATCCCTTTTGAATATTATGGATGTGTTTACCCTGCCCCCTTCGTTTACTGAGCACTCACTTTACCCTATTTCACCAGATTCTATTGAAGCTCTGGGATCAAAATTCAAAATGGCGAGCATGGCCCCTCTCATTTCCCGCTTTCTCTTTTTAATTGATTTTTTTTATAACGGCGATCATTGTTGTTTGTTTATGGAGTATTTGATATCGTCAAAATCACCCTAAACTCCCACCTAATTTTATATACTCAGATATCTGGTTGAATCACCTTTGGATGTCTTGTGCTTTGATCATTTTGTGCACTTACGGATTGCTCTTGCATAGCCTCTTTTGATATTTGGGCCCTGACCCCAACAGAGTCTCGGGCATGCTTAGGCACTTCTTATTTTTAACCTCCCAACAATTCTTTTGATTCTTGCTGCATTTAGTTTTGATTTATCATCATCCAGTCGAATCACCTCTGGATGTCTTGCACTTTGATCGCCTTGCGAAACTCCAGATCGCTCATGCATAGGGTTTTTTTATATTGCTTSCCTGAATGCAACAAATTCTTGGGCATGCTTACGGGCTTTTAATTTTTCGCCTTCCACCAATTTGTTCGATTCTCTCGTTGTTGCAATGGGTTTGTATTTGTTGAGGGTATGTGTGTATATATTGATTTGACCCTAAATAAATATACCCTGTCATGATTAGAGTTGTAGTAGAAGAAGAGACTTCTTTTCTTACCAACTGTAGTATCCATAGTTTTCATTGAAAGCAAGGACACAATTACCCTATGTGATTAACAGTTGTAACCCCATGTGATTAATAATGTTTTTCTCAATGTCCATGATTGAATCACAATATGAATCATGCATTGCCACATTTCCTTCGCCGATCTGGAGAATAAATAAAATAAGAAGGTTATATATTTTGTAATCTTCATACATAAACGAATAATGTAACCAATAAGGGTAATATATATTGTTTTTTCTCATATTGTTCTTTTGATATCTCATTACACTTTATACAACATTCTCTTGAATTTCCTTGCTATAAAAGATACATCGATTAACTCTTCTTCCATCCTGTCTTTTGATAGGTTCTTTCATCAATAATGAAAAAGTTTATTTCATCTATTTCAAGGTTATTCGTGGCTTGATAATGATATCTCTCTTGGGGAGGTCAACATCGAAGGATGGTGATGGAAGCAGTTGTTGGTCCGCTGAACAGGTACATATTATACATATTTTATCATTTGAATACATATTTTATCATTTGAAAAATAGTACATATTATACATAGTTTATCATTTGAAAAACAATAGAAAGAATGAACGAATATCGTTGTAGTACCTGTGTATAAATATCTGTGAATCCCATTGGAGAAATGAATTCCATGGTTGGAGTCCATTGTGTTTCCCTTTACTTTTCTCCTCTTGTCCTGACACTCACACCTTGAAAGAGCGGCAACTTGAGGTCAAGGATTTAATGCTTTATTTAAAGTTTGATGAATCATTGAATGATCCGTCCCTGCAATTCTTTCAACATTAACCCTAAATCCATTAAGTAGATGGATAGAGATGTTGGGTAACCCGTGCAGTTAGGAATTGTTCAGTTTTTCTACTCTAATTCTAAAGTAAACCTAATAGCACTGAAAAGAGATTCTATGCATCCATTTTTGCTAATCCGAATCTGAATCCAATAGGGTAATAGGGAAAAATGGGCGATAACCATTAAACTTTGTGCGTGGAAAGAGAACATTTGATCACGTATTCCGTTGGAGAAAATTCGATCAGAGAAAAGGAGAGGCCATTAGATTGTGGAGAAAAGATTTACATTGACTATTGCATATATCAAACTGGTTTTATTTGAATAGTTGCATTACATTGACTTTGCCTCACATTTTATGAATAGTTGTATTACAATGCCCTGATTTCTGAGTTTCCAGAAGCTTTATTTCAAGTTGACTTCCCCCAAATTACAGGAAACGCGTCTTGTATTCTGATGGTCGTTTGAGTCATATTAGGGAGACTGTATGACATATGTAAAATCCTTGGTAAATGAATAAATAATTAAAAATAATAAAAATAAGTAAATGAATAAGTAAAAAGGAGTAAAACCATTTCAGGGTATTTTTATATTAACTTGGCCATTCCTTAAATTCCTCTTAAATTTAAAAGTTTGACCTGAGAACAATGCCCCTAAATATTCCATCTTAACTTGATCCAAATCCTTAATCACGACAACTCCACAATGTCCTCATTCTTCTCAAGGCCTTACACTCAGTGCAAATTAGTTAGATTGATCGATTCCAGTTTCCTCATGATGTTCAACTTGTGTAGGTTACATACTTTTCAAGTGGATACATGACCTTCACATTAATGTATAGGAATTTTGTCGATCCTTGGGTTTTATCAATTAGTTGAAAGTAATTAGTTGAAAGTATTAGTATAAATAATTTTTTATTAAATTTTAATAAATTTTTATTAAATTTGAATAGGTTTATTTTTTATTAAATTATTTTTAAATTTATGTTAATCTTCAAGTGTTCATAGGATGATTTTTTTTTGGTCTCTTGAAGTGTTCATATGATTATAATATCACTCAACTCAATAAAATTGTAATACAAAATTTATACATCAATATTTTTATCTACATTTGTATTTTTATGTATAGCATTATTATTATTTGCTATAATTATTTTTTAGGGAGTGTTATCCTATATATAACAACATCTTCCCCATATAAATTATAAAACTAAACCCTTAAATACAATTAATTAAATGAAAATAATAATAATAATCTATTTTTAAGGTCACAATCAAGTCACACCAAATTGGTGTATCAGACCCCCCTTCTATTGGGTTCCAGAGACTTTACTTTATGTGAAAAACGTGAAGTCATCCTTCCCATTAACACAAGTATTTAAAAGAGAAGACCATTGCATAGGAAGTTAATTCACCTTAAACTAGGTTATTTCAACTTTTTACAACCATTTGATAGTTATTATTAAATTTATTATTATTATTATTATTATATAGATAGATAGATAGATAATTTTTAATTATATTTTAATTGAAATGATTTAAAAAGCTAAGAAACAATTTGATACTAAAATCATATTTGAAATCTTAATACCATACAATAATAATTATTCTTTTTATTAAATTATGTATTTAACAATAATTATTTCTTTATTAAATTATGTATTTAATTAAAATATATTTTCAACTTATTTTTGTTGTTTAATTATATCTGTTTTAATAAATATCATAAAAAGTATTTTTTTTATGACACTTGATTTTTATTGTGATTGTGTGTAGTTTCTCCTCTTGTTTATTGTGATTGTGTGTAGTTTCTCTTCTTATTTATTACTTAGGGAGAGAGGTGGAAGGAGAGAGAGAAAGAGAGTTGGGGGGAGGGAGAGAGAGAGAAGGGG
>ML777441.1:63909-121461 GCA_009831015.1 Picea engelmannii | reverse complement strand
GGATGGAGGGAGACAAGTAGAGAGAGGGGAGAAGGTGGGACAAAGAGGGGGGTGGGGGATATATAGGGAAGGGAGGGGTGAGAGAGAGAAGGTGGGGAGATAGAGAAAAGATGGGGATGGGGGCAGATTAGAGGGGTAGAGAGAGAGAGACGACGAGGGAGCAGAGAGAATGAGGAAGGGGGAAGGGGAGATTTACTTAGTATGCTATATTTATGGTCATTACAACTTACTTTGAAATGAATCAACATATCTTTGTGATAAAATATTTTTCCTAGCCTCTTTGCTTCTATGAGGTAAGTTGTATCAATTTGTGATTTATTATTTAATTCTTCTTTTACTATTTTTAGCATATCCTCCTATTGATGTTCTTTTATACCAAAAATCATTAGCTTCAAGGCTCTTTTATTATGTTCATGGTCATGTTCAAAGCTTATTCATTTCCTCTTTGATGGGTTTGATATCAAATTTTGTTTCCAGATTACTGAGGGTCAAATTGTTGGTTAGTTTTCCTTCTATCTCTTTAATCATATCTCTCAAGTTGTGATTTTATTCAAGTTGTCCTTCTTGGGTTGATAAATTATATGTTGTAAGACATTTTTTTTAAATTAATGAATTTAAATGACATCACAATTTTCATATAACTAAATTTATTTTCGACATGCAATTAATTATACATGTGAACTCCCACCCTCTTTGATCAAAATCTAGCCCAGGGGTCAAAATTTAGCTCAAAAATCAAAGTTCTCGAAATTGCCTCAAAACGTATGGGTATGTAGCCCTCATCGTCACAAACCCAACGCAACTCGTTTGGGTTCAAACGGACGTCGGATGAGAGAGATATTGTGATCTGTTCGAATCGCCAAACAGGAAAAAAAAATGAGTGCTGACTGTGCAGTCTGTACAGTCCGTACGGATGTTGATGTGGCAAAGGCCATACATTGACATGACAAAGGCCATATGTCTGTACACTAAAATGGCATATGATGACATGGCAGTTTCGGATTGGTAGCCGAGAGCGAATGACATTGCAACACGTGGCATTTATTGAACAAATGGTGTGGTGCCACATGGCCCAGTCATGGGCTGCCATGTGGCACTGTTGTATTGGTTGTTAGTTCAAAATATTATGGACTTCATGGGGTTCGAACCGTGGACCTCCCCATGCACATGTAAATCTTTAACAAAGTCCGCCCTGCCAACGCGCCATACCATATGCCTTGTTTTATATATGGTTTGATATATATTTGAATTCGACTTGTTTAACAGTTGACGCGGGGGTCGGGTTGGGGCTTAGCCCCAACCCCTGATTTTATTTGTTGTCACATGACCACACATGGAGCGTGCATGGGGGAATTTAGATTGTTAGAACTGTTAGCCCCCGGTCCTATATATAACACCATATCACCTTGTCGTGAGTGCACGCGGGGAGTTGGGTTGGTTTTTAAAATGGTTTCCCATCAACCATTCGTCGCTACTTGTCATTCATTCATTTGCCATTGTAAACACAGCCCTTTTTTCGATAGCGCGTGGTCACATTGTGACCTTGTGACCGTGGTTTTGGTGGTTAGGGGTTGGGTGCGCCCTAATCGTCCTATAGTTTGAATGGTTCTGTGGTTATGCGAGTGTGCTAGGTTTTAGCATGAATTTGGAGCGTGTTCTTGGTTAGAACGTACGGAGGTGCATTTTGGCGAGCCAAAGACATCAAGTTTGAAGGAAGAGAATGGCAGGAGGCCTATCTTCTTCATTTTTTGGCCAAATGAGGTGCCGTAAAATCTCAGCTAGGGGTTTTTGGACGTTCTGAATCCATTGGCACTGTTTTCACAAGAATTTGAAGACTTATTTTGCAGGTTTTTAACCATTGAAGTTTCAGGAAGCTCCAGGGAGCTTGAAGCCCTCATTGTTTGAGGTCATTCTCAGATGAGCCTATGTTTGTTTTCTGTGATTGAATAATCATTTTTGTCTAATTAATATGCTCTGAACACTTTGGGATAGGTTTCAGATCCATTTGAGGACTTTTACAGGTGTTTTTGCCAAAGAGAAGCTCAGGGAAGCTTAAGGCCACATGTAGAAGAGGTCATGCCCAGATGAGCCATGATCCATTTTCAGAGTTCTATTAGTCATTTTTGGGGTTTTTATGTATTCTAAACCCAATGGTACAGCCAAAATTTCCATTGGATTTGAGTAGCATCTTGTAAAAGAATTTTTGAAAAATTAATCCCAGAGAGCCAAGTCCGTTGATGGAGGCTCAAGGAGATGTAGCCCAGAGAGGGGTGAACTCCTTTATCATCTTGTTATTGATGTGAGTTTGATGGTTTATTTGCTGCAAGTTATGTTGTTGTGTATTTATTTCGGGTACTTATTTAACCATTTAAAATAACGTTTTCTCACACATGAACATTTAAAAGAAGATGCATAAACTTGACACTTAATTCATCTTGCATATTTTAACACATGGAGCAAGGTCCTGTAAAGTTTATTTTAATGAAGTAGAGGGTGATTGCATAGCATAACAAGTCAGACTTTTATTTTTAGATCAGGTGGTATCAGAGCATAGTTTGTTTTGCTCATGCATTTTCCATTGATAGCTTGAGATTTAGATGTTGGTATTTGTGCAAGTCTTGTGTTGAAGTTTGATATCTTGCAAGGATGGAGGAAGCTTCAAACATTGATAGTTCTCATACATCTTCATTATCTATGTTCTTTGACAAAGAGATGTTGAAGGAGTTACTAACCATGAGAGATGTGATGAAAGAGATGTGTGAAGATAGAAAGGAGAGCATTTCCCTTGAAGAGCAGTTGATGGCCATGAAGAAGGAGAAAGACCAGCTTCTTGAAAAGTTGCATGAGATGGAGACTCAACTCCATGAGGAAAAGGAAACCCTTACCAAGTACATGCATGAACATAAGGTATGTAATGTTAGTTTATCTTTAAATTCCTCTCAAGATGAAGGTTTTGGTGTTTTTGAAAATCACACAACATGAATAGGGTCCAAGTTATTGTTAAAAATGGGCTATGAAGGTAAAGGGTTAGGAAAGCATGCACAAGGCATTGTTGAGCCTATTGTTGTTGAAGAGAGACCCAAGTATCATGGTCTTGGATATGAACGAAGAGATGGAGAAAATTCCAAAGTTGAGGAGACAAGGGAAGAAGTTCCAAGAACAAATTTTGTTTCAAGTTCACCTCCTCAAGAAGGCTATAAAGGTGAAAGTTCAAGAACTTTTGTTGAAAGTTCAATCCCTCCAGCATGAAAAGCTTGTGTTCAAGATGAATGCAAATGTGTGAAATGAAAGAGTTGTGACAACGATGAGGACAAGAACACTATTGTTGGTCTTCAAATGAGAGCTTGTAACTCTTCAAATTCACATCCTCAAAGAGGCGATAAAGGTGAATGTTCAAGGTATAATTCTGCTTATCATTCAATTGCTTTTGATTATGTTAAGCATGATAAATTTGTATGTAAAAATGGTAGGAAAATTCCATGTACATATTGTGGTTTATATAACCATCATGTTTCAAAATGTTGGAAAAGATTGGCCACTTTCAGGAAAATTTACAATCAAAGACAACGTGAAAAGAAGATGCAAAATATTTGCACTCATTGCCAGAAGCGAGGTCATCTCATTGACCAATGTTGGACATTGCATCCAACCACTCATCCACAGCATAAGAAGCAGATGGATAAAGAAATTGGAAAGAATGGAAGTGGAGATTCCATCATCGATGTGAGTCAATATGATTCACAAGAGGACGATTTTCAGCAGAAAAGTCACCATTGAGTTGGCTTGGTAAGAAATGGTTGGATTTCTTGAGCAAGTAAGGCTTGCATTTTCTGTTGTAGATGCATATTTCAGCCTTATGTATGCATTTATGTTGATAGTATGACAAGTTGCATCAGTTTATCACAACTTGTATGATGCAAGTTGCATCAGTTTATCACAACTTGTATGATGCAAGTTGCATGTGAATGCAATTCATTTGAAGGCATTCTTGTTTGTTGCACAACTTTTCCAGGAGGATGTAAAAGTGGGGTATGATGTTCACTTGTCACAGCCATATATCTTTTTCATATCCATCTCTTATGTGCCCACATGTTTCGGGTTTATGTACTTATGTTTGTACTGGAAGGAGAGTTGAAGAGTCATGCACATGCATTTGTTTTTGTGTATGTGTAAGCAGTGAACCTGGTGATGGTTCATCATTAATGATTTATGATTGTAACATGATATTGTATCATGTATGTCGACTTGTCAGTTTGAGAAGGTCGATATGTTTCAAATGAGTTTCGACTTGTGTCGATGTTGTCTTGGCGACTATGTTGTGTCGATCATGTTTTTCGACTTATGTTTAGTCGATGGTGTTTGTTGGCTTGTAAGTTGATTTTCAGTACATCGAGATGCAGGAAAATACCATGTGCTTTGATGAAGTACAAGATGTGACAGTTTGCTTGAAGAGAAAAAAGACTTTGTTGGCATCATTTTCAGTCTTGTATAAAATTGTTTTCAAGATTGATGGTTTTCTTGGCTTGTGACAAGATGTCGCGGGAAAGTTTTTGCAGCCATTGTAGAGCGGATATTGTTGACATGAAAGAGTTCACAAGAGAGACTTGATTCTCAGTGGAAAGGTTGATAGTATTCCAAGTACAAAGAGAACAGTGGGTTAGCAGCAGCCAGAGAATAGTGGTTGAGGGACATAGCCAGTTGCAGTGCAAGGCATGTCAAAGTATCCAGGTGATTGTCAAAAAGACTTTTCAAGTAAAATCAGTTGATAGAACTTGAAAGAAGAAGAGTATTGAAGCTCAGAAAAATAATCATAAGATTTTTTGGGTCTAAAATCCTTTCAGTGGGAAGGTGTGATCAAAATCTAGCCCAGGGGTCAAAATTTAGCTCAAAAATCAAAGTTCTCGGAATTGCCTCAAAACGAATGAGTGTGTATCCCTCATCGTCATGAACCCAATGAAACTCATTTGGGTTCAAACGGACGTCGGATGAGAGAGATATCGCGATATGTTCGAATCGCCAAACAAGAAAAAAAATGAGTGTTGACTGTGCAGTTCGTACAGTCTGTACGGATGCTGACGTGGAAAAGTCCATACAATGATGTGGTAGAGGTCGTATGTCCATACACTAAAGTGGCATATGATGACGTGGCAGTTTCATATTGGTAGCGGAGAGCGAATGACATTACGACACGTGGCATTTATTGAACAAATGGTGTGGTGACACGTGGCCCAGTCATGGGCTGCCACGTGGCACCGTTGTATTGGTTGTTAGTTCAAAATATTATGGACTCCATGGGGTTCAAATCATGGACCTCCCCACGCACATGTAAAGATTTAACAAAGTTTGCCCTACCAACGTGCCATACCATATGCCTTGTTTTATATATGGTTTGATATATATTTGAATTCTACTTGTTTAACGGTTGGCGCAGGGGTCGGGCTGGGGCTTAGCCCCAGCCCTCGATTTTATATGTTTTCACATGACCACACATGGAGCGCATGCGGGGGAATTCGGATTGTTAGAACTGTTAGCCCCCGGTCCTATATACAACACCATATGACCTTGTCGTGAGTGCGCGTGGGGAGTTGGGTTGGTTTTTGATGCACATGCACGCTCCCCACACCCGCAGGTCAGAAGGTCCACGTGCTCATGGGATCTTTCCTTCCAACTGGCCCGAAGAGCTCTCAACGTTCTTCTATTTCCCTATCGGGAAATCTGCTTCCACAACAAACTCTCCACAGGATCTCCTTTTTACAATCGGGAGATCGGACTTCGCGACTTCACAAGGTCAGTGGTCAAGCATTGGACTCTCGAATCCCCGAAGTCCGACGACAGTCAACGCTGACCTTTTTCTATCGGAGTTTTCCCTATCACGATTTCGACACTCGTGATGTCGAACAACTTGTTTTACCGACCCCTGATTCCCGATATGTCGAAACTCCGATGTATGCACAAGTTTGACCTTTCAACGCCTTCACCTCATCGACATTTTGGACTTCGCAGTATCGTGAATCCTGATGCAAAGAGTTCAGGACTTCACTCCACGAAACTCCGAAACAACGTGCCACCTGTCCACTCACTGACTTCTCCGTGGCCCACACAAATCCCACTTCGTTGTCGGGATATCGCGTATCGAAATATCGTGAACTCGCCCACTTCAATATTTTCGGAGTTTCAACCCACGAAACCCCGATATGGGAACTCACGATTAAATCCGACGGCCCTTGTGGCTCGGATATATGGTCATGCCCCTCCTAAGCTTTGAACCTCTTGGGAATACTTCGTCGTATCTCCCCTGCTCCTCTATGAGATCTAATGGCTCACGGAACTTCGCGAATCCTCCTCGGAGAATACCGATCGTTCGTCCTTCTTTGGCAATTTCTGCGAATGGCCAAGTGTTCCTCCACGGAACTCGTCCACCTGTGCGCAAACTTATGATGCCTCTTGCAAAATTCCAGTCGCAACTTTCCTTGTGTTATTCTTGAACAGTTTCGAAGGCCTTATCCTTCCTGATCTTTCTTATAACTCTAAACCTTAGAAAAGACTCTTGCACGCACTCCTTGCGACAACCCTTTAGACACTTCTAGTGCTGAATCCTTTCGACTTTGCACACACCTACAACAGGAGTCTCTCAATGCTTCACTCAGGTCCACAACCCTAATACTTCACTTGGCCTGCACACTCCTTGCATAGCTCTTGTATCTGTCTGCACCACATAGTGAATGAGAACAAAAGCTATCTCTATCTGAACCCTTTATCAACGCACTCCTTGCGGACAATTCGAATGCACTCCTTGCAGGAATCCTTTTTCAGATAGAGAAACAATTGAAACTCATTCCTTCTTCCTTTCAGACTTCAAACTTAAACATGAAATCATATACACAGCATATAAAGAAAATGTATAATAGGAAGCAAACATTCATGAGCATATCATTCAACATCAATACACAGGGAACAAACAGAAACCATGAATTTGAATCAACCTCTTTCTATTAATCCAAATATATGTGCATGGGTGTTCTTACATAGCTCTCTGCATGCTCTTCTATGCTCTTCTCCCTCTTCTCTCTAATGTTACAATACACAATGAGGGTGTCTATATCCTGTTTCCCTCTTGCACTCTCAAACAATCTAATCTACAATTAAATTCTATCTACCTGCATTAACTACTTTAAATGCCTTCTATCTACTAAGGACGAGAGCAAATCGCTCAAGGTCCGTTTACATATACAAGCGTGCTTCTTCTTAATGACTTCATTTAAGATTGTGCAACAACTTCAAGGTGTTTTCAAAATTTGTGTTGGCTTGTCTAGCTGTCCTTCGCTTCTGCACTGACTCGCTTGATGTTGGCGATTCTCCTACATCATACTCCTTGGCTTGAAAATTTTCATGGGCTCTTTTCCATGATCTCGTGCACGGTTTGTCCATGCCTCTGTATCTTTTCTTCGTTCTCCCAGCTGGCATCTTCAACTGGATGGTTCTTCCATTTGACCAGATACTCAAAGTATTTCTTTCGCCCAGTCTTCTTGCTCACTCTTTTACCCATTATGTGCTCTATCTGCGGCTTATCTGCAACTGGCATCTGTTTTTTCCACTGGATCATTGGTTGCTCATCTCCAGTCTCTGCTTCCCCAGCTTTATATGGGTACAAATCCAAGATATTGAATATCAGAGAAATTCCGATTCCATCGGGTAATTCAATCTCATAAGCATTTGCCCCGAATTTCTTCAAGACCTTACATGGCCCGATTTTCTTCATCTTTAGCTTATTATATGTTCCCCTCGGGAACCTTTCTTTCCTCAAATCTGCCAGAACCAAATCACCAACCTCAAACTGAAGTTGTCTTCTGTGTTGATCTTCTCTGCACTTATACTCCTGGCTTGAATTCAGCAGTCGCTCCTTCACCTGGCTGTGAAGTTCCTTCATCTCCTCTGCAAATTCTTCTACACTAGTGCTCCTAGTCGCAGTCTGTTATGAATCTCTCAACTCATAAATTCCTCTCGGCTGCATGCCATAGACAATCTGAAACGGACTATGTCCTGTGCTCCTGTTAACTGAGTCATTATAAGCAAACTTTTCCTGTGGTAATATGTGGTCCCACTGGCTATGGTGTTATGTCACCAAGCTTCTCAACAAGTCTCCCAGACTTATGTTTACCACTTATGTCTGTCCATCCGTCTGAGGATGATAAGCCGAACTAAACGACAAGTTAGTTCCCAGCTTCTTCCATAAGTTCCTCCAAAAATGCCCTATGAATTTCGTATCTCGATCCAAAACTATACTTCTTGGTAAGCCATGAAGTCGAATGATCTCTTTGAAAAACATATTCACAATGTGAGTTGCATCACTAGTTTTCTGACATGGAATGAAGTGTGCCATCTTGGAAAATCTATCCACCACCACAAGGATTGAATCACAACCTCTTTGTGTTCTTGGCAACCCCAATATGAAATCCATGATAATCACATCCCACGGCCTTTCTGGTATGGGCAATGGTTGATAGAACCCTGCATTATGCTTCCTCCCCTTCGAATGCTGGAAAATTCTGCATCTGGCCACAAATCTCTTGACACATGCTCTCATTCCGAGCCAAAAATATGACTCATTCAGCTTTGTGAACGTCTTGTCGTGACCAAAGTGCCCTGCCAATCCTCCACTGTGTTTCTCCTTCAGCAAGTTCTCCCTCATGGAGCATTTCGGAATACACAGTTGATTTCCCTTGAACAACAATCCTTCCTGGATCATGTATTACATCCATTGTCTTCTATCCCTAAGAACTGGATTCTCAACTGCTTCATACGCCTCCTTAAAACGTGGATCATCAGCATACATGTCCCTGAGATCATCAAAACCCAACGTTTTGACTCTGAAATCCTGCAACAGCAAACACTTCTTGCTCAAAGCATCAGCCACTCTGTTAGCAGTACCAGAAATATGTTTGATCACAAAAGTGAAATTATGCATATACTCAACCCATTTGACATGTCTCTGATTCAACTTCTCATGTTGAGTTACAACTTGCACTGCATGATTGTCACTGTATAAGATAAACTCTTTCGGGATCAAGTAATGCCTCCATTTCTTCAATGCCTGGATGATAGCATAGAACTCCTTATCATAAGTGGAGTACTTCATTTTCGCTTCATTCACTTCTCGTTGAAGTATGCTATCAGCCTGTCTTCCTGACTCAAGACTGCCCTGATTGCAAATCCGCTTGCATCGCATTTCACTTGAAATGTTTTCTGGAAATCCGGCAACACCAAAACTAGTTGTTCTGTAATCTTCCTCTTCAACAGATTAAAACTCTTCTCGGCCTCTTCAGTACAATGAAAAGACTTGTATCTTTTCTTTACTGTGTCCATCATTGCTTCACTAATTCCGCTAAAATTCCTGATGAATTTTTGGTAGAAACTAGTCAGTACGTGAAAACTTCTCACCTCAAAAACATTCTTCGGTGATGGCCAATTCTTGATCACCTCCACCTTATCTAGATCCATCCTCAACTGATTTGCAGAAATAAAAACCCCAAGTAAATGAGCTTTGTCTTCATGAATGAGGATTTCTTCATGTTTATCAACAACTTCTCCTGCTGTAATTTCTGCATCACTGTAGCCAAATGCTTCAGATGTTCTGCCACTATTCTACTGTAAACCAGTATGTCATCCAAATATACAATGACAAATTTCATGATGAACTCCCTCAGGACTTCGTTCATCAACCTCATGAAGGTACTCGGCGCATTTGTTAAGCCAAATGGCATAACAAGCCATTCATACAACCCTTCATTGGTTTTGAATGTTGTCTTCCATTCGTCACCTTCTCTCATGCGGATCTGGTGATAACCGCTTTTCAAATCGATCTTTGAAAAATACTTTTCTCCACTCAAGAAATCCATCAGATCATCCATCCTCGGCAATGGAAATCTGTACCTGATGGTTATCTTATTGATCGCCCTCGAGTCAGTACACATCCTCCAGCCTCTGTCTTTCTTCAGACTGAGTACTATTGGAACAACACATGGACTCAAGCTTTCCCTGACCAAACCTTTGTCCAATAAATCCTGGACTTGCCTTTTTACCTCCTCATTCTCTTGCGGTGTCAATCTGTACACGACCTTGTTTGGAAAACTGGCTCCTGGTATGAGATCAATATGATGACTCACACTTCTAATCGGTGGCAACGAATGAGGTAATTCGTCCACTATAATGTCAGCGAACTCTTCCAGCAGTTCCTGAACCTCTTCTGGTAGGTCATCTACCCTGGTGCTTGTCGACACAATTCTAGGCTTTCTGACCACAATGAACTGTGGATCCTCCTTCTTCTTAACCTCTGTAAGAAGTTCCTTCCCACTCATGAGAAGTACCGTGTTGCTTACTTATGGCTTCACCTCCTTATCCTTGATTGGAAGTAACATGTGTGTCCTCCCATTCTTCTCCAGGGTGTATGTGTTCATTCTCCCATCATGAATCACATTTCTGTCATATTGCCATGGTCTACCTAGCAATAGATGACAAACATCCATAGGAATGACATCACATAAGATCTTATCATTATATCCTCCTATCTTGAATTCAACTAAACATTGTTTAGTGACAGTTACCTGATGTCCCTTCTGTAGCCACGAAACTCTGTATGGGCTTGAATGATCAGTCGTCTCCAGCTCTAGCTTCTCTACCATCTCGGTTGAAATGATATTGTCCATGATACCACTGTCTACAATGACCTTTCATACCCTGTCCTTAGTCTTGCAAGTAGTCCTGAAAAGTCTGTTCCTTTGTACTGAACTCTCCACCTCCTTCTCAGGTGTCAAAAGGAATTTTCGCATCATCAATGATCTTTTGCCTTCAACGTCTTCTGCTTCAATATCCCGCCTCTGTGCCTCGGCGATGTGAGCTTCTCCACTCTCCTTCTTTTTCTTTGGACACTCATAAGACTTGTGCCCATTCTTTCCACATGTGAAGCATGTGATTACTCCACCTCTTCCTCTTCCTCTACCTCTAGTATGAGGAAAAGTGTTATTGTCAGCATAATCTCCTCTCTGCTCAGTATGTTTCCCTCTCTGTGAGGTTCCACCTCTCTCAGTTCGAGTCTGGGGTTTCTTCCAGTCCTCCTTGGGCTTCTAATATTTCTCCTGGGCAACTGACTTGCCTATGGGCTGACTTCTGCCTCGACCCCTTTGACTCTGCTTTCATCTCAGCTTCTCTTCCACTTTCAAAGACATCTGATAAGCATCTTCCACCATTCAGATGGTTACCATGCTCATCTCATCCTAGATATCATATCTCATGCCATTCATGTATCTAGCAACCTTTTCATCATCACTCTCCCGATGACTTGCCCTAATGTTCAGTTTATAGAATTCCTCGGTGTATTCTTTCACTGTCATCAGATTCTGTCTCAAGTTCTACATTCTCCTGAACAGAGTAATTTGATAGTACCTGGGGATGAATTTCGCCTTCATCTTCGCGATCATTCTGTCCCAACTCTTGATCTTATGATTGCCCTTGCAGCGTCTGTCATCTTGTAGTTCATCCCACCACAATGTTGCATGTCCTTTCAATCTTGTGACAACATGATTGACTTTATTGTCCTCTTTGAAATCTTCATAGTCGAAATATGTGTCTAGAGATCTAATCCAGTCTAGAAGCTCATCTGCATCCAAGTTTCCCTCATAAACTGGAATGTCCATCTTTTCTCTTGCACCCATCCTTGCAATAGCTCTGATCAAACGTTCGTTTGATGCATCTTCAACTGCAACTTCTTCTTCATGTTCAGCCTCCATCTCACTTTCGGAATCACTTAGATCCCCCACACTGACTGTGCGTCTTTGCGCTGTCTCCATGTCTTCGAGTCTAGCTCGTAGATCACGCATCTCTCTCTCCATAGTTGGATCTATCATCTACCTTCCTCTACTTCTCAGCATTTCCCTATCCTCTGGTGGATCGGGTGTTTCCATGTCCCTTCTCCTTGGCGGCATGGTGAATTCTTCTTTCTCTGCTACAGAAACCAAAGAACTCCTCTGTGCTCTGATACCACTTGATGCACACGCATTCTCCCCACACCCGCAGGTCGGAAGGTCCGCGTGCTCACAGGATCTTTCCTTCCAACTGGCCCGAAGAACTCTCAACGTTCTTCTATTTCTCTATGGGGAAATCTGTACCCACAGAAAACTCTCCACAGGATCTCCTCTTTACAATCGGGAGATTGGACTTCACGACTTCGCGAGGTCAGTGGTCAAGCATTGGACACTCGAATCCCCGAATTCTGATGACATTCAACGCTGACCTTTTCCTATCGGGGTTTTCCCTATCGCGATTTTGGCACTCGGGATGTCGAACAACTTGTTTTACCGACCCCCAATTCTTGATATGCCGAAACTCTAATGCACATGCGAGTTTGACCTTTCAACACCTTCACCTCATCAACATTTCGGACTTCGCAGTATTGTGAATCTTGATGCAAAGAGTTTAGGACTTCACTCCATGAAACTCCAAAACAACGTGCCACTTGTCCACTCACTGACTTCTCTGTGGCCCACACAAATCCCACTTCGTTGTCGGGATATCGCGTATCAGAATATCACGATTCCTATTGCAATATTTTTGGAGTTTCAACCCATGAAACCCCGATATGGGAACTCACGAGTAAATCTGACGACCCTTGTGGCTCGGATCTATGGTCCTACCCCTCCTGAGATTTGAACCTCTTGGGAATACTTCGTCGTATCTCCCCTACTCCTCTGTGAGATCTGATGGCTCACGGAACTTCACAAATCCTCCTCGGAGAATATCGATCGTCCGTCCTTCTTTGGCAATTTCTGCGAATGGCCAAGTGTTCCTCTGCGGAACTCGTCCACCTGAGCGCAAACTTATGATGCCTCTTGCAAACTTCCAGTCACAACTTTCCTTGCATTGTTCTTCAATAGTTTCGAAGGCCTTATCCTTCCTGATCTCTCTTATAACTTTGAACCTTAGAAAGGACTCTTGCACGCACTCCTTGTGGTAACCCTTCAGACACTTCTAGTGCTGAATCCTTTTGAATCTGCGCACACCTGCAGCAGCAGTCTCTCAATGCTTCACTCAGGTCCACAACCCTAAGACTTCACTCGGCCTGTGCACTCCTTGCACGACTCCTATATCTGTCTGCACCACAAAGTGAATGAGAACAAAATCTCTCTCTATCTGAACCCTTTGTCAACGCACTCCTTGCAGACAATTCGACTGCACTCCTTGCAGGAATCCTTGTTCAGATAGAGAAACAATTGAAACTCATTCCTTCTTCCTTTCAGACTTCAAACTTAAACATGAAATCATATACACAACATATAAAGCAAATGTATAACAGGAAGCAAACATTCATGAGCATATCATTCAGCATCAATACACAGGGAACAAACACAAACCATGAATTTGAATCAACCTCTTTCTATTAATCCAAATATCTGTGCATGGGTGTTCTTACACAGCTCTCTGCAAGCTCTTCTATGCTCTTCTCCCTCTGCTCTCTAATGTTACAATACACAATGAGGGTGTATATATCCTGTTTCCCTCTTGCGCTCTCAAAAAGTCTAATCTATAATTAAATTATATCTACCTGCATTAACTACTTTAAATGCCTTCTATCTACTAAGGACGAGAGCAAATCGCTCAAGGTCCGTTTACATATACAAGTGCACTTCTTCTTAATGACTTCATTTAAGATTGCGCAACAACTTCAAGGTGTTTTTAAAATTTGTGCTGGCTTGTCCAGTTGTCCTTCGCTTTCACGCTGGCTCGCTTGATGTTGGCGATGCTCTTGCATCAGTTTTTAAAATAGTTTCCCACTAACCATTCGCCGCCACTTGTCATTCATTCATTTTCCATTGTAAACTCAACCCTTTTTGCGATAGCGCGTGGTCACATGGTGACCTTGTGACCGTGGTTTTTGCAGTTAGGGGCTGGGCGAGCCCTGACCGTCCTATAGTTTGAACAGTTTTGTGGTTATTCACATGTGCTAGGTTTTAGCATGAATTTGGAGCATGTTCTTGGTTAGAATGTACGGAGGTGCCTTTTGGCGAACCAAAGACAGCAAGTTTGAAGGAAGAGAATGGTAGGAGGCCTATCTTCTTCATTTTTTGGGCAAATGAGGTGTCGAAAAATCCCAACTAGGGGTTTTTGGACGTTCTGAATCAATTGGCACTGTTTTCACAAGCATTTGAAGACTTATTTTGTAGGTTTTTAACCATTGAAGTTTCAAGAAGCTCCAGGGAGCTTGAAGCCCTCATTGTTTGAGGTCATGCTCAGATGAGCCTATGTTTATTTTCTGTGATTGAATAATCATTTTTGGATAATTAATATGCTCTGAACACTTTGGGATAGGTTTCAGATCCATTTGAGGACTTTTACAGGTGTTTTTTCCAAAGAGAATCTCAAGGAAGCTTAAGGCCACATGTAGAAGAGGTCATGCCCGGATGAGCCATGATCCGTTTTTAGAGTTCTATTAGTCATTTTTGGGGTTTTTATGTATTATGAACCCAATGGTACAGCCAAAATTTCCATTGGAGTTGAGAAGCATCTTGTGAAATAATTTTTGACAAATTAATCCTAGAGAGCCAAGTCCATTGATGGAGTCTCAAGCAGATGTAGCCCAGAGAGGGGTGAACTCCTTTATCATCTTGTTATTGATGTGAGTTTGATAGTTTATTTTCTGCAAGTTATGTTGTTGTGTATTTATTTAAAGTACTTATTTAACCATTTAAAAGAACATTTTCTCACACATGAACATTTAAAAGAAGATGCATAAACTTGACACTTAATTCATCTTGCATATTTTAACACATGGAGCAAGGTCATGTAAAGTTTATTTTAATGAAGTAGAGGGTGCTTGCATAGCATAACAAGTCAGCCTTCTATTTTCATATCACTCTTCATACTCTCCCAATGAGAATTGTGTAACATCCTTTCGTTAGGCCTAAGAAAAAGTGAATCAAAGAACAATAGGTAAAAAAAACGACATCATATATAAATGCATTACAAGCGAAACATCATTGAAATAATAACAACACAAGGCCAACACATCATTATAAATCACAGTGACACATAAACATAAATAACGTCATCACTTAACACATCTTAATCGTCTTGAAAAGTTTATAAACAATGAACAACCAATTAATGAATATTAAAATGACTATGCACCCATCCTATCCTGCAAGGTTAGGACATCCAAGACACATAAGCAACACTCAAGCCTAGGATCCAATTTATTTTGACCATTTAAGGTCTCAGGGATGGCGACTGTTCTGAGGAACAAGGAGCTGTCTACAACCCACTAACACAATCAAGTCCAAAACCAACTATAATAATTAGAAACGTCAACAATAATCAAGGGCGCAATAGCGTTCAAATAAACAATCACATGTGACATAAATTCCAAGGTGCAAGAGAAATTAATTACTAAATCAATCTCGCAACAACATAAGTTAAGGCACATTGTATTCAACTTTATCTATTTTCAAGGTGCAAAAGAAAACATCTACTTTACTCCAAGGCGCGTGAATAATCCAATACTGAATTCAACCATAAGAAACATTATTCTGAGGTGTGTGCGTGATATAAATACTAAATTAAACATAAATCAACATCATTACAATGCACACAATTAATCTAAGAACTTAGGAAATCAAACATCAACATTATTACAAAGTACATGAGTAATTCCAAAAGTGTAAACATTTATGCGTCATCAAGGTCCATTGAGAAACACAAACTAATTACTAACGATCATGCATCAATGGTATTTAATGGCACAAGGTAAGCTAATCACATTATCATTCAAGTCAATCATTATCCATGGCGCAATATGATTATCAACTAAATTTTGAGGCGCAAAAAGTAATCTAATCTATTGATTTCAGGGCGCATGAGAATAATTACAAGCAATCACTCATCAAATTTATTTAAGGCACGTGAGTAAATTAATTACCAAATTGATCTAAGTGAGAGGACATGCTCAACAAGGATGATTCATTTTTAATGGAGGGTTCCACACTTGAACTGATAGAGGGGCGTGCTCAACATAGGTGATTGTTTTTAGATGGAGGGAGCAACCCCTTTTTAGAGAGAGATGCCTTCAATGTTGATCGTTCTGAGCAGAGGGAGAGATGCGCAGAGAATTCCCCAATTCATCCTCCTATACACTGATGCCCCAAGTAATACATTAACGCTACAAGCAAGAAAGGGTTGCATTAATTATCCTAAGTCGCACAATATTCACACATGAATTTGCATGCCCTCTCTAACATGTAGCAGCATAGAGATGCACATCAGTTCATCATACAAAATAAAGATACGCGATTCAACAAAAGTTCATCATTGTAGTAGAGGGTCTTTTCCCTTCTTAAACATTCAATAAAATTTTCTACAATTGGTACATGTCGCTTTTCTTCTGCAATTCTCTGTGCATTCAGATTCACAAGAGATGTTTCCCACAGAGTTTTATGACACAACTAACTTTACTCTAAAATAGACATTGCCATTATTTATTTAGACTGGTGAATGCTTTATTACAATACGAGACTGAGTGATAAAAAAATTGGCATAACATTCTTTCTTCTCTTCATCTTGCTTGTTGTGGACGACTTGAACTTTTTTGTGTGCTTCCTAAGGAAGGTTGATGTCCTTCCTTATTGGTCCAATTTCTCCCTGTTTAGATATAGAAGCGTGTTGACGGGAAAAATTGACTACTCGTCAACTGGAGGAGTGAATCCGGTCCGAGGTTGTCTACTTAACCCAAGCCATTTGGATTAATCCACTCTGACAGGTTTAGCGGCACTGTTGGCCGATCTAAGTCCTAAGAAAGTGAAAAACAAAACTAAAGAAGATAACTTAATGAAAAATACTAGCTGAAAACTATATACAAATCTACAATATACTTACAGTTTACTTACAATATATCTATAGGATTATATCTCTAATATATGTATAATATTTACAAAATGCAAATTTTAATCTAAATCTGTGAAACTCAAATATGGATTGATTTATGACAACAAAACTATCATTCAGTCTTTTTGATTTTTTATAACTTTTATAAATAAGAAACGAAATGGCTAACTATCTAATTGAAAACAGAGAGTAATAGTAGAATGTGTTTATATTACAGGAACTTTCTATATTAATTAAATTAATAAAATGAAACTAACAAACTAACCTGTAATCGCATCTCCTATTCGTCCTATGTACAGTATCCAATTTCCCTATTTAATGGAGTAAACCACAACAGATTTTCCAAATGCTTCTTGTAAACGCGAAACAGTAATGATTGAATGCTAATGACAAAACATATAATGGAAGTAGTAACAACAATTTTATGATTTTACAAATGATCACATTAAGATAAATACGGCTGTAAAAATGTGCATATAACTGCTCAATGAATAAAGAAGATTAACCTTCTAATCATCAAATTTGAACAGAGTAATTGTTGTATATAATATGAGGGACATAAAACATGGACATCATATAAATTCCATCACATCAATCTATAATAAACCATGATATCTAAAGTAGTTACAATTTAATTACAAATCAAAATGACCAAAACTTGAACAAAAATACGATATATCGAAGCTAAAGTTGTACCAATATCAACTTCCATTCAAGTTTGTCAATCATAAATCCATAGTTTCTGCTCCCAAGCAGCGATGGTCTTTAGTTTACAAAAAAATACATTTATAAAAGGAAGAGGATCAAAACGTTTCCTATGGAAATCATCTGATTTGTTCGAAAAAAAATTGGGGGATGCAACGTCCCAGATTCTACTTGTTATAAAAAATAATAGCCTATTCTAAAACCACATAAAGAAATAGCATGCCGAGATATGCCACCAGTGATTAAAATCTTCTTTAGAAATCGTAGGTACCTGAAAACACATAAGAATAAAAGATTTTAGATTGCATTTTTGGTTGTAAAAACAAGAAATTCGAATTTTAGTAACTAGCTACAGAATCTCACGATTTTGTAGCTAGTTATAATTATAACTAGAATCGTATTTTATTGAATCAATCAAAACAGACTAGATGTAATCTGTGCAAACAAATCATGTATTCTAATTAAAAAAAGAGAAAATCATCCTAAACTTATTTTTAAACACCATACCTCAGATTAAGGGATTTGACTTAATCAAGCAATCTTTGAATTCACAATAGCAGTTGTTGCTTCCATGTTCTTAAAAACAACAGAACCTGTGGTTTTTTGTCGTTTATATTTGGTTTGAGCTATGGTTTGAAGTCTTCCATTATCTTTCATTAGAAAATTCACCTATTCTTCCAAGGATTTTAGCCGAGACTGAAGTACAGGCACGTCTCTATAATACCTATCGATCCATGCTTGACATTCGTTACATTGCAGCTGAATAGACTATGTATTAGTAGTGATGGTATTAACAGGTGGGGAATTTTCCATTTGACCTGTAGGTTCACTGTTGAGTTTGATTCCAGGGAAATCAAGGTTGTCTTTAAGACATGGTGGAAGGTTTGTAACATAATCATAGGGTTTACCAGAGCAAAGTCCATACGAATATGGATATTCTTCAGTTAGAAACCTTTCAATTTCTGAATCAGAATCCTCGCTTAACACAATCGCATTTTGGTCTACACAGGGCTTAGGTTTATTTCGGGCACATCATGAAACCTAACGTGCGGCCCTTTTACCCTTATAATTGATATCAATATTACCTTTACACTTTTTCTTTGTGGATTTTTTAATAGACTTAACACCACCTTTGGGACACGAATCTGGTAGAGTGTTGGGTTGGGTAGTGTCCGGATAGGTCGAGGGTTCCACATTACAAATAGGATCACAGGGCAAGATAAAAGGCGGAGAGATGGCAGGCTCGACGAGGGTTTCTGTGACAACAGACTTGTCAGCTTGTCCTACTTCACTGCTAGCAAAACCATTTCTTAATAGGAAGGCATCCCAACAGTCACCGTTTAATTTCAACTGATGAACAATAATAATCTTGATTAAACAGTGGTGGAACATGCTAGAATCAGATTTCTTCCTTTTAAAACGCTTTTCCATTTTGTATAAGCTCTGAAGGACAAAATAAGGCATGTTTAGGGGAAAATCGATAAAACTCATGAGCAACCACAAGTGATATAAGAAAACCAAACCATATCTACCCTCACAAGTAACGAACTGTTTGACAATAGCTAACAGATCGTGCCATCTAGGTTTTAGAGCTGATATGGGCATACCTTTGTCGCAGTTGGTAATCTTCCTTTAGGTGAACAACAATGACTAGGGAACCTCTTCAACCTTTGAGTTTTTAAACCACTTTTGTCCCATGGCTGGAAGACCGGTGGCTTGGCTAATAAAATCCTCATTTAACTCAAGCTGGATGTCTCCTATTTTAGCTCTGCAACCATCGAACGTTAACACAAATTCTTGATCGACTGTTAAATTAAAACCATCGAACTTTTCAACAAAGACACGCCAGCCATTCCTCTCTAAGTCTTCTCGGGCATTATCAAACGATAACAATGTCTGGACACTATTAGGATCAATTCTCACTACAGGGGCCATGGCTAACAGCAAGGAATCGACAAGGGATTTGGAAATAGGGTTTGACAGAACAGGAACAGAGCCATTGCCCCGAGCTTCCCTGACACAACACAAAGGAAGCTCGAAATGGTAGGCGGGAGTGTTAATTGCTATGCGTGCGAGGAAAGTCACGAGGCCATGCAAAAACATAATAGCACGTTGTACTTGGATTGACAGCTCAGCCTAATGGTACACACAGAAATCATAACAATTGAAAACTATCATATGCATATCCACGATTTAATAAAATCAATATGTCAAATAAACAATTGAATCAAAGATTTTATAAATCAAAACCTTATTAACAATAGTCAAATGCTAAATGGGTGGTGGTTTAATACATATGTAACCAAGGTGTGTTCGAGACCAAGGGGTATTAACCAAGGAAACAACCATGTTCATAACAAAATAAGACAAATCGACGATAAACCATATGAACATTAACCCTTTGATGAAATCAAACATGAATTCCAGCTGTGAGTATGAAAACGAAATCGAAAAGAAGGTACGCAGAAAGCGATGAGTAACAAGCGTTGTTTAATGAAAAAGATTGTGACGAGTGACGAGAATTTAAAAACCTTGTGTAGGCAGCTTGTAAAAATATAGACTAATATGGATGCCAACAATGGCGACACACTGGTAGAAGCAATTATCTCTGCCAAACGAATAAGTCCAGATTAGGATAATAAAAAAAAATTCAACTCGAAAACAACCAAGAAATTGTTTGAACATCATTATCAATCATAAAAATTTCCATTTTCATATTGCTTGTTATTTTAAAAGACGAAAACTGATGACAATCTCGACAAAAGAGAGTCACGATGTTAAGGTTAAAATCTCCAATACTATTGACAGATCCGCTGCTGCTAGCAGGCGTCCATAGCCTCGACAGGGGTGCCATTTAACCCACTCTGATATCTGTATCCTGCCAAGAAGTTCCAGATTAGAATGAAAGACATTTAAGGTCAAAAGATTCCATATCTGAGAATTTTCATATACCTGACATTACTTCGCTGCCAGCGGGCCTATTCAGTACCCCGGCGAAGTTATCTTGGTGTCATGCATGCATTTACCCGCTGCCAGCAGACCTGTTCAGTATCTCAGCGGGTTTACAAGCACTTCCCATAGCTCTCTGAAGATTTATTTAGTTTTAAAGATATTTAATCGAGCGGGGTGATGCTGAAAATCCTAATATTTTGGAGATATTTTAATAAATTATAGACCTTGAGAGAATTTTTTAACTGTCCTTCATTAAGATCTAGAGATAGTTTGTTAATAAACCGACCTTCAAAGGCAGGGAGACATCTCTGAGTTGTTCTCTTAAGGAACAGGGACAGCGTAAGAAGAAATTTTTATGGATGATCGTGAAAATATTCAGTTACAGATTGAAATCAAGAAACGCTTTCCAAACAACAAGCTTTCTTTAACATGGCTGCGAAACTCAGAAAAATATCATAATTGATGTTTTAACAATCTTCAGTAGTCATTTTAGAGGAGAAAATTTTCTTTTCTCTTTGTCTGAAACAGTTCATGGTGCGGGTATGTGTGTTTCAAAATAAAAATTGGTAAGCATAAGGGAAGAATCAAAGAAAAAAAGAAAAGAAAAATGAAAAGCAAGCAAAACAAAAATATTTACACAGTGTACACAGGATTGTCATCAGGTGAAATACCTTTTTAGAGCTTGGCCATTCACCGGATACATGTTTAGTTGTCCCTCTATATTCTGTAATCGGAAGGAGCTAGGACCCAATTTCTCAGCAATCAAGAATGGTCTTAGCCATAAGTTCTGAAACTTTGTATGCTCTCCTTTTCCCTCATGTGGTTTGTCCCATTTTAGGACAAGGTCACCTACCTCAAAATTTATGTCAGAGGCAGAATTGGAATCAAACCAGCTTTTAACAATGAGTTGATGTTGATCCAATTTCCATTTCGCTTGAGTCCTCACTTCTTCTAATTTTAACAACACGTTAATTCGATTCTCCAAAGGGGAACAATCCTCTTCTTGTATTTTTTGTGATAATTCCAGAGAGGAAAGGAGAATATGTGGTGGCAGAATTGTCTCTCTGTCGTAAATGAGAAAGAAGGGTGAGTTACCCATAGCAATTTTTGGAGTCACTCTATCAGCCCAGATTGCGCTTAATAGTGCATTATGCCAATTTTTATGGTTTTCAGAGACCGTTCTCTTGATAATTTTGATCAGATTTTTATTAGTTGATTCTGCCAATCCATTGCCTTGAGGGTAATAGTTGGCAGAATATTTTAGTTTAATTCCTTTTTCTAGAGCGAAATCACTCATCTCAAGAGACGAAAAATAGGAAGCGTTATCAAATACCAGGTAGTCAGGAATACCAAAACAAATAATAATATTTGAATTCAAAAAGGCTATTACCTGACTGGTATTTACAGCTTTTAATGGGGCAACTTCGGACCACCTGGTGAAGTAATCCATGGTTGTTATGATAAACTTATGTTGTTGTGAGGATGGTGGATTAATCGGGCCTATAATATCAATACCTCACTGCTGAAAAGGGGAGTCTACTGAAACGGGCTACAGAGGGAAGGTTGATTTCTGTATCCGTCCAGATGCTTTTTGACAAATTACACACTTGTGACACAAAGCATGAGCATCTTTAAAAAGTGTGGGCCAGTAGTAACCTGCTCTTAATACTTTATGGGCAGTGGTATCTCCACCAAAATTCCCACCATCTTCTCCTGCGTGCAATTCCAATAAGATCTTTTATGCTTCATCTTTCTCAAGACAGTGCATTAGTACTCCATCAAAATTTTGACGAAACAGAATACCATTAATCAGCTGAAAGGAAGCAGATTTAATCTTAGCTCTCTTCTTTTTGTGGGATCCAGGTGACGGGGAGCTGACCCATGTTCAAGGCAAAATTTTATATCATCATACCAGGGACTAACAGGGTTTTGTGCACAGCAAATTAAATTTTGGTAGTGTTGTCCTGGATTTGACATATCATTTTCCTCTTGTTGTTCTGTAGCTGAGTCAGCGACTAAATTTCATAACCCTTGTCCTCTCACTATTTATGGTGGGGTGATTTATATGTCATACTCTTGCAAGGATGTGACCCAGTTTTCCCTCTTTTCTCCTAATTCTTTCTGTACTAACAGGTTTCTGAAAACCGGGTAAGGGACAATAATTTTCGTCCTAGATTTCAAAAGATAAGATCAGAAGTGCTTTATTGCTTTAAAAATAGCATAGGCTTGATGATCTACTTTTGGGTAATTAAGTTTTGTTCGTTTGAAGGCTGAGATCATAAAGGAAATTGGGACTTCATTATTTTCAACGTTCTTTTGAGTTAGGACAACGGCGTAAGAGCGGTCAGAACTGAATGTGTAGAGAGTGAAGTCTTGTGAAAAGTCGGGGCTCATCAGAGAAGGAGCGTCTATTATGGCATTTTTTATTGAATTAAAAGCTTAGTTTTCTAAAGGTCCCCAATGATATTGTACGTCCTTTTTTATTAGTTTTTGTAATGGTCTTACCATTTCTGAAAAACTGGGGACGAATCTCCTCACAAAGTTTATCTGACCTAAGAAAGATTGCATAGACTTTTTTGACGAGGAAGGGGGGAGTTTCGAAATGACTTGAGTTCTTTCAGGGTCGATAATCATCCCTTCACTTGATACAATAAATCCTAAGAGCTTACCTTGCTCTACTACGAAGATAGATTTTTTAGGATTCAAAGAAATACCATAGTTACGACATCGTTGTAGAACAGATCTTAAATGAGCTAGATGATCTGCTTTGTTTTTCGAGAAGACAGTAATGTCATCCAGGTAAACTACGACATATTGATTGATTAATCTTTGGAAATCGATGTCCATCACTCTCTGAAAAGTGGCACCAGCATTTATGAGTCCAAAGGGCATCTTCCTATAAGCGTAGGTGCCCCATGGAGTGAGGAAGGTGGTTTTAAGTTGATCTGGAGGGGACATTAGGACTTGGTTATACCCTGAAAAACCATCCAATAAGGATAATCTTTCAAAACCAGATACCTGTTGAAGGATCTATTCCATAGGTGGGACGGGGTAGTTGTCTTTATCAGATGCTCGATTAAGATTTTGAAAATCGACACATAGTCGGATTTCACCACTCTTCTTCCAGACATGGACAAGATTAGAGACCCATTGTGTGTGCCTAACTGGGAATATTATCTTAGCGTTCAGGAGTTTATTTAATTCCTTCTTGACAGTAGGTTCGATTTTTGGATGCATTTTCCTTAACTTTTGTTGAAAAGGTTGGGTTTGTGGTTTCATAGGAATAACGTGTTGTATGATGTTAGGATCAAAGGTTTTTAGGTCATCATACATCCAAGAAAAAACATCTTTGAATTCCTTAAACAATTTAATAAACGCTGCTTTTTCTTGTTCAGAACATCCCACCCCTAAATTAATGCACTGTGGATTGTCTTTAGTTCCCAAGTTTACTTTTTCATATGTTAAAGAGGAACTATTCGTTTTACAGTTCACTGATTTTTTGAACTTGTTTTGAAGATCATAAAAAAATTCTAATCTAACTACAAATTTAGGGATAGAATTTACCATGTCTGATGAACATTCAGGAGATCTCAGATTTGGTATTACCGTGAAGTCACAAATATTTTTGTCATGAGTACCTTCGTCGATTACTGATCCCTGGAAAGTTTCTTCCATATGCAGGAAACTTATAATCTGTTGATCATCATCGAAGACTCTCCAATTCGTGATGTTGTCGAGGAAGGATGGTCTGAACAACAGTTCGACGGAGAATGCATTCAAAGATAAGCCTTATGTAGGAAAAAGTTTCGAAGCTACATTAGCTAACAAGTCGGCTTCCGAATTATTCAATCTAGGAATAGAATTTATGTTAAATGCAAAAAACTTATTCATCAAATTCCATACCTCAGATTGGTATCTTTTAAGGTGTGGAAATAAAAAATGGATAGAATTTTTTACCTGTCTAACCACAATTTCTGAATCACCAAAGACAGTCAAATTTTGAACGTTCATATCTAATGCTTTCCTGAGGCCTTACAATAAAGCCTCATATTATGATGTGTTGTTTGTACATTCAAACTCTAACCTGCACGCAATCAGGGTTTTGTTACCTGTTGGATCAATAATCACGCAGCCTGCACCAGCTCCTTCCTTGGATTTTGACCTGTCAAAGTAAAGAGACTATATTTGATTTTTGTCGGGTGCATGTGACCATTGGGTAGAAGTTGTTGGCTACGTATATGTCAAAATTTCATACTATTGTTCCGGGTTAGTGATTTCGACCATGAAATTGCCGAAAAAGGTATCCATCCCTTGTATTTCGGGTGAATCGACGGAAGGTGTAAATGGCTCATTGGGATCATTTAAATCTGTCACTGTGAACTTTAGGTAATTTTCATGATTTACCTTCATTCTGTTGGGCTTTCCATTCTCAGGAAACCAAAAGTGAGATCAATCCATCATAAAATAGCCATGTAGTTGTTCTGACCAATCTCTGCTTAAAAACAAACCATAAAATTCTGGGATATCTACGACAATAATATCAATCACTTGATGAACTTTAGGGTTAGATGAAAATCTTATAATCACATTTCTCAATTCGCCTATAACTTTAACACTAGTTTGATCAAGCTGGATGATCTTCAAGGTGGATGGTTGAACTTCAGCATTAATATTCTGACACACAGACCATGGCATTACGTTAGATGATGCTCTTGAATCTACCATACAGTTGTGCATGTTCCTATTGAAGATTTCAAAAGTTAACAAAAATGGAGGGACATTTCTGCGAGTACTAATGGTGGAAGCTTGTTTCTTTTTACTCGCAGCCTCTAAAACTAATTTATCTACATTTGTTACATTATTTACAGGAAGGTCTCTTTTCTCGTGAGAATCAGAAGTAGTCTTGGCGGAGGCCTTCTGAGGAACTTTGGGGTTGTTCTGAAAACCTTTGTTACGGCTTGGATTGCCATTTTTTCTGTTCTCTGCAATATTCTGTAGCATTTTTTGTAGAAGAAAAGGGAATTTTAATAATTCATAAACAGAAATATTAGCCCTTAACTTTTTTAGATCTTCAACCAAACCATAATCTAAGCTTGGGTTTACATAATTTTGTTTATTCTCAGTTGATTTAGACTGTTTTGGGGGCAAATTCATAGTGATTTCAGAAGAAGGCGTGTTTGTTGTCTTACTCCTAGTATTGTAAGGATGTATTCTTTCAAAATTCACTTGAAAAATACTATCTGAGAAATGTCCAAAAATGTTCAGAGAGGATTCATCTTCTTCTACTGTCTCTTGTTTAGTTACTTCCTTAGGGATCTCAGGAGGCATCAAGTTATCTTGTGCTTCTAGAATCGTTTGAATAGTGAATTGCAGGATTTCTAGATTTAGGCCTTCAGTATTTGAATTAGGTCGGTTGGTGGGAAAAGGCTTCCTAAACGGGGGTTTGTAAGGCCCTTTGCTCGAAGAAGCTTCTTCAACCATCCTTTTCAAATCTATAACTTGATTGGACAGTTTTTGAACAACTTTCTGTACGTTTTCTAAATCTAAGCTTTCCGGTTGTGCTTTGTTTTGGGAAGGTCTAGGGACGATTTCGATTTTCTTTTTGGAAGATGAACTAGTCTCTATTTTGTTTCTAGTAGTGTCTTTTAAGCTGAGGATGTATTTCTCGATCTGAGTGGCCTCTTTGAAGGATTCTAACAATGTGGCTTTCTTATATCTCTTTACCCAAATGGATATGCTTTGATGTAGGGATTTCGTATAATATGCTATGATAAGATTCTCGGCAGGCATCGAATCTGTAAGGATTCGGTTCTTTAGTGTTAAGAATCTTTGATTAAAGTCTTTGATCTTCTCTTTTGGGTTCATTCTTAAACTAGAAAGTTCCATGACTAGAACTTCTGGGGACTTGTCATCTCCAAACTTCTCAAGAAAACAGGATTCAAACTTCTCCCATGACACGATGGTATGGGGATGTTGGGAAAAGTACCAGGTAGAGGCATTGCCCTCAAAGTTGTAGGGAAACAACCTACAGACTACGTATTCGTGCTCGACACTACGGAGTCTAATGGCTAACATAAACTTTTTGATGTGATCTTTGGCGATCTGTTTAGAGTCTGGGTCAAATTTAGGGAGCCATTTCTCCAGGTGTTTGGGTAAGGGATGCTGAGGCCTAGGTATGGCCACTGCATCTTGGTCGAGCCAAGGTCTAGCGGGATTGTTCTGGTTGGCCATCGGTGTGGGTGGTGTCAAAGGCTAGGATGAGGAACTGCCTTCATCAGAGGATTCTTCTCCAAAAGAAGAAGGATATGAAGGAGGTGGTGATAGTGGTATACCAGGTCCTCCTGCTGCAGGAGTGAGGATTGAATCTGCAGGGTTTAAAGTAAGGTTAGTGCCTCCAATTTGTTCTCTGATATTAGAGAAGTCTAATGGTTGGTCCAAAGGTTGGTTTGGTTGTCTTAAATGAGTGAAGGCACTTTGTGTTCTTATGAGAGATTGAAGAACAAACTCTTGTATGTCACCACCAGTAGGATTTGGGGTTACTGGTTCAACTGTGATCCGTAGATCGTCGTTCGATGTGGTTGTTGTTTGAGGGACAATGTTGTCATTTGAATGAATTCTAGTCACTATAGGTGAGTGGGTAGGTGGTGGAGGAGTCTTACGACCACCTTGTGCCATTAATAATTTTCAGGCCCTCCTTCTAGCGCCATTTGTTGACGGGAAAAATTGATTGCTCGTCAACTGGAGGAGTGAATCCAGTCTGGGGTTGTCTACTTAACCCAAGCCATTTGGATTAATCCACTCTAATGGGTTTAGCGGCTCCGTTGTCCGATCTAAGTCCTAAGAAAGTGAAAAACAAAACTAAAGAAGATAACTTAATGAAAAACACTAGCTGAAAACTATATCAAAATCTACAATATACTTACAGTTCACTAACTAATATTTATAAAATAGCTCTAAAATATATCTATAGGATTATATCTCTAATATATGTATAATATTTAAAAAATGCAAACTTTAATCTAAATCTGCGAAACTCAAATATGGATTGATTTATGACAACAAAACTATCATTTAGTCTTTTTTATTTTTTGTAACTTTTATAAATAAGAAATGAAATGGCTAACTGTCTAATTGAAAACAGAGAGTAATAGTATAATGTGTTTAGATTACAGGAACTTTCTATATTAATTAAACTAATAAAATGAAACTAACAAACTGACCAGTAATCGCATCTCCTATTCGTCCTGTGTACAGTATCCAATTTTGTTGTTTGATAGAGTAAACCACAACAGATTTTCCAAATGCTTCTCGTAAACGCGAAGCAGTAATGATTGAATGCTAATGACAGAACATATAAGGGAAGTAGTAACAACAATTTTATTATTTTACAAATGATCACATTAAGATAAATATGGTTGTAAAACTTTGCATATAATTGCTCATTGAATAAAGAAGATTAACCTTCTAATCATCAAATTTGAACAGAGTAATTGTTGTATATAATATGAGGGACATAAAACACGGACATCATATAAATTCCATCACATCAATCTATAATAAACCATGATATCTAAAGTAGTCACAATTTAATTACAAATCAAAATGACCAAAACTTGAACAAAAATACGATATATCGAAGCTAAAGCTGTACCAATATCAACTTCCATTCAAGTCTGTCAATCATAAATCCATAGTTTCTACTCCTAGGCAGCGATGGTCTTTAGTTTACAAAACAATACATTTATAAAGGGCACAGGATCAAAACATTTCCTATGGAAATCATCTGATTTGTTCCCAAAAAAAGTGGGGGATGCAACCTCCCAGATTCTACGTGTTATCAAAACTAACAGCCTATTCTAAAACCACATAAAGAAATTGCATGCTGAGAGATGCCACCAATGATTAAAATCTTCTTTATAAATCATAGCTACCTGAAAACACATAAGAATAAAAGATTTCAGATTGCATTTTTGGTTGTAAAAACAAGAAATTCGAATTTTAGTAACTAGCTACAGAATCTCACGATTTTGTAGCTAGTTATAATTGTAACTAGAATCGTATTTTATTGAATCAATCAAAACAGACTAGATGTAATATGTGAAAACAAATCATGTGTTCTAATTAAAAAAAGACAAAATCATCCTAAACTTATTTTTAAACACCATACCTCAGATTAAGGGATTTGACTTAATCAAGCAATCTCTGAATTCACAATAGCAGTTGTTGCTTCCACGTTCTTAAAAACAATAGACCCGGTTTTTTGTCGTTTATCTTTGGTTTGAGCTACGGTTTGAAGTCTTCCATTCTCTTTCGTTAGCAAATTCACCTGGTCTTCCAAGGATTTTAGCCGAGACTGAAGTACAGACACGTCTCTGTAATACCTATCGATCCATGCTTGACATTCGTTACATTGCGGCTGAATAGATTGTGTATTAGCAGTGATGGTATTAATAGGTGGGGAATTTTCCATTTGACCTGTAGGTTCACTATTGAGTTTGATTCCAGGGAAATCGGGGTTGTCTTTGAGACATGGTGGAAGGTTTGTAACATAATCATAGGGTTTACCAGAGAAAAGTCCATACGAATATGGATATTCTTCGGTTAGAAACCTTTCAATTTCCGAATCAGAATCCTCGCTTAACACAATGGCATTTTGTTCTGCACAGGGCTTAGGTTTCTTTTGGGAAAATTGTGAAACCCAATGTGCAGCCCTTTTACCCTTATAATTGATATCAATATTACCTTTACACTTTTTCTTTGTGGATTTTTTAACAGACTTAACACCACCTTTGGGACACGAATCTAGTAGAGTGTCGGGATGGGTAGTTTCTGGATAGGTCGAGGGTTCCACATTACAAATCGGATCACAGGGAAAGAGCAAAGGCGGAGAGATGGTAGGCTCGACGAGGGTTTCTGTGACAACAGACTTATCAACTTGTCCTACTTCACTGCTAGCAAAACCATTTCTTAACAGGAAGGCATCCCAATAATCACCGTTTAATTTCAACTGATGAACAATAATAATCTTGATCAAACAGTGGTGGAATAGGCTAGAATCATATTTCTGCCTTTTAAAACGCTTTGCCATTTTGTATAAGATTTTAAGGAGAAAATAAGGCATGTTTAGGGGAAAATCGATAAAACTCATGAGCAACCGCAAGTGATATAAGAAAACCAAACCATATCTACCCTCACAGGTAACGAACTATTTGACAATAGCTAACAGATCATTCCATCTAGGTTTTAGAGCTAATACGGGCATACCTCTGTCGCAGCTGGTAATCTTCCTTGAGGTGAACAACAATGACCAGGGAACCTCTTCAACCTTTGAGTTTTTAAACCACTTTTGTCCCACGGCTGGCAGACCGGTGGCTTGGCTAATAAAATCCTTGTTTAACTCAAGATGGACGTCTCCTACTTTATCTCTGCAACCATCAAACATTAACGCAAATTCTTGAGCGACTGTTAAATTAAAAACCTCGAACTTTTCAACAAAGACAATCCATCCATTCCTCTCTAAGTCTTCTTGGACATTATCAAGCAATAACAATGTCTGGACACCATTAGGCTCAATTCTCACTACAAGGGCCATGGCTAATAGCAAGGAATCGACAAGGGATTCAGGAATAGGGTTTAACAGAACAGGAATAGAGACATTGCCTCGAGCTTCCCCGACACAACGCAAAGGCAACTCGAAATGGTAGGCGGGAGTGTTAATTTCTATGCGTGCGAGGAAAGTCGTGAGGCCATGCAAAAACATAATAGCACATTGTACTTGGATTGACACCTCGGCCTAATGGTACACACATAAATCATAACAGTTGAAAACCATCATATGCATATCCACAATTTAATAAAATCAATATGTCAAATAAACAATTGAATCAAATATTTTATAAATCGAAACCTTATTAACAATAGTCAAATGCTAAATGGGTGGTGGTTTAATACATATGTAACCAAGGTGTGTTCGAGACCAAGGGGTGATAACCATGGAAACAACCATGTTCATAACAAAATAAGACAAATCGATGATAAACCATATGAACATTAACCCTTTGATGAAATCAAACATGAATTTCAGTTGTGAGTATGAAAATGAAATCGAAAAGTAGGTACACAGAAAGAGACGAGTAACAAGCGTTGTTTAATGAAAAAGATTGTGACGAGCGATAAGAATTTAAAAACCCTGTGTAGGCAGCTTGTAAAAATAGAGACTAATATGGTTGCCAACAAAGCGTCCATGCTTCTGCCACCAACAAAGGGAACTTTCATTGCACTATCTCAACTATCATCCACTTATCCTGTCTCTGGCGTTTGGCATTGTTGACTGACCAGGTAGAAAACATGATGTTGCTTGGAACGATTTGGTGTTATTTGAAAGGAATCTGCAAATGGAGTGTGTATCTATGATAAATTATGAATGCCACTATGGTTGGCTTGATGTTTTTGAATTTGATTTGATGATTCCAACGTACAAAAAATGAGAGGCAGCTTTGTGGGCAGTTGGGATTGAAATCCAAGAGATACTTCAAAAGGTAAGAAGTTTGTTGAAGTGTGTGTGGAAGTTTTGTAAGAGTTCCACTTCTGTAAATCTGGCATCAGGAGGTGGAACTCTTTGGTGTAGTGGCGGCCAATAAAATTGGTTGAGGAAATAGTCTCGAACTGGTAACTCATCGGGTGACCTCCCTGTTTACGCATCATTCCCAAGGAAAACTGAGAGGTGTTCTCGGGTAATGTATAGTGATATTTAATTGGTACTTGGGTGTGGGAATGGGATACGATAACCAGAGGACTTTCTATAGTGTCTTGTGTGACCGGGCGATATGATGGTGTATTGTGTAGATGTGTCATGAATCAGATCGATGGATGGAGCCCGGGCTTGAGAGGGTGGGAGTCTTGAGGGAGACTGTGAGACTTTGGCACATTCTAGGAGTAGAGGGATTATTGTGGGAGGTGTTATATTAGTGAGGTTCTCGGGATGAATATGGCGGCTCAAACACAGATAGAGATTGGTGGTATTGATAACATGGTGTGTGGCAATGGTAGTTTTTCGTGGCTACGATGAAGTGATAGATGATGAAGTAAGTACATAGGTGCACCCATCCTGGTTAAGGTGGTATTGATGAGTCTTGGCGTGATACACAGCTTGTCGGTCTTGTTGGTAAGGAATCCCAATAAGGAGGTCAACACAATCTAATGTTGACACGTCGTAGATCCCCATGTCATGAAAAGGACCAATGGAGAAAGTGACGATGCAACATCTAGTGATAGTAATTTCAGGACCATCCTTCTGTACCCAACCAAGCTGATATGGATCGGGGTGTGGGGTGTTGGGGAGTTGCAAACGTTGGACTAAATATTGTGATATCAGATTCCTTTGACTGTCGTTGTCTAGAATGAGGGTGGTGAGTTCATATTTAATTTGGCAGTTGTGAGTGAAGAGGGGAATGTTATGGTGATCTTGTTTTGGTGTAGTCATGAGAATGAGGGATGGGTCCACTTCGGTGGGGTTGGTGAGAAAGATGACTTATGGTTTCTCTGGAAACTCAGTGGGTGTTTTCTCCGCAAACAAGGTCTGATGGAGGTGGCTATTTTTAGTGGCTCAAGAGTGGACAGAGTTATGGGAGTTGGTTTTGTGAAAATTACACCAAAGTGCATTTTTTGTCAGCTCCAAATATGCAAGCAAACCAATAATAAGCTCGATTTTTTGAGAGAGTTTAAACATTTTCCTATAGTCTTAAATCCTTAGTGATATGGTAGTTAAATGTTTTTATTATCATGGTTTTTGCATCACATCAAAATAAAGACTAATATTGAAATTACAATTTGAAGAATTTAAAAAACTTTTTAAATTGGTATCTTTTTAAATGCAAGAAAAACTTCTTACAAAATATGCAATAAAGAGTATACAATGAAAATTTGTTAATAATAGTTTTTTTTTTTTTTAATTAATTGGGATATCAAACTAGACAAATAAACCTCGAAAACATTTTACAGATAACTAACTCCTCACCTTAAATGAATTTTATTTATTATAATAAGAATAATAATGTAAACTGGTTTCTTTAAATAAGAATGAAAATATCATCAAAATATTTAAAATGAATTTATAAATCCCTTGAGATAAATGAATTGAATTTCTTAAAATAAAAGTGAAACTATTATCCAAAATGTGCAATTTCACAACAAAGTCAAATAAGTAACTCAAAATTTTATGTTTTTACGAAAAGAAAGAAAAGGTAAATCCACTAATTTAATTTAGAGTGCGGCAACTTGCTAACAAAAACCTTGTCATCCAAAACCATTTTCAAATGTGGTTTCCGAAACCGTCATCCACTTCTCCCACTTTTTCGAATCAAGCAAGAGATGCAAATCCTTTATGACTGTAAAGCCTACTTCGAAAGAAAGGATTGGTTCTAGTTTGAATCTCATGTACCTCTCCTCGACTCCTTCAGTATGGACTCTCTCTTTATTCCATGATGAGGCAAAATAGATCTGCAGATAGCAACAACAAATGTCCTTCGCTTCATCAAGGATGCAATCTATATCAGTGAATGGATCATATATATAACTAAATTTTAAAATAACGTACACGTAATTATGTTAAAAAATCAAATAACGTACATGTAATTGTGTTAAAAAATCATCAATGGGAGATTATTTCAGTAGATTTAAAATAATTAAAAATAATATACACGTAATTATGTTAAAAAATCAAATAACGTACATGCAATTATGTTAAAAAATCATTAATGGGAGATTATTTCGGTAGATTAAAAGATCGTTTTAAAATATCATTAACGAAAAAAATAAAAAAACTATTAATGGGAAGTTATTTAAGTAGATTAAAAGATCACATGCATGGTTTCCCTAGAATAATCTAGTTTATTTTGGTTAAAACATGTCAATGAAACAAATGTGCAAACCTTTGCAAACCCCTTTTTTTCCTTGTGCACACAACAAGGGTTATTTGAATGATAGAATGCAGTTTCAAGGTTCATCGAAGAAAATAACGAGTTGACCCATTTTAATATAGCTTACCTGGCATTCGACTTAAGTTCCATCTTATGGAAAAATGGTTATTCGAGGAATTTCTAAAGATGCAAACTGAACTCTATTCTTTTGAGAAAATGAATTATGGAGGAAAAAAACTGCAGAGATAACATTTAACCTTTAGCAGAGACAAAGTTATAATATTACTCAGACGGAACTCTAATTGGAGAGGTTAAATACCTGATGAATAACTACATAGAACCGAGATAAAAAAAAAATTTAAAAAGAAAAGGAATGCTTTCAACACTTCTGTACAAATAGACAAAGATCGAATTTAAAACAACTACTTAAAAACTGTCAAGGTTATAGAGTAACAATGAATACAATAAGTTTCAAGGGTTAGGGTCGAGTCCTAGAAATAAAAAGATAATACCATAACTCTATTCAACAAGCGAACGAATTCAGTGGATTCAGACTTTGTCTTCTCTATGGGAAAAAAAGAGATGGTATGTAGAGACTCGAGGGAAGAAAAATACATACACAGGGTCTCTTCCCATGCTTGGAACCTTCCAATCCTTAGCTCACAAAGTTATGAATACCCTTTTTTAAGTTCAAGCCGAGAGTTGAAATACTTCTAGTAGTCATTTATGCATCAACAACCTATGGTGGAACTCTGGCCAGGGGTTTCAAACTGGAAAGGACTCAAAGGACACTTAATAGATGAATTTAAATCTTGAACAAAGAAAACATAGCACTCGAAAATGTAGTTTAAATCCCAACAGAGAAACACAATGTAGAAGAAACACTCTTCAAGCAAAATTCTTAGCATGCAACGCTCTTACTTGTTCATATGAAACCTCGCTGATGCGTTGTTGCCTCCATCCACACCCAGGTCTGAGCACCATCAGATAATTTGGTCACAAGGAGCAACATAGTAAGGAAACTATTGCAAATGAGACCAAATGGTCGACTATGAGGAGCATAATGTCTCCTAGAGCCCTTCGTCTATGTGTAACAGTGACAAAGTATGCTCCCTGCCCACTACCATGTGAAATCAGTGAAGTGGAGAACCCACATTGGGTAGTTTCCTGGAGTGTAGGTTGCACTTATTTAAAGAACCTACTATACCTTAGATTTCAAAAGGCCTTAACATTTGAGTTGCAGGAGTGACACATTCAAATAGGGAGAGAGAGGAAGGGAGGGATTATTGAAATAAGTATGGTGGGAGAGATAATTAGAGGGATATATTTAGAGAGGGTTGAGTGGGAGAGGTAGTGTAAGGTAGATATCCAACAAGAATGAGGGAGGGAGTGGGGGTGGGGGGAGACAAAGAGAGTGGGGAAATGAAGTCGGAGAAAGATAGGGTAGAGAGAGAGATGGGGGGAAGAGTTGAAGTGAAGGATAAAGAGAGAGAGATAGGTGGAGGGAGAGAAATATGTAAATATAGAGAGAGTGAGAGAGAGGGGGGGATAATAGAGAAGGGGTGATAGAATTTTGGGGGGAGAGAGGGATAAGGTTGGAGAGGGACGAAGGAAGAGACTATTAAACTAAGACATGGTGGGATAGTGAGATGGTGTGGAGAGTGATATATGTGCAGGGAGAGAGATAGGTAGAGAGAGAGAGAGAGAGAAAAGGGGGTAACAAATTAGGGGGAATAGAAAGGGGGAGGAGAGAGGGAGTCACAAGAAATATATGGTGGGAGGGATAGATAGAGTATGGGAGGTAGGGGGAGATAGGGAGAGACAGAGTAAGGGAGGGATCGAGGGATGAAAGAGGGGGGATATATAGAGTGAAGTAGGGAGGGAGATGCAGAGACAGAGGGAGAGAGAAAGGAGAGGGAAGAGGGAGAGAGAGAAGGGGGGAGATGTGGAACGAGGGGGGGTGTATAGGGGGAAATAGGAATGAAGATATAAAAATATAGGGATAAAAAGAGTGGCAGACATGGTAGAGGGGATGGGGGAGGAGCTTGGAGAGAGTTGGAGAGGGAAAAAATGACAAGGAGAAAGAACAGAAGAGTGACAGAGAGGGAGATACTAAGAGAGGGACACATTGACAGGGAAAAATCAGGAGGGGGGAGAGAGAGGGTGAGAGTGAGATAGGGGCACAAATAGAGAGAGAGATATTATGGGGTATGAGGAGGTAGGGAGATAGAAACAAGATTTAATGTGGCGCAATGGTATTTAGGCCTTTGTGAAAGCATTGCACTTGGTGAAAAGGTCTCTAGTTCGATTCGTGCTAACTCCAGCAATTTTGCACACAACCAATGAGCCAACCAATGGGTGCCATGTGGCAAGCCATGTCTAGGCCACATGGCACCCCTCCATTTGTTGATTTCCCATGCCATGTGTCAGTTTGTGATTAGACCAACTCTAGTACCCAATCAGCAACCATACCTGCCACTTTTCTTCTCGGTCAGTGTCTGTACCTACCACGTGTCATCATACGGTAGGGCCACATGGCACCTATACAATTGTTCCATGTGTCACCCTTCAAGTGGTGACACATGTCACCTCTGGGTTGGTCCACATCAGTTGTATGTCTTTCCCACTGTACCTATTCCATGTGTCATGCTACCACGTCAACATGATGATTTGATGCTGACGTCAGCATTGACCTTTTGACTGTTGACCTGTTTGACTTTTTCCCAGTTTGGCAAAAAAATCAGAGTGAGATAACTCTCTCATACGGTGTCTATTTGAGAAAGTAAATATATGGTTGGAATCAACGTGAGGAGTTGATAAAAATGGAATTGGTTTCATTTGATTCTGAGAACTTTAATTTTTGAGCCTTTTATATACCTGGGAAGCCTCTTGCATCTGATTCTAGATCATACCTCCCCACTAAAGGACCTTTCAATCCCCGAAAGGCTACTGACCAGTCAACAAGCTTGAGATAGGCCACTGACTTGTCCTCTGTCTCTGAACTCTGTCATTTTCACCTGTCTCATCAAGACCAGCTGTAACACAATCATGACAATTGCTAGCATATTGTTAGCCATTTGAACCCTCTCACATTTTGTTGAAGCCACTATCATCCATGTAGACAACATTACTAATGATAGCATCAAAACGACGACTACAAATGAGCTGATGTACTTATAATATTTGCACGACATGAGCTTATCTTGAAGCAAATTGTGATTGATTTTCCATTCAACAATCATTTCATGTTCTTTGTTAAGATCGATTACTTCATTTGAAACAATTATTGGTTTGTTGCTTGCTTGAACTGACTTCTTTAATTGTTCCAAAGTTTGAAGTGTTTTATTTTCCTTAACATGATGAGCATGAACCATATAATCATGACCTGCTTTGGTTAATTGATATTGATTCTTTGTCATGTAGAAGATTTCCTTACAATCATATAAGTATGGAATACCTAAGACCATTCCACATTCAGTTAATGGAACTACATTACATGTTACCTCATCCACATACTTAGATGAAATTGCAAACTTGATTGTGCACTACTTTGTTATGTGCATTTGATGATGGTTGCTTATGTGCATTTGATGATGGTTGTTAAGTGTACAAGGATTATGATGTACTTGTGTTTTTAACCCCAATTTTTTAACCAATTATTTTGAAATTAGATTAGATTGAGATCCATTGTCGATTAATGTGTCTACCTTAGTGTGTCGCATGATTACCCTTATAAGAAACAAGTTTACTTCTACAATCAATGCCTTCACTAATTTTACTTGTCATACCAACCAATGAGACCAGTGATTAATCACCTGAATCCAATCCCAATTATGTGGGTCTTGTTGTTGTTGCAATTGTTTGCTTCCCTTTCCTTTCCTTCAACAACTTTGGCCTCTTCTCAGGATGCAACTGCTAACAATGGTCCTTATCATGCCCCTCTTTATTGCAATGCTTTCAAGAGCTATTCTCTTCTTTTCTCACCACTGAACTTGCCTTTTTTCTTGTTCACTTCCTCTTGTCCTCTTTCCTTGAAGACGATTCCCCTGATACACCTTCTTTCCCTGCTTCAATATATGTCGCTTGAACAGAAACCTCATCAAGGTTAGTGGGTCCAAACATGAATAGATTGTTTCTAATATGTGTAGGTGAACCTCCTATATACTTCATAAGGGTTTCCTGTGTATGTAAAGGGATATCTAACATTAATGCCATTTTTCGAAATCCATCTGTATACTCTTGCATTGTTTGTCCTTTTCTTAGTTTTAAAGATTTCCAATCAATTAATTATTTTTCTTTATAACCCAAAGGATAGAATTGTTTCCTAAGTTCAAAAATGAAGCTTTGTCATGATGGAAATACTTTATCCACTTGTTGCATTCCATTTTGCAACTTTCTTTGCCATAGGATGAGAGTTGTACCTGCAAGCCTCAAAGATGCCAACTTGATTTGTGTGTCCTAATCCTTGATCTGTTGCACACTACAGTAAACCTCCATATGCCCGACCCAATTTTCAAGTCTCTTTGCATTAACTTTACCATCATAAATGGGTAGTTCGAATTTAACATCAAGTTTTAACAATGGCATTTCATTGTTATGTTTATGAACATTTTTCTTTGCATTGGATTTAGAACTTGAACTTGAAGAAGAAGGAGAAGAAGGAGGTGATTATGGAGGTGAAGGAGGAATATAAGGAGTATCCTCTCCTTCTTCACTTTTTCCCTTTGAATATTCACCCAAAATTGGTCTCTTTAGTTCCAAGTAATCCTCGTACAAAACTTTCACCATCTCCGACATAGCAAGGAAATTTTCCATAACTCTTTCTAATCCTGAGAAAGCCCTTCTTCTGATGCCATCTTCTCACTGTGAGAAGCTCTTTTTCTCAATCCAATTAACATATTCTCTTAAACAATCTCTCCTTCACCACACTGTAGCTTTTCCCTGGTTAACATGCAAAACTCAAATCCAAATGTCAACTAGCTCTGATACCACTTGATCCAAAAAGATATTTTACACGACCATGGTTGAGTTATTAAGCATGTGTTGATTAACCAATTAAGGAAGATCAATGAAAGATGAAGAAGATATGAGAACATATCACATCCATATAAACATGTACAGAACATAAATGAAGCAATAAACAACAACAAACCATAACACCAATGTGATAACAGAGTTTGGCAATCTCGCCTGCATCTACGGGCCTTTGTCTTAGTGGGTGAGGCTTCTTTGTTTCTGTTCAAATCTCAAATTTCCTCTGGACTAACACATTTTTTATGTATGTAGCATTCTAATATTGCTCTTTAATACTATATATTTTTTAAATGTTATCATGGTGCATGTTTAATTTTTAAATAATCTCATCGTATAATTGACATTAATCCATTTGTTGTAGGTCTTAAAACAAAGGGTAAATTTGCATGTCCAATTTGTGGCCCTAAGATGAAGTATCGTCATTCAAAAAGTTTAGGAAAGGTGGTGTTTGATGAGTATATACACCTCCTCCCTAAGAACCATAGGTATCGTACTACTGAAAAACATATTTTCAATGGAAAAGAAGAGACTGGTTTAAAACCACGAAGAATGACACCTCACCTATGGAGGTTGGAATATAATAGAAATCATCAAGGTACTCAATTTGTTTATCTATCGTAGATCATGTAATGTTTTGAATGTTTATTTTAATCATTGAATTTATTTTTCCGTATTTGATAATTATTTTTGTGATTTATTTTCTACTTCATGAAGGATGCCATCATCATGAAGGTATTAATAATGGGATTCCACGAGGAATGCAATGTTATCCCGCTCAATTCATGAGGTTGACCTACTATGAGGAGATAAAAATAGCTCATTTGTTTGATACAATGCATATCGGGAAGAATGTGATAGAAATGTTATGGCGAATCATAGATGGTAGGACGGACAAAGAAAAAATTGTCAAAAATTGTACTGACATTCAGGAATCCAATCATGCAATGTGAAGTGTGATACGATATTCAAATAGATCAAATGGATTGCTAGACTGAAATAACCTTCCATGGTTATTAATAGAGCAACAAAGCAATGATGTAAAAGAGGTCATTCAAAGAATTAAATTTCCCACAGGTTTTGCTTCAAACATAAATAATATCTTAACGAAGAAATGTGAATTTGGTGGGGTAAAAATACATGATTGGCATACCTTCATTAAGGTAATAATTTTGGTATACATATTTATATATATTGGCCTTGTACATTTTTTATTTTTTTATTTTTTTTGGTCTACTTTAGTCGAAATAAATAACGATAAATTTTTTTGTTACAATATGTTCTACCGCTATCTTTCCCAAACAACTTTCACAACAACGTCAAATGAGTTATATATGATCTTGGAAAATACATGAGGTAAGTATTTTTGATTTATATGCAAAATGTTCTTTCAAATTATTGTTATACTTAATGACATGTGTTTTACTTGTAATGTAATATATTATATTATGTTATGTTGAAACATGTTATTTTCTTGTGTCATGATCTCATGTAGCTTGTTGTCATTGAAAGAAATCCATGAAGATGATATAAAGTATTGGAAGAGAGAAATTCATCGTCTAATGTGTGAAATGAAAAAGTATATACCTCCAACATTTTTCAATGCACAAGAACACTACCTCATACACCAAGTTGAAGAGATTGAAATTTGTGGATATGTTCACACAAGGTCAATGTGGATGGTGGAGAGGCACTTGAAATCATTGAAGGTGTTGGTTAGACAAAGAGCACGTCTTGAATGTTATATGGTGGAGGGATATATGATATATCAATCCATGGTGTATATTATGGTAAAATCATGAAGATGGGTAACACTTTCGTGACAATAGGGTCTCCAAAATTCCTAGTGGCAATTTTTCGGCTGAAAAAATGTTGCTAGGAATTTTTTTGGCCGAAAATTTGTATGTCAAATTTAACAGCTCCCTCAAAATTTGTGTATATTTTTTTTCGGATGAATTATTTTCCCGTGGTATGCATATTTCAGCAGAAAGACTTTTCGGCCAAAATGTTTATTTTTAACGGATTCTGTTAAAAACTAGGTTTCGGCCAAAAGAATATTTCAACCAAAAACCTGAAAATGGGACTTTTGCAAGAAACTACAAATTCTCTCCATCTTACTTGATCTTTGGAGGTAGCGGACTCCTAAAAATACTCAGAATTTAGTTTCAGAATTGATACCAACATTTTTAAAATTGAATCTTCTTTCATTGGGTATAATTTGTTTTCATTTTCATTGTTTTTATCTAATTTTATTTAATTTTATAAAAAAAATCACTGCATAATATTTTTAGGTGAGATTATGATTCGGTGAAATGAAAAATCCATATCTCTAGAAATACACAGTGGAAAATTATGGAAAATTTATATTCATAATCCTTAAATAGCTCTATTCAAAAGGGTATTTTTATATTTTACTTTAATTAAATATTAAGATAGATACATGGTGAAGGAAAATGTGTGTTTAAAATCTGTAACTTTTTCAGATTGGTCAACTTCAAAAAACTCTAGAAATTATAATATTCATCTATTTGATTCAAAACTATAGTCATCACAAAATAGAGTCTATGTAGATTGTTGCAGTGTATTTTATTTGTCAAAAACAAAATTTTAATAATGGATACATTGTTGGGGGAAAAAATAACTCATTATCTTTCCCTTCATTTTTAAGGAACATACTGTCAAACAATTGCCAAATTGACATATCAAATCTCAATTAAAAAAAATTGAAAAATAGTCACTAGAAAGCTAACAAAATTCTTCATGAGTTTTATTTTTACAATAAAGCAAAATTCTAAATAAAAAAAATACTTGTGCTTACCACAAGTTGAAGAACTTGTTAAAATTTAAAAAAAAATTGTCATAAAACAAGCAAAAATGTTACCCATCTTCATGATTTTACCCATTAGTCAGTATCTTCCTAAATTAGCAGCGCCAACTATGCATGCATTGGATCGCATTTGGGATGTGAACTCCGTCAAAAAATTTGAAGATCAGGAGTATCTGTTGGGGAAAGGTAGAATGAAAAAAATGAGAGGTAATGTATTAATAATTGTGGAGATTTATATTAATAATACATATAAATTTTCATTTTTTGTGTATATGATCATACTCATTAATATATTAATATAATTTATTTCATAAATTATTAATATGTATAACCTGCATATTGGACGTTATAACTAATATTTAATATTGGTGAATTATGATTTTTTGATTTAATTGCTCAACAGTGGGATGCATTGCATTTATACATTGCAAATAATCTTGATTGGATGAATGTATGGATTGAAATATGTAAACAACATAATGAAGGTAGGTTATCATGGCAATGATTGTCTGAATTGGTTAGAGAAGCTTGTCATAACAAAGATGCTAATGTTACGCAAAGGGAAATTGATTTAGCATATCGTTTGAAAGATGGATAGGTAAGCATATTCACCCATTTTATTCAGTTATTTTATATTATATTAATGTGACTACATGTGTACTGTATTTTTCAGATACTTTCGAAGTTATATAAATATATATGTTAATTTATTAATTGACAATGCATATTTTACATATTTGGCATATTTCACTTGAAACACCACAAGGCTATGTGTTGCAATGGTCGTAAATTTCGCATCAAACAATTGGATGAAACTAGGAAAACTTATGGCAATGGGATAAATGCAATATTCCAGGTCACTAGTGTTTCCTCTAAGAGTGATAGACATCCCCGAGAATCTGAAAATAGATACTATGGGTATTTAAACGATATACTTGAGAGTGACTTTAATTCATTCGAATTAGTTATGTTTGATGTCAAATGGTATGGCTTACAAATGCATGAACTCGATGAGGAAAGAACCGTTATTGAGAAGGTTAGTGCCCAACTCTAAAGTAGGTTGAAACAGTTACCTCTATCATTTGTCTATTCAGCCAGACAAAATTTACAGAGTGTTAACATAGACTACACTACATTGCACCATATAATCCCTACACTCCTTGCAAACCATGTAACACCATTCAAAATAGACACATTCTTGCGACGAAATAGCTACACTATCGACGAACGTTTTTTGTCGATAGTATAGCTTATTTGTTGCAAGATTATTTACATTTGTCTCTCTTGTGATGATATCAAATGATTCTTGGATTCATTTCATATTTGGTTTATCAACTTGAAATTAAAATTTGATACTTTGCAAGCTAGTTGTACCTTGAGTCAAATACAAATATGAAATTTGAAATCATTAACATATCTACTAAAACATATGAAAAATAGGGTGTTTACATGATGATATGATGATGGAAGAAAGTGGGTGTGTGAGTGAAATTTGAGTCCATAAACCCTCCCATATCGTTAAGGCATGTGAATAATCTATCCATGTCAAATTTCAATGCATACATAAACAATTTGAAAAAAAATCAAAGTTGGCCCCATTCACATGTACTCATTGTTGCATGCCTCTAGTATTTGTATGGTGTTGATTAAGAAATCAACAAAAAAAGAGAGATTTTTCATGACAACTATGACACAGATACATTTTATATACATTAATGTAGAACCTAAAAGAAAAATGAAGAAAGACTGATGAAAACTTAAAACTTGTGTCAACCAATTTGTGTAGTTTGAAAGAAAATTAGAGTTTATGGTTTACATGATGAATTGATGATGGAACAAAGTGGGTGTGTGAGTAAAATTTGAGTCCAAAAACCCTCTCATATCGTTAATGCATGTGAATAGTCTATCCATGTCAAATTTCAGTGCATACAGAAACAGTTTAAAAAAAAATTCAACGTTGGCCCCATTCATAGGTCATTGTTGCCTGTGTCTAGTCCTCGTACAATTTTCGTTCCTTGTTACTTGTAAAATTCGTTCGCCAGTACAACCGTACCCACATCTAGTAATTCAAGGGAGTATTTTTATGGTGTTGATTAAGAAATCAATGAAAAAGAGGGATTTTTCATCACAACTATGACATGGATACATTGTATATACATTAATGTAGAACCTGAAATAAAAATGAAGAAAGACAAATGCAAGCTTAAAACTTGTGTCAACCAATTTGTGTACTTTGAAAGAAAAATAGGGTTTCAACCAAAATTCTATATAAATGACAAACACATTCATCGAAACTTCGTTGATGCAATACTATGACAACAATATTGATGAAATCTTATACGATCATGATGGTATAAAAATGAAAAAGCTTCGTTTGGTTTCAAGAATAATTTATCCTCTATTGAAAAAAGTCCAACCACATGAAGGTGGAAGCTCATATGGCCCCTCCCCTCCCCCTCACATCACTCTCAATTGATCCCCAATACCCAATCTATAAAATAGAAAATAATCAAAAGCAACATCCTATTGAGATTCATGCATAGAAACTACAAAAACAAAAATTAATGAAGGTACATGAAATTATGTGTTTGTAAATGATATTTTTAGTCTACCACGTACTTTAATATATTGGAAACTATGTTTAGGTTTCACATAATAGTTAAACAACATGTAACATATGATATAAAAATGTCGCATAAAACTTAAAAACATGTAATTAACCCATGACATTATAAGTAAATTATTTTAAGAGAATAATTCATACAAATTGAAATATTATATAGTCACGTACCTAATCCAACCTTAACATCTGTGTAATCATCCTTATTATGTATATTGATCTTCTTCATCGAACTCGACATATGTATCATCATCTGGTTCAGAAACAATGTTGAAAGGATTGACGATATCATCATTGTCATCAATGTCATTTTCGAGTATATTTTCATTGACATCATCATCAAGAATTGAAATATTGTCTCCTATGCTTGGATCATGATCTTCTTCATTTTCTTCATCTGTCGAATCATCTTCTTCCTATAAATGAGTATACTTAATTGGCCTTCCTCTTGGAATTAATCTAACAACAAATGACCAATCCCTCTCACCTGGAACATTTGAGTAAAAGACCCGTTCATATTGGCTTGGAAAAACATAGAGATAATGCCCTCTTTCAAACACTGTTGTTTTAATCATTCGAAATCCATTGGCATGTTGAATAACAGTTCTTTCTTCATCGTATTCATGCATTCGTAACCTATACCATTTGACATCGAACATAACTAATTTGAAGGAATTAAAGTCACACTCAAGTATATCATTTAAATACCCATACTATCTATTTTCATATTCCTAGGGATGTCTGTCACTCCTAGAGGAAACATTAGTGACCTGGAATACTGCAATTATCCCACTATCAGAATTTTTCCTGGTTTCATCCAATATTTTGATGCAAAATTTGCGACCATTGCACCACATAGCCTTGTGGTGTTTCAAGTGAAATATGTCAGATATGTAAAAGATGCATTGTCAATTAATAAATACAGTATCTGAAAAATACAGTACACATGTAGTCACATCAATATAATATAAAATAACTAAATAAAATGGGTGAATTTTCTTACCTGACCATCTTTAAAACCATATGCTAAATCAATTTCCCTTTGCGTAACATTGGCATATCCATTACGATGAGCTTCTCTAACCAATTCAGACAGTCGTTGTCATGATAACCCTCCTCCATTATGTTGTTTACATCTTTCAATCCATACATTCATCCAGTCAAGATTATTTGCAATGTATAAATGCAGTGCATCCCGCTCTTGAGCAACTGAATCAAAAAATCACAATTCACCAATATTAAATATTAGTTATAACATCCAATATGCAAGTTATAAATATTAATAGATTATGAAATAAATTATATTAATATATTAATGAGTATGATCATATACACAAAAAATGAAACTTTATATGTATTATTAATATAAATCTGCACAATTATTAATATGTTACCTCTCATTTTTTTCATTCTACCTTTCCTCAATAGATGCTCTTGATCTTCAAATTTTTTGATGGAGTTCACATCCCAAATGTGGTCCACTGCATGCATAGCTGGCACTGCTAATTTAGGAAGATATTGACTAATATACACCATGGATTGATATACCATATATCCCTCCACCATAGAACCCTCGGGTCGTGCTCTTTGTCTAACCAACGCCTTCAATGATTTCAAGTGCCTCTCCACAATCCACATTGAACTTGTATGAACAGGTCCACAAATTTCAATCTCCTCAACTTGGTGTATGAGGTAGCATTCTTGTGTATTGAAAAATGTTGGAGGTATATAATTTTTCATTTCACACATTAGATGAAGAATTTCTCTCTTCCAATACTTTATATCATATTCATGGATTTCTTTCAATGAAAACAATCTACATGAGATCATGACACAAGAAAATAACATGTTTCAACATAACATAATATAAAATATTACATTACAAGTAAAACATGTGTCATTAAGTACAACAATAATTTGAAAGAACATTTTGCATATAAATCACAACTACTTACCTCATGTATTTTCCAAGATCATATATAACTTGTTTGACATTGTTGTCAAAGTCATTTGGGAGAGATAGTGGTAGAACATACTATAACAAAAAAATGAATCGTTATTTGTTTCGACCAAAGTCGACAAAAATAAATAAAAAGACATAAAATATGTATAAGGCCAATATATATAAATATGTATTCTAAAATTATTACCTTAATGAAGGTATGCCAATCATGTGTTTTTACCCCACCAAATTCACATTTCTTCGTTAAGATATTATTTATGTTTGAAGCAAAACCTGTGGGAAATTTAATTCTTTGAATGACCTCTTTTACATCATTTCTTTGTTGCTATGTTAATAACAATGGAAGGTTATTTCAGTCCAGTACTCCATCTGATCTATTTGAATATCAGATCACACTTCGCATTGCATGATTGACTTCCTGAATGTCATTACAATTTTTGACAAATTTTTCTTTGTCCCTCCTACCATCTATGATTCACCATAATGTTTCTGTCACATTCTTCCCGATATTCATTGTATCAAACAAATGAGCTATTTTTAGCTCCTCATAGTAGGGAAATCTCATGAATTGAGCAGGATAACATTTCATTCCTCGTGGAAGCCCATTATTAATACCTTCATGATGATTGAGACCTTCATGAAGCATAAAAGAAATTAGAAAAATAATTATCAAATACTATAAAATAAATTCAATGATTAAAATAAACATTCAAAACATTACATGATCTACGATACATAAATAAATTGAGTACCTTGACGATTTCTATTATATTCCAACCTCCATAGTGAGGTGTCATTCTTCGTGGTTTTAAGCTAGTCTCTTCTTTTCCATTGAAAAGATGTTTTTCAGTAGTATGATACCTATGGTTCTTAGGGAGGAGGTGCCTATACTCATCAAACACCACCTTTCCTAAACTTTTTGAATGATGATACTTCATCTTAGGGCCACAAACTGGACATGCAAATTTACCCTTTGTTTGAAGGCCTACAACAAATGGATTAATGTCAATTATATGATGAGATTATTTAAAAATTAAACATGCACCATGATAACGTTAAAAAATTATATAATATTAAAGAGCAATATTAGAATGCTACATACCACAAAAATGTGTTAGTCCAAGGGAAATTTGAGATATGAACAGAAATAAAGAAGCCTCACCCACTAAGACAAAGGCCCGGAGAGGTAGGCGAGATTGTCCTACTCTGTTATCACATTGGTGTTATGGTTTGTTGTTGTTTATTGCTTCATTTATGTTATGTACATGTTTATATGGTTGTGATATATTCTCATATATTCTTCCTCTTTCATTGAGATTCCTTAATTGGTTAATCAACACATGCTTAATAACTCAACCATAGTTGTGTAAAATATCTCTTCGTATCAAGTGGTATCAGAGCTAGTTGACGTTTGGATTTGCATTTTGCATGTTAACCAGGGAAAATCTATAGTGTGGTGAAGGCAAGATTGTTGAAGAGAATCCATTAAGTGGATTGAGAAAGAGAGATTCTCACAGTGAGAATATGGCATCAGAAGAAGGGCTTTCTCGGGATGAGAAATATTTCCAGAAAACTTTATTTTCTATGTCGGAGATGGTGAAAGTTTTGTACGAGGATTACTTTGAATGAAAGAGACCAGATTTGGGGGAGTATTCAAAGGGAAAAAGTGAATAAGGAGAGGATCCTCCTCAGATTACTCCTTCACATCCATCATTACCTCCTTCTTCTCCTTCTTCTTCAAGTTCAAGTTCTAAATCCAATGCAAAGAAACATGTTCATAAACATAAGAATAAAATGTCATTGTTAAAACTTGATGTTAAATTTGAATTACCCATTTATGATGGTGAAGTTAATGCAAAGAGACTTGACAATTGGGTTAGGCAGATGGAGTTTTATTACAATGTGCAACAGATCAAGGATGAGGTCACAAAAATCAATTTGGCATATTTGAGACTTGCAGGTACAACTCTCATCTAGTGGAAAAGCAAGTTTAAAAATGGAACGCAACAAGTGGGTAATGTATTTCCATAATGGAAAAGCTTCATTTATGAACTTAGGAAACAATTCTATCCTTTGGGTTATAAAGAAAAAGAATTAATTGAATGGAAATCTTTAAAACTAAGAAAAGGACAAGCAATGAAAGAGTATACAGATGAATTTCGAAAAATGACATTAATGTTAGATATCCCTTTACATGAACAGGAAACCCTTATGAAGTATATAGGAGGTTTACCTACACATGTTAGAAACATTGTATTCATGTTTGGACCCACAACAACAGTTGCAACAACAACAAGACCCACAGACTTGGGATCAGATTCAGGTGATGAATCAAAGGTCTCATTGGTTGGTATGACATGTAAAATTGGTGAAGGCATTGATTGTATAAGTAACTTGTTTCTTATAAGGGTAATCATGTGACACACTAAGGTAGACACATTAATTGACGGTGGATCTCAATCTAATATAATTTTCGAAGAATTGGTTAAGCAATTGGGGTTAAAAACACAAGTACATCATAAGCCTTACACACATAAATGGATAAGAAACCATCATCAAATGCACATAACAAAGAAGTGCACAATCAAGTTTGAAATTTCATCTAAGTATGTGGACGAGGTAACATGTGATGTAGTGCCATTAAGTGAATGTGGAATGGTCTTAGGTTTTCCATACTTATATGATCGTAAGGAAATCTTCTACAGGACAAAGAATCATTATCAATTAACCAAAGAAGGTCAACATTATATGGTTCATGCTCATCATGTTAAGTCAAATAAAACACTTCAAACTATGGAACAATTAAAGGAGGTAGTTCAAGCAAGAAACAAACCAATAATTGTTTCAAATGAAGTAATTGATCTTAAGCAAGAACAGGAAATGGTTGTTGAATTGAAAATCAATCACAATTTTCTTCAAGATAAGTTCATGTCGTGCAAATATTATAAGTACATTAGTTCATTTGTCGTTGTCTTTTTTATGCTATCATTAGTAATTTTGTCTACATGGATGATAGTGGCTTCAGTAAAATGTGATAGGGTTCAAATGGCTAACAATATGTTTTCAGTTGTCATGATTGTGTTAGAGTTGGTCTTGATGAGACAGGTGCACAGGACAGAGTTCAGAGACAGAGGATAAGTCGAGTGGCCTATCTTGAGATTTTTTATTGGTCAGTGACATTTTGGGGACTGAAAGGTCCTTTAGGGGGGAGGTTTGATCTAGAATCGGATCCATAAGGCTTCCCAGGTCTAGAAAAGGCTCAAAAACGAAAGTTTTTTGGAATCAAATGAAACCAATTCCATTGTGACTAGCTCCACGTGTTGATTTCAGCCATATATTTACTTTCTCAAATAGAAATCGTATGCGAGAGTTATCACACTCTGGTTGTTTTGCCAAAAAGGTCAATGCTGACATCAGCATGACATCATCATGTTGACATGGAAGCATGACATGTGGAAGAGGTACAATGGGTAGGTTTTTCAACTGATGTGGACCAACCCAGAGGTGACACATGGCCCTACCATACGGTGACACATGGAAGGTATGAATGTTGACTGTGCAGATAAGTGGAAGGTACAATTACTGGCTGGGCAGTAGAGTTGGTCCAATCATGAACTGACATGTGGCATGGGAAATCAGAAAATGAAGGGGTGCCACATGGCCCAGACATGGGTTGTCACGTGGCACCCATTGGTTGGCTCATTGGTTGTGTGCAAAATTGTTGGAGTTAGCAGGAATCAAACCAGAGACATCTTCACCAAGAGAAACGCTTTCACAAAGGCACGAATACCATTGTGCCACATTAAATATTGTTTCTATCTCCCTACCTCCTCATTCCCCATAGTCTCTCTCTCTCTCTTTGTGCCCCTATCTCACTCTCACCCTCTCTCTCCCCCCTCCCCATTTTCCCCTCTCTCATTATCTCCCTCTCTATCACTCTTCCACTCTCTCTCCTTGTCATTGTTCCCCTCTCCATCTCTCTCCAAGATCCTCCCCCATCCCTTTCCCTCCCTCTCTGATGTCTGTCACTCTCTTTATCTCTATATTTTTATCTCTTCATTCCTCTTTCCCCCTATACACCCCCCTCCTCTCTCCCCATCTCCCCCCCTCTCTCTCCCTCTTCCCTCTCATCTCTCTCTCCCTCTCTCTCTGCATCTCTCTCCTTAATTAACTCTATATCTCCCCCTCTTTCATACCTCGATCCCTCCCTTACTCTATCTCTCCCTATCTCCCCCTACCTCCCATACTCTATCTCTCCCTCCCACCATATATTTCTTGTGCCTCCCTCTCTCCTCCCCCTTTCTGTCCCCCCCTAATTTGTTACCACTTTTCTTCTCTCTCTCTCTCTACCTATCTCTCTCCCTTCACATATATCACTCTCCACACCATCTCTCTATCCCTCACTACCAACCTATCCCTCCATCTCTTAGTCTAATAGTATATTCCTCCGTCCCTCTGCAACCTTATCCCTCTCTCCCCCCAACATTCTATCACCCCTTCTCTATTATCCCCCCCTCTCTTTCACTCTCTCTATATTTACATATTTCTCTCCCTCCACCTATATCTTTCTCTCTATCCTTCACTTCAACTCTTCCCCCCATCTCTCTCTCTACCCTATATTGCTCCCACTCCATTTCCCCACTCTCTTTGTCTCCCCCCACCCCCACTCCCTCCCTCATTCTTGTTGGATCTCTACCTTCCACTACATCTCCCACTCAACCCTCTCTAAATATATCCCTCTAATTATCTCTCCCATGATACTTATTTCAATAATCCCTCCCTTTCTCTCTCTCTATTCGAATGTGTCACTCCTACAACTCGAATGTTAAGGCCTTTTCACATCTAAGGTATAGTAGGTTCTTTAAAGAAGTACAACCTACACTGCAGGAAACTACCCAATGTGGGTTCTCCACTTCACTGATTTCACATGGTAGTGGACAGGCAGCATACTCGGTCACTCTTACACATAGATGAAGGGCTTGAGGAGATTACTCTCCTCGTAGTCGACCATTTGGTCTCTTTTGCAATAGTTTCCTTACTATGCTGCTCCTTGTGACCGACTGCTCTAATGGTGCTCAGACCTCGGTGTGGATGGAAGAAGCAACGCGTCGGCGAGGTTTCGTATGAACAGGTAAGAGCGATGTGCATTAAGAATTTTTCTTGAAGAGTGTTTCTTGTAAAATGTGTTTCTATGTTGGTCTTTAAACCGCATTTTCGAGTGCTATGTTTTCTTTGTTCAAGATTTAAATTCTTCTATTAAGTGTCCTCTGAGTCCTTTCCAGTTTGAAACCCCTGGCGAGAGTTCCACCATAGGTTGTTGATGCATAACTAACTACTACAAGTATTTCCACTCTCATCTTGAACTTAAAATAGGTTATTCATAACTTGGTGAGCTCAGGACTGGAAGGTTCTGAGCATGGGAAAGGACCCTCTGTATGTATTTTTCTGCCCTTGAGTCTTTGCATACAGTCTGTTCTTTTCCCATAGAGAAGACAAAGCCTGAATCCATTGAATTTGTTCGCTTGTTGAATAGAGTTACGGTATTCTCTTTTTATTTCCAGGACTCGATCATAACCCTCGACACTTATTGTATTCATCGTTATGCTATAACCTTGACATTTTTTAAGTAGTTGTTTTAAATTCGATCTCTGTCTATTTGTACAGAAGTGTTGAAAGCATTTCTTTTCTTTTTTAAAAAAATTGCTATCGTAGTTCTATGTAGTTATTCATCAGGTATTTAACCTCTCCAATTTAGAGTTTCATCGGTGTAATATTATAACTTTGTCTCTGCTAAAGGTTAAATGCTATCTCTACAGTTGTTTTCCTCCATAATTAATTTTCTCAAAAGAATAGATTTCAGTTTGCATCTTTGGAATTCCTCGAATAACCATTTTTCCATAAGATGGAACTTAAGTCGAATGCCAGGTAAGCTATATTAAAATGGGTCAACTCGTTATTTTCTTCGATGAACCCTAAAACCACATTCTATCATTCAAATAACCCTTATTGTGTGCACAAGGTAAAAAAGGGTTTTGCAAAGGTTTGCGCATTTTTTCCATTGACATGTTTTAACCAAAATAAATAGATTATTCTAGGGAAACCATGTACAGGATCTTCTAATCTACCGAAATAATTTACCATTAATAGTTTTTTTATTTTTTTCATTAATGATATTTTAACACGATCTTTTAATCTACTGAAATAATCTCCCATTAATGATTTCTTAACATAATTACATGTACGTTATTTGATTTTTTAACATAATTACGTGTACGTTATTTTAAATCTACCGAAATAATCTCCCATTAATGATTTTTTAACATAATTACATGTACCTTATTTGAGTTTTTAACATAATTACGTGTACGTTATTTTAAAATTTAGTTATAGATACGATCCATTCACTGATATAGATTGCATCCTCGATGAAGCGAAGGACATTTGTTGTTGCTATCTGCAGATCTATTTGTTGTTTTCATCACGGAATAAAGAGAGAGTCCATACTGAAGGAGTTGAGGAGAGTCCATACTTACCAAAGTGAAGAAAGAGGTACCTGAGATTGGAACTAGAACCAATCCTTGCTTTCGAAGTAGGCTTTATGGTCGTAAAGGATTTGCAACTCTTGCTTGATTCGAAAGCAGGAAAAGAAAAAGTGGGAGAAGTGGTCGGCGGTTTCGGAAACCACATTTGAAAATAGTTTTGGACGACAAGGTTTTCATTAGCAAGTTGTCGCACTCTAAATTAAATTAGTGGATTTACCTTTTCTTTCTTTTTGGAAAAAAATAAAATTCCGAGTTACTTATTTGACTTTTTTGTGAAATTGCACATTTTGGATAATAGTTTCACTTTTATTTTAAGAAATTGAATTCATTTATCTTGAGGTGTTAATAAATTCATTTTAAATATTTTGACGATATTTTCATTCTTATTTAAAGAAACTAGTTTACATTTTTATTCTTATTTTAATAAATAAAATTCATTTAAGGTGAGGAGTTAGTTAATTGTAAAATGTTTTTGAGGTTTATTTCTCTAGTTTGATGTCCCAATTAAGTCAAAAAACCATAACTATTATTAACAAATTTACATTGTATACTCTTTATTGCATATTTTGTAAGAAGTTTTTCTTGCATTTAAAAAGTTACCGATTTTAAAAGTTTTTTAAATTCTTCAAATTGTAATTTCAATATTAGTCTTTATTTTGATGAGATGCAAAAGCCATCATAGTAAAACCATTTAACTACCATATCACTAAGGATTTAAGAATCTAATAAAATGTTTAAACTCTCTAAAAAAATCAAGCTTATTATTGGTTTTCTTGCATATTTGGAGCTGACCAAAAATGCACTTTGGTGTAATTTTCACAAAAATAACTCCCATAACTCTGTCGACTGTCAAGCCAATAAAAATAGACACCTCCATGAGAAATTGTTCGCAGAGACCACGCCCACTGAGTTTCCATAGCAACCAGAAGTCATGTTTCTCACCAACCCCACCGAAGCGGACCCATCCCTCATTCTCATGACTACACCAAAACCAGATCACCATAACGTTCCCATCTTCACTCACAACTGCCAAATTAAATATGAACTCACCACTCTCATTATGGACAACGAAAGTCAAAGGAATCTAATATCACAAGATTTAGTCCAACATCTACAACTCGATCCCCAACACCCCACACCCTGATCCATATCAGTTTGGCTGGGTACAGAAGGATGGTCCTCACATTACTATTGCTATATGTTTCATCATCACTTTCACCATTGGCCCTTTTTTATGACACAGTGATCTATGACGTGTCACCATTAGATTGTGTTGACCTCCTTCTCAATCTTCCTTACCAACAATATCGACAAGTTGTGTATCATGCCAAGACTCATCAATACCACCTTAACCAAGATGGATGAACCTATGTACTTACTTCACCCTCTATCACTTCACCATAGTCGTGAACCACTACCATCACCACACACCATGTTATCAATACCACCAATGTCTCTTTGTGTTTGACCCGCCATGTTCAGCCCAAGAACCTCACTAATATAACACCTCCCACAATAATCCCTCTACTCCCAGAATGTGCCAAAGTCTCACAGTCTCCCTCAAGACCCCCACCCTCTCAAGCCTGGGCTCCATCCATCGATTTGATTCATGATGCATCTACACAATATGCCATCATCTCGCCCGGTTACACAAGACACTATAGAACATCCTCCAGTTACCATATCCCATTCCCACACCCAAGTAACAATTAAAGATCACTATCCATTACCCAAGAACACCTCTAAGTTTTCCCTGGGAATGATGCGTAAGAAGGGAGGTCACCCGATGAGTTACCAGTCCGAGACCGTGTCCTTGACCAATTTTATTGGCTACCACTACACCAAAGAGTTCCACCTCCTAATGTCATATTTAGAGAAGTCGCACTCTTAAAAAAAATCCACCCAGGCTTCCACAAACTTCTTACCTTTTGAGACCTCTCTTGGATTTCATTCCCAAGTTCCCACAGAGCTACCTCTCATTTTTTATACGTTGGAATCATCAAATAAACTTCAAAAACATCAATCCAACCATAGTGGAATTCAGAATTTATCATAGATACACACTCAAGTCGCCACTTCCTTGCAAATAACATCGGATCGTTCCAAGCAGCATCATGCTTCCTACCTGGTCTGTTAACAATGCCAAACGCCAGAGACAGGACAAGTGGATGATAGTCGAGACAATGCAACGAAAGTTCCCTCCATTGGTGGCAGAAGCATGGATGCTTCTAGATCTAAATAGGGAGGAATTATACCAATAAGGAAGGATGTCAACCTTCCTTAGGAAGCGCACAACAAATTTTAAGTCGTCCTCAACAAGAAAGATAAAGAGAAGAAAGAATGTTATGCTAGTTTTTTTATCACTCGGTCTCATATTGTAATAAAGCATTCGCTAGTCTAAATAAATAATGGAAATGTCTATTTTAGAGTAGAGTTAGTTGTGTCATAAAAATTTGTGGGAAATGTCTCTTGTGAATCCAAATGCACAGAGAATTGCAGAAGAAAATCGGCATGTACCAATTCTAGAAAATTGTATTGAATGTTTAAGGGAAGAAACCCTCTACTACAATTATGAACTTTTGTTGAATACTGTATCTTTCTTTTGTGTGTGTAAATTTGTTTTCTTGGTTTGTGTAATTGTTGAGAGAGTTCTCACTAAAGGAACTGGTGTGCATCTCTATGTTTCTACATGTTAGAGAGGGTGTGAGAATTCCTATGTGAAGATTGTGTGACTTAGGATAATTAATGCACCCCTTTCTTGCATGCAACACTAATGTATTACTTGGGGCATCAGTGTAGAGGAGGATGAATTGGGGAATGCTCTGCGCATCTCTCCCTCTCCTTAGAACAATCAGCGTTGAAGGCATATCTCTCTAAAAAGTTGTTGCGCCCTCCATCTAAAACAACTAACCTATGTTGAGTGTGCCCCTCTATTAGTTCAAGTGTGTCACCCTCCATCAAAAAAGAATCATCCTTGCTGAGAACTCCCTCTCACTCAGATTAATTTGGTAATTAATTTACTCGTGCGCCTTAAATAAAGTTGACAAGTGATTGCTTGTAATTATTATCATGCGCCCTAAAATCAATAGATTAGATTACTTTTTGCACCTCAAAATTTCGTTGATAATCATATTGCGCCATGGATAATGATTGACTTGAATGATAATGTGATTAGATTACCTTGCGCCATTAAGTACCATTGATGCATGATTGTTAGTACTTAGTTTGTGTTCCTCAATGGACCTTGATGATGCATAAATTTTTACACTTTTGGAATTACTTGTGTTCTTTGTAAAAATGTTGATGTTTGATTTCCTAAGTTCTTAGATTAATTGTGTGCATTGTAATGATGTTGATTTATGTTTAATTTAGTATTTAGATCACGCACGCACCCTGGAATAATGTTTCTTATGGTTGACTTCAGTACTATATTATTCGTGCGCCTTGGAGTAAAGTAGATGTTTTCTTTTGTGCCTTGAAAATAGATAAAGTTGAATACATTATGCCTTAACTTATGTCGTTGCATGATTGATTTAGTAATTAATTTCTCTTGCACCTTGGAATTTATGTGACATGTGATTGTTTATTTGAACACTATTGCGCCCTTGATTATTGGTGATGTTTCTGATTATCATAGTTGGTTTTGGACTTGATTATGTTAGTGGGTTGTAGACACCTCCTTGTTCCTCGGAACAGTCGCCATCCATGAGGCCTTAAATGATCAAAATCAATTGGATCCTGCGATTGAGCGTTGCTTATGTGTCTTGGACGTCCTAACCTTGCAGGATAGGATGGGCGTGTAGTCATTTTAATATTCATTATTTGGTTGATCATTGTTTATAAATGTTTTAAGATGATTAAGATGTGTTAAGTGATGACGTTATTTATGTTTATGTGTCGTTGCGATTTATAATCATGTGTTGTCCTTGTGTTGTTATTGTTTCAATGATGTTTTGCTTGTAATGCATTTATATATGATGTCGTTGATTATGTGTCATTTTAATTTAAGTGTAGAAGTCATTTTCCTCATGATTTAAATTTTTGTTTTTTACCTATGGTGCTTCGATTCACTTTTTCTTAGGCCTAACAGAAGTTTTTTACACAATTCTCATTGGGAGAATATGAAGAGGGTGGGAGTTCACATGTATAATTGCATGTTGAAAATAAATTTAGTTATATGAAAATTGTAATGTCATTTAAATTAATTAATTTTAAAAAAAATGTCTTACAGCATATAATTTATCAAATCTGAGGGTTTGGTGGGTAAGACAATTTCTCAACCCACTATGGGAATTCCATCCTCTTGTGTGGTTAATGATACTTAAAAATCCAAATAGAACTATATAAAAAAATTAGACTCTTTAAATATACCATTCAATGTCAAATAGATGATAGATTCTTAGGGGTCAAGAGTGAATTACAAAAAATGAAGGATAGGATTCAAGAAATGGAAAAACATAAAAAATAAACCCAAGAAGGACAACTTGAAGAAAATCACAACTTGAGAGATATGATTAAATATCTCGAAGAAAAACTAACCAACAATTTGACCCTCAGTAATCTGGAAAAAAAATTGGATATCAAACCCATCAAAGAGGAAATGCATAAGCTTTGAATATGACCATGAGCATAATAAAATATCCTTGAAGCTAATATTTTTTGGTATAAAAGAAAAACTAGAGGAGGATACACTAGAAATAGTAAAATAAGAATTAAATAACAAATCACAAATTGATACAACTTACCTCATAGAAGCAAAGAGGCTAGGAAACATAATTGATCACAAAGATAGGTTGATTCATTTCAAAGTAATTTGTAATGCCCATAAATATAGCATACTAAGTAAATCTCCACCTCCCCCTTCCTCTTTCTCTCCCCTACCTCGTCGTATCTCTCTCTCTAACCCTCTAATCTGCCCCCAGCCCCCTCTTTTCTCAATCTTCCCACCCTCTCTCTCTCCCCTCCCTTCTCTATATATCCCCCACCCCCCTCTTTGTCCTTCCTTATCCCCTCTCTCTCTCTCTCTTTCTCTCTCCTCTTCCCCCTCTCTCTATCCCTCTCTCCCTCCT